>JAMPIV010008611.1:0-467403 GCA_024509875.1 Oreohelix idahoensis | reverse complement strand
TAGATCACACACGGACAACACCATCAATGCTCCGATCTCCTCCCTTAGATCACACACGGACAACACTATCAATGCTCCGATCTTCTCCCTTAGATCACACACGGACAACACCATCAATGCTCCGATCTTCTCCCTTAGATCACACACGGACAACACTATCAATGCTCCGATCTTCTCCCTTAGATCACACACGGACAACACTATCATCACACACGGACAACACCATCAATGCTCCGATCTCCTCCCTTAGATCACACACGGACAACACCATCAATGCTCCGATCTTCTCCCTTAGATCACACACGGACAACACCATCAATGCTCCGATCTTCTCCCTTAGATCACACACGGACAACACCATCAATGCTCCGATCTAATCTCTTAGATCACACAAGGAGGGTCACAGCCTTGTGCACACATTGGATCCAACTGTGTGTATGCAAGAATCACACATTCTATAATTATTTTTGTGGATGGTAAGTTTTTCCTTACTTTGTAAATTTTGCAAAGGCAGCGGCAATAAAACTGCTTACTAACATACACAGCAAATAAGATATAGCCATGAACTTCTAAACAGACCAGCTGCATAAAATCGCGCAGACTCAAGCAACCATAAATGGAGCTACAACTTAAATATGACCAACGAAATAAGAAAGCCAAAGGCCTTGTAAGAGATGGAAAAACTGCTGGCCCAGAATGCATTCCGGCTGAGAAATCGAAGCAGAAAGTAACAGTAAACAAGACATGCATGACAGATTAAAGCAGGCTATAAGCAGACTATATTTTATACAACGGTTTTTTGTCAATGGAAGTATGATAGAGAGTTCTTCAGTGTTACATAGAACCAATCCTGACGAATGGGAGTGAGTCATGGACAGTTAGTAAACAAATATGGAAAGCACTAGAGGCCACAGAGATGTGGTTTTACATAAGAAAGTTAAAAATACCATGGACAGCCAAAAAGAGTAATGAGGATGTCCTGAAAGAGGCCAATGCACAAAAAAAGGAAAGTTATTTCACAAGTTAGAAAGAAGCAATCCACATTTTTTGGGGGCATGTTATGAGAACAGGAAAGCTGAAATATATCGTAACAACAGGTAAGATTGAAGGAAAAAGAGAGCAAATACTGGACAGTTTGACATCGTGGCATGGAAAGAAGTCAACAGGAGAATTGATAAATTGTACTTGAGACAGGAAGTTGTGGAGAGACATGATCTCCTACGCCACTAGGCATGGTACTTGAAGAAGAAGAAGATAAGCAAAGAATGGAGTGAAGAAGAAGAAGGTTGTCGACACACTAGATTGTCACACTGCGCATGACAGAAGATGGTAGTTTGAAATTAAAGTCACCACTTGACATTGGGTTTAAGATAAAGGTACAGGACGTCCAATAGCGGATACGGCCGTAGGTAAGTGAAGTGTTAGAGATCTTCAATATCATAGATCCAGCGTCGACAGGTGCGGTGACCAGTTCCCTTCCTCGCTGCCATTGCCTTCCATAACTCAGAGAAGAGTCAGGTACCCAGTTACAGCTGATTAGACTGGAGCGTGACGCCACCGTGTTTCGAACCAGGTATCTTTGCAGCGAGAGACCAGTGCTCTAACCACTCAACCAATAGGACGCTTTTAGACAAAGAATCACTTGGTAAACTGGTCCGGGATTATGGTAGTCCCATAGCAGATATTGTCGTAGTAAAGTGAAGTGTTAGAGACTTCACCATACTCGGTTCAGCTTTTAAAGAGGTCAGATGACCAGGTCCCTTCATCGCTGCCTTTGCCTTCCCTACTCACAAGCAGAGTTAGCTACCCACTTACAGGAGTGTGGAGCTACAAGGTTTCAATCTGGGAACCCTGTAACTTTGCCGCTTCAGGAATGTGATCTAACCGTTCAGCCAACGTGACGTTCAGTTAAGTGCATGGAGGGACGGAAAATAGAGTGAATTGTTTTCTCATTCCAATTCTTCAGAAAAGAATTGTGCACTATCAACAGTCAAACATGAACACAGCTTAACAACCCAAATCAAACAACTGACATCAGAGGTGAGAGGAAGCAAACAACAAATACGGAAAGACAAAGAATGCAGTCAGCCCACCAACAACAAAGCCGCAAATTTCAGACGCGGGGAAATCCCGGGAGACATGGATAGTGCAAAGGAAGTAATATTCGATATGAAAAAAAATATACAACCCGAAATTCAAGAAGACCTCGCACAATTGGCGAAAATGAAAGCTGAGACTGAAGAAACCCTCATATGAATAGAAGGAGAGAGACAATGGAGAGGATGGTTAACAGAAGATTGAAATGGTACTTGGAATCCGAGAAAATTTTAATGCTAGAACAAGCAGGGTTTAGAGAGTGCAGCAGCACAGAAGACCAAATCACATACCTGTCCCAGATATTTGAAGATGCCTTCCAAGAAAAGAAAAAAGTCTTTACCCCATGGATAGATCTCCAAAAAAGCTTTTGACAAAGTATGGAAAGACGGGTTAATAGTAAAACTGCAAAGAAACGGAATCAATGGTAATATGGGAAAATGGATCCAGTCGTTCCTACACAATTGGAAAGCATGAGTCACCATGGAAGGTCACAACAGCAAGAAAATCCTCCTAAAACATGGAGTTCCTCAAGGCTCAGTATTGTCTCCCACCATGTTCCTTGTGTTCATCAATGACCTCATCCATGATCTGCCACAAGGTGTGAGAGCTGCCCTATACGCTGACGACTTGGTGGTGTGATGTGTAGAAGAACATCTAACTATCGCTAATAAGCGAATACCAAGGGCAGCAGACAACATAGCAGCACGGGCAGAGAAATGGATGGTGCAGATCAACGCTGAAAAATCCTCAACAACACTTTTCACGCTCTCAAACAAAGACAAAGCAGGAGAGATATGACTTGGAAATATACATGTCCAAACAGACGAGAGGCCGGTGTACTTGGGCATTACATTAGATAAGAGAATGACATGGACGCACCACATCGAGAGAACAGAGGCCAAAGCAAGAAGAAAACTTGCCATACTGAGGAAAATAGCTGGATCAAGTTGGGGAGATAACGAAACAACACTAAAGAAAGTTTATACAGGTGCAATAAGACTAATATTAGAGTACGGATCAGCAGCATGGTCTACAGCAGCCAAATCACACCTACAAGCCTTGGATAAGGTACAAAATCAAGCGCGTCGGTTGATCACGGGTGCCATGAAGACCACACAAATAAACGAAATGGAAAAAAATCACAGGCATTCCACCTTTATTCTACAGACGAGACACTAAGACCCTGATCCAAGCAGAAAAGTACAAGAACATGCCAGCACATCTGTGACGTACGTCTAGTTTGACTAGTGAATTTTCCCTGATATGATGGATGATTTAAAGGGACCTTTAGCTTTTCATAACATTAGAACCCCTGAACATTTGTTGTAACTTTTCGTTTGCCAGAACGCATTCCACCGGGACTCATGTAGGATACAGCGACGAGATCAAAGAGACAGACCGAGGGATCTTAGGGGAGACTATCGGCGCTATCAAAGACAGTAGTTTTCCCTGATACGAGACGCAGTTGCTTGCCGCTAATTTCGCGTCTCGGTGTCAATCGAGGAACCGAGCGAACGGGGGAAAGCGAAACGGGCAGCAGCGAGCGGATACGAAGACCAGGGGGCGGCTTCTTCTCTTGATTTGGCGGTCAGATCCCCAAAAGTTCGTGAGATCAAATAAGTTGTCAAGGTTATCATGTCCCACTCAACTTACATTTCATTTTAGCTAAATAGACCATGTAGAACTAGACACGTTATCACTCGCTGGCCAGACCTTTACAGAAGCACTAGCTTTATTGAAATCTTGTTATAGATTTTCCCCTGGATTTTATATATATTTGCAGTGATTTCTAATTCTGTGCAAAGCGGTAAAATATATATTGTGTAAAGTGATCAGTGGTCTAGTCATTCTATTTCAAGGGATTTTGTGTTAATTTAAATCTATTTAATTAAACCATCTCAATAGTTCCAGTGGTAAATATAATGATCTATCTATAATATTATTTCAAAAGATAATAGATGCTTAAATTAACTTTTAAAGTCGCGAAGGAATTTATAATTAATAAATTCAGTTAAGTCCTAGTTTTATAGATGTGGGTTTTTAACCACTAGAATTCGCGCAGTGTTTATTAAATACATAATTAAATACTCGAGTGTATTATAGGCTTAACGGGAAATTCATCGCGCTTTAGAAGGTTATTTGTTTTCGGTATATTACATGTCTTTTTTTTCTTTTCATACAGAGTGATCGTAACCTGTGCGATCCCAGCATTAAGAAAGCAATAAAGAAATCAATCTAAGCAAAGCAAAGCATAAACAGTGTGTAGAGTTCCCCTGACGCAGAACTTGTTGAGACTGTGTAAATTTTTAATCTTTGAGGCGATTCTATGTTTGGAATTCCGCTATCTAACTTATAGCAAAGAAAGCACACCCAAAGACAAATTTAACGCACCATCAAACAACTTAAGTCGTAACGGGAAGAAGAACACTGGCCCGAGCTTTGTTAGTTTACTGACACAGAGAGATAATTCATAATTTCCTGAACAGTGATGTGACTAGTTTTCTCACTGGACTTAAACCATACCTCACGGATAAAGTGTACCAGCACGCGTAAGAATTTTATTATCCGCGGCATAGTCAAATAGACCACACCATCCTCACCCCGGTATCAGAGACCGTGCCCTCCCATAGAAACTGTTATTAAGAAAAGAGACACAACTACAGATTCATTTTCCAGCGATTACGGGACCCTTTTATGTGCTGACCGCCTACCCGATAATCTGGGGCTAGAACTTGAACAAACACTCATACATTTAGTTGAGGTGTAACTGCTGTTGTGTTATTCTATGGACTGCAAGATTTTTTCACAATCGGTAAGTGAGAGCAAGATGAGTGAAGGCCTTTGCTAGCGCGTGTATGAATGACAGGAAATTAATTCTTTTGTGTGACCATTTTGTTAACTTGCTTACCTGGTAACATATATCTTTTCTGTATACCCTACATTGTTCCTTTAAGTGGGATAGTTGATAATTTGTTAACTCTGTTTAAAACCACCTCCTTTCCATTTGCTTAGTAAAGGGAAGAACAGCTGTGAAGAACAGGTTTTTTTTCTATCACTTATACCTAAAACTTGGTAACACCTCTTTCAGAGTAATTAACTTTACTGTTAGGTTAACGTACCCGTGTTCCTGATATTATCTATCTCTGGACTGGGTTTGTCTTTGTCTAATGAGCGGGAAGGGCTTAGTCGATACCAATCTTCTTCACCCCCTCCCAAACTTGTTATTTGCATTTGTGTACTTATGATAATTTATGTAATATCTGATATTTTTAGTAATTGATGTTTAAAGTGAATAAAATCACCTAAACTCATTTAGTTCTGTGTGTTGGATATACCCAAAGCCCAACATTTCCCCTATTCGTTTAATATAGTTTGTATCAACGTCGTGTGTGTGTTTGAAAACACCGAATCGGTGTGCGCGCAGATGCGAGTCTGGAAAACTGGCAAATAATTGTTTGACCAGGAGAGTGAAAGAGAAGATTGAGAGACACGATTTGTCGTAAATAAGTCTGTCTTTACTCTCCTCCAGCACGCTGTGAAGTAACTATTAAATCTCTACATTTTCTATCACTGAGCTTTCCATCATCATTTTCCACTCTAAACCGGACCACTATTTCTACGACTCTTTTCTCTCAAAATAAATTTACGACAATATTTGGCCGGCTCGTCCGGGATAATTTTGAGATACATTTGATGCACACATAATTGTGGGCTGGTTCTGGGAACTTGAGCTACAATTGAGGCAATCGCATAGCCGGGATAAAGATATTTTGAGTCTGATTTAGTTTGGGTCTAATTAGGTAGAGTGTGAATGATTTGTCTTTGTGAATTAGGGAAATAAATAAATAATTACACCCCTAGACAAACGTTCTTTAAGTATTTGGGTTGTCCACACAGCATATTTACAGGTTGTTTTCTCTCCACAGCAGTAGAAAGTACAGACAAACAAATATATTGGCTATTTTATTATCCTCTGGCGGAGATAATTCAATTGCTTTCTTTATAAAAGTTGCTGGGATTGCGTGATTGTTTTACAGTCACTAAGGTTTTTGAAGTCAAAAAGAGTTGAGCTTAGCTAAAGACGGATTGTTCTGATTTTTAAAAATTAAGTTAACAACGTCTCATCTCAAAAATTGACTTTAGGGACGGAGTTTGTTGTCAGAGATTTAAAATTTAGGGGAAATTTTTTTTTCCTTTTAAATTGTTTTAATATAAATTTTTCTCTACTGTTAGTAAAAGTAGATTCTTTTCCAGTGTAACTTACCGTTTAGTGGCATAGTCGCTTGCGTTTAGAGCCTTAATTGCCAGATAATAGCAGCGATAAGTTTGCACAGTACAGGTAGGAGGTAACACAGGTAAATTTGTACTTGTGTTTTTTTTCTCGTAGCGGTTCAGAGTTCCTCCCTTTCGCGTTGCTTCTTACTAGTTCTCTAGGCATACTTCATCTTATTCTTTAACAATGGCAGAGAGGATAAAGATGAGGTCCATCTTGAGGCTGGAAGCGAAAGAGGCAGGATTAGATGCAGAAGCTGCAAACGCGTTTATTAACCAGGAATTGGAAATATATGACGCGGAGCAACAGAGAGCCGAAGCTGAGAGGAAGGAAGAGAAAGAAAGAACAGAGAGGAGAGAAGCCCAGGAGAGGGCAGATAAGAAAGAAGCGGAAGAACGTCTTTTGGAACAGAAGAAAATTGAAGCAGAGATGGAAACTCGCAGAGAGAGAGAGAGACAAGGAAAGACAGCATCAACTGGCGCTTAAGGCTCTAGAGAGTCGGGGCGCCTCTACTTCGACTAACGGAGAGCCGTCTTCGCCCCAGTCTCAATCAATGGACCTCTCCAGTACTCAATCTGCCCAATTAACTGCTATGTCGTTTTCTTTAGAATCTTTTCCTAGCCCTAACGAAAAAATTGACAGCTACCTAAAAAATTCGAGAGACTCGCGAATCTTTATGGGTTAGAGAGTACCCGCTGGGCGCTCAAACTTTCAACGTCACTGAAAGGCAATGCTTATGACGTGTACACAAAGCTGGGACCGAATCAACATGATTACGACATGTTGAAAAAGGCCTTACTACAGCAGTTTGAGATAACTGCCCGAAAGTTTCTGCAGTTGTTCAGAAACAGCCGAAAAGAGAGCACGGAAACATTTCCACAGTTCTCTTCACGTCTCACGGGTTATCTGACAAAGTGCATTGAATTATCTGACCTACCTCTTTCATATGAGGGACTCCTCGAACTTGTTCTTGTGGAGCAGATAAAATCCACTTTGTCGAATGAAACACGTAGATTTTTGGCTGAACAGGGGGCAGTCAGGCTTGAAGACATACTCAATAAAGCCGAACGCTATAGCAATGCAATGGCCGAACTTCCCAGCACTAAACGTAAACCCACCGATGAGCCATCTCGAAAACAGAATCTAGAGCAGGCATCCTATTCTTCCACTTCCTCTCAACATTATAACCAACGAGATAACAATACCCAGAAACCTCCCCAGGAAAAATCGAAATTCTACAAAACCCGATACCCCCCCCAACAACAATTCTGATCAACCCAACAAGCCTACGTGGCAGCGCGGCCACCAAGGTCAAGGAAAAGGGAAGACCCCTACACCAGGAACGTCTGATCAGGGCAAACAAACCGGTGCAAACCGCATTGGATGTTTGCATACAGCCTCGAAAGGTAGAGTCAATGTCAGTGATTCTCAACCTGAGGGGGACCGACCCTCAACTCGAGGAACTGTAATTTTGAACGGTACCTCTACTACTTGTCTTTTTGACACTGGATTAAGTTTTGACTGTATTGTCGCTAGGCACCTAGTCAAACCCGGTCAGGAGACAGAGGAACCGTCAAACTTAGTGGAGTTTTCAGGAGTGATGCACCCAGGACGCTTCCTATCGCACTGGTAGAAATACACTCTGACTTTGTCAGAGGAGTTATTAAAGCGGCCATAATGGATGATCCGATCTACCCAGTTATCCTGGGATGTAGATATGTGTTCATTGGGAGACCTAAGGAGCCGATGGTGGCAGCGGTAACCACAAGAGGGCAAGCCAAGAAGGAGAGGGAGCCTGCGCCAAACTTGTTGCCGAACGAACTGAAGGAGGCGCAACAAAAGGACCCCACTCTGGCGCCCTGCTTTAAAAAACTGCCCATGGCTAAGGACCCCAGACACAACGGAGACATCTTTTCTAAGGATGGTGTATTGTATCGTAGAACGGGCAACCCGGACACGGGGAATAACCAACTCCTAGTACCGACGCAATACAGAAACCAGATCTTAGAAATGGGGCACTCTCTTCCCTTTAGCGGACACATGGGACAAAACGCCACTATTCAGCGAATAAAAAACCACTATTGGTGGCCAGGAATGAACTCTGACATTGTCAGGTACGTGAAATCCTGCGCCCAGTGCCAACGGGTAGCACCAAAGCACTTGACACCCCCAGTACCTATGGGGCAAATGCCAATAGTAGGGACTCCATTTGAACGGGTTGCTGTCGACATTATTGGTCCTCTGGAAAAGACCAAAAGAAGGAACAGGTTCATCCTGACCTTAGTTGACACTTGCACTATGTGGGCCGAAGCCGTACCGCTACCATGCACTAATTCCAAGCATGTCGCAGAAGCCCTTGTGCAAATTTTTACACGGTTGGGATTCCCTCAACAAGTTTTGACGGACAATGGATCCCAATTCCGTAGCCTGTTAATGGAGGAGATCTTTAAGATCTTGAGGGCCAAACATATCCACACAAGTCCCTACCATCCGGCCGGAAATGGGCTCGTGGAACGTTTTAACGGTACCCTCACCATGATGTTACGTAAGCTGGGTCAGGAGAAACCGGAAGACTAGGACCAATATATATCGGCTGCCTTATTCGCCTACCGAGAGGTACCCCAAGCGTCTACGGGTTTTGCGCCAGCTACACTTTTATTTGGCAGACCTATTAAGGGGCCACTAGAAGCCTTACTTCGGTCCCTGACAGACCAGAAGGCTGACGAGACAGTCGTCTCTGCAAGCAAGTATGTATCTGAGCTTAAGGAAAGGCTAAAGCTAGGATGGGATCTAGCTACTACCAACCTTAAGAAAGCCCGCGCTAAAATTACTAAAAGATACAACAAAGCTGCAAAAGAGAGAGAACTACAACCAGGGGAGAAAGTCCTATTGCTACTTCCAACCGGAAGCAATAAACTTCGCATCGGATGGCAAGGACCGTTTACCGTCCTTAAAAAGATCTCACGTACCAACTACAAGATCTCCATCAAAGGAAAGGAGAAGGTCTTCCACATAAATCTGCTAAAGAAATATTTGGAAAGACCGGTGCCATCCTCCGAGCATCTCCTGGCTGTCGCCATAGCAACGGAAGACGAGGAAGATGATGATGGTTGCATGGAGCATCCACTGCAACCCACAGAATCCTTTAAAGATGTCAAGTTCGGCGACAATCTCTCACCAGAACAACAAACAGAAACTAGGGCTCTACTAAAACAGTACAGTTCAGTTTTAACGGATGTACCTGGTCGAACAAATCTCATTGAATTTGATATGAAATTAACAAACGAGACCCCTGTTCAAACCAGAGTTTACCCCATCCCGTACGCTAAAGCTGATGCACTTCGCGGAGAAATAGACAAGCTGCGTCAGGCAGGAATTATCAGTGAGTCTACATCTCCTTACAGCTCGAGCGTAGTGCTGTTGCAGAAGCCCAATAAGGAAGTTCGGCTGTGCATTGATTACAGGTTGCTAAACGCTGTAACGGAATTCCAGCCCGAACCTCTCCAAACTGTTTCTGAGTTGTCCACCAAGCTCAGCAAAGCTAAGATCTTCTCCAAGATTGACCTCAGTAAAGGTTATTATCAAATACCAGTCAAGGAGGAAATTAAACCTTTGTTAGCTTTCAGCACTAGTGAAGGACATTACACATTTAACGTGATGCCGTTCGGTTTGCATAACGCACCAGGAGTGTTCACCAGAATGATGAGGAAGCTTCTAGAACCTTTGCAAAGTCCCCATATCCATAATTTCATGGATGACATCTTAATTGCATCGGAAACCTATGAAGAACATATTGCTACGGTTGCTATGCTCCTCAGGAGACTACAGGAAACGGGTCTCACAGCCAGACCTAGCAAATGTCTCATCGGGTTTGAACAGTTAGACTTCCTGGGGCACACTATTTCTCACGGATGCAGTTGGCCTATTAAGAAGAACGTGGAGAAAATAGTGGCAGCAAAAAGACCCCGAACGAAGAAAGACGTACGTTCCTTCATATCGCTATGTGCATACTATCAGAAGTACATCCAGAACTTCAACGGACTGACGGCACCTCTGACTGACCTCACAAAGAAAGGTTGTCCTGATAAGGTCATATGGGATCAAAAGTGCGAACACGCGTATAGCACTTTGAAAGGACAGTTGTCTGCATACCCCATTTTGAGGTTGCCTGACCTCAAGAAACCTTTTGTACTGAGAGTCGACGCGTCAGGTCAGGGCATCGGGTCAACACTGCTTCAAGCCGATGACAGTGACCTGAACATGCTATTTCCAGTTGCCTATGGCAGTCGGAAATTAAATAAAGCGGAACGGAACTACAGCGTAGTTGAAAGGGAATGTCTTGCTCTGATTGACGGTATCAGACGCCATCATGAGTTTCTTTATGGTACATCGTTCACGGTGCAAACAGACCACGCTCCGTTAGCATTTCTTGGTGCCAATAAAGAATTTAACGCTAGGATCATGCGTTGGGCCCTCCTTCTAAGCGTCTATTCTTTCAAAGTGGAATATATTCCGGGAAGACAGAATGTCGGGGCTGATTTTCTGAGTAGAAACTGGTCTACAGAGGAAGAAGAGCAAACTGAAGATACCACTCATCCTAAAATCACCAATCAGGTCACCTCCATTGTCAAAAATGAAAACATGAAAAATGGTTTCATGTCTAAAAGTGGGGACAATTGTGACGTACGTCTAGTTTGACTAGTGAATTTTCCCTGATATGATGGATGATTTAAAGGGACCTTTAGCTTTTCATAACATTAGAACCCCTGAACATTTGTTGTAACTTTTCGTTTGCCAGAACGCATTCCACCGGGACTCATGTAGGATATAGCGACGAGATCAAAGAGACAGACCGAGGGATCTTAGGGGAGACTATCGGCGCTATCAAAGACAGTAGTTTTCCCTGATACGAGACGCAGTTGCTTGCCGCTAATTTCGCGTCTCGGTGTCAATCGAGGAACCGAGCGAACGGGGGAAAGCAAAACGGGCAGCAGCGAGCGGATACGAAGACCAGGGGGCGGCTTCTTCTCTTGATTTGGCGGTCAGATCCCCAAAAGTTCGTGAGATCAAATAAGTTGTCAAGGTTATCATGTCCCACTCAACTTACATTTCATTTTAGCTAAATAGACCATGTAGAACTAGACACGTTATCACTCGCTGGCCAGACCTTTACAGAAGCACTAGCTTTATTGAAATCTTGTTATAGATTTTCCCCTGGATTTTATATATATTTGCAGTGATTTCTAATTCTGTGCAAAGCGGTAAAATATATATTGTGTAAAGTGATCAGTGGTCTAGTCATTCTATTTCAAGGGATTTTGTGTTAATTTAAATCTATTTAATTAAACCATCTCAATAGTTCCAGTGGTAAATATAATGATCTATCTATTATATTATTTAAAAAGATAATAGATGCTTAAATTAACTTTTAAAGTCGCGAAGGAATTTATAATTAATAAATTCAGTTAAGTCCTAGTTTTATAGATGTGGGTTTTTAACCACTAGAATTCGCGCAGTGTTTATTAAATACATAATTAAATACTCGAGTGTATTATAGGCTTAACGGGAAATTCATCGCGCTTTAGAAGGTTATTTGTTTTCGGTATATTACATGTCTTTTTTTTCTTTTCATACAGAGTGATCGTAACCTGTGCGATCCCAGCATTAAGAAAGCAATAAAGAAATCAATCTAAGCAAAGCAAAGCATAAACAGTGTGTAGAGTTCCCCTGACGCAGAACTTGTTGAGACTGTGTAAATTTTTAATCTTTGAGGCGATTCTATGTTTGGAATTCCGCTATCTAACTTATAGCAAAGAAAGCACACCCAAAGACAAATTTAACGCACCATCAAACAACTTAAGTCGTAACGGGAAGAAGAACACTGGCCCGAGCTTTGTTAGTTTACTGACACAGAGAGATAATTCATAATTTCCTGAACAGTGATGTGACTAGTTTTCTCACTGGACTTAAACCATACCTCACGGATAAAGTGTACCAGCACGCGTAAGAATTTTATTATCCGCGGCATAGTCAAATAGACCACACCATCCTCACCCCGGTATCAGAGACCGTGCCCTCCCATAGAAACTGTTATTAAGAAAAGAGACA
Organism: Oreohelix idahoensis; assembly: GCA_024509875.1. Lineage (NCBI taxonomy): Eukaryota > Metazoa > Mollusca > Gastropoda > Stylommatophora > Oreohelicidae > Oreohelix > Oreohelix idahoensis. Next base: position 454,925 of record JAMPIV010008611.1, on the reverse strand, counting down.
CAACTACAGATTCATTTTCCAGCGATTACGGGACCCTTTTATGTGCTGACCGCTTACCCGATAATCTGGGGCTAGAACTTGAACAAACACTCATACATTTAGTTGAGGTGTAACTGCTGTTGTGTTATTCTATGGAGTGCAAGATTTTTTCACAATCGGTAAGTGAGAGCAAGATGAGTGAAGGCCTTTGCTAGCGCGTGTATGAATGACAGGAAATTAATTCTTTTGTGTGACCATTTTGTTAACTTGCTTACCTGGTAACATATATCTTTTCTGTATACCCTACATTGTTCCTTTAAGTGGGATAGTTGATAATTTGTTAACTCTGTTTAAAACCACCTCCTTTCCATTTGCTTAGTAAAGGGAAGAACAGCTGTGAAGAACAGGTTTTTTTTCTATCACTTATACCTAAAACTTGGTAACACCTCTTTCAGAGTAATTAACTTTACTGTTAGGTTAACGTACCCGTGTTCCTGATATTATCTATCTCTGGACTGGGTTTGTCTTTGTCTAATGAGCGGGAAGGGCTTAGTCGATACCAATCTTCTTCACCCCCTCCCAAACTTGTTATTTGCATTTGTGTACTTATGATAATTTATGTAATATCTGATATTTTTAGTAATTGATGTTTAAAGTGAATAAAATCACCTAAACTCATTTAGTTCTGTGTGTTGGATATACCCAAAGCCCAACATTTCTCCTATTCGTTTAATATAGTTTGTATCAACGTCGTGTGTGTGTTTGAAAACACCGAATCGGTGTGCGCGCAGATGCGAGTCTGGAAAACTGGCAAATAATTGTTTGACCAGGAGAGTGAAAGAGAAGATTGAGAGACACGATTTGTCGTAAATAAGTCTGTCTTTACTCTCCTCCAGCACGCTGTGAAGTAACTATTAAATCTCTACATTTTCTATCACTGAGCTTTCCATCATCATTTTCCACTCTAAACCGGACCACTATTTCTACGACTCTTTTCTCTCAAAATAAATTTACGACAACATCCAATGAAAACTAGATTTAGAGATTTAGCCAGTGGGAGGTTCAAGAGAAGCAGTTTTGTGCATCGGTCCAAAAAACTAATTAGAACATACAAGGATGAACTACCAGACATCACTAAGGAAATAATTCCAACACTCCTCCCAACCCCATGGGAACAACATCAGAATTTCAGCATTAAGACCTCCATAACTACCACCTGCCCCATGGGAGAGCTAAATACTCTCCAAAGGAAAACAGCAGCATGTGACATGATTGAAAAACTATACCCCAGAGAAGCATGGATCCAAGTATATACTGATGGATCTGCAACCAGAGCAGTGAAGAACTGAGGCGCAGGAGTTTATGTGGTCTATCCAGACAAAGAAAACGAATCCACCTGTTCACCTACTGGAATATTCTGTTCAAACTACTCTGCTGAAGTACAGGCCTTAAGCATTGCTGCAGGAATAATAAATAACACAATAAGCCAATGTCTGCAGGTTGTATTCCTTACCGATGCAATGTCAGTTCTGCAAGCCCTCAACAGTGATAAACTGCCAGAGTTAAATAAAGCCCTATGCGAAGTAAATATCAAAAGAAGGGTAGTGCTACAGTGGATACCATCACACTGTGGCATACCAGGAAATGAGAGAGCAGATACGTTAGCAAAAGAGGGAGCAACACGGGAACAAAAAGAACAAACAATCACCTTCCAGGAAATGAAGATCCTTATCAAGGCCATCAGGAAAGTTGACCAACAAAGAAACAACTATCACCATCTTGATCGAGCATAACAGGTGATCCTGTTCCGTATTAGAACAGGACATAACAGACTGAACAGTCACTTATACAGATTGAGATTGGTCCCATCACCACTATGTACGTGTGGACAGGCAGCACAGCCAGCCGAACATATCCTGCAAGACTGCCACATGCTTGGTCAATTGCGGACTGATCATTGGCCCACAGAGACGCACATCCACACAAAGCTGTTTGGGAGTCTTGACGAACGTTCAGCCACAGCAACATACATCCAGAGAACCGGACTTCTTGTGTAGACATTTCTAAACAACAGCGAACGAGAAGAAGAAGACAAAGAATCGCTTCGTAAACTGGTACGGCATTATGGTAGTCCCATAGCAGATACTGTCCTAGCAAAGTGAAGTTTTAGAGACTTCACCATACTCGGTTCAGCTTTTAAACTGGGGCTACTTTGAACAGAGGGGGCTACTTTGAACAGAGGGGGCTACTTTGAACAAAACAAAAATAAAAAATCCTTTCGCTACCATATAACTATTTCTTATTTTACTTGTATCTTTTTTGTCAGATACTTTAAAAAAAATATTTAAGCATTTTAAAAATGCCTGTATTTTCATCGTGACGATCATTTGGTGCGGTATTGCTGTTTCTCAAACGTGGAGGCTTGTTAATTCGTGAATTCAACTCCTTGCAAACTTTATCTTCGATCAAGGTAAATATATGATATGTGATGTCTAAAAGTCTTGAAAAGCTTAATAAATTTACTATCTAACACACTGCTTTTATGCTTTATCTACAATAAAATTTAAAAAATGTGTTTTGAGAACTGTATTGTTAGGTGGTACGGTTTTCTTTAAATTTTGGGGTTACTTTGAAAATGTTCAAAGTAGCCCCTGTTCCTTGCTACACCCCTAAACTTATTTTTACCTCCATTAAAATACTGTAGAAAATGTCTTAATACATTTAAATAAATTTTCCTGGTTTCTACATGCACATATACAGTTGTGCAGATTCTATTAGAGGTTTTGGGATGTTAGAGTAATAAAAAATGTAAAAACGGAAATGTAACTGTGCCAAGACAGATTTAAATTGGAATGTTATTCTTGAAGAAGAAACACATAACTGCTGTATAACAGTGCCATGATTTTTTAATAATCCTTATTTATCTTTTGCATATTACAGGATCGCAGATCATCATCATGGTTCGCCAGTATGTACGAAGTGAATCATCACGGAAGTATGCTGTTTATACGCAGCAGCAGCTGCAAGATGCACTTGAAGCAATTAAAAGTGGTATGACACTAAGACAGGCAAGAGATGAATTTAAAATATCCATTGGAACTTTGAGTAACAAACTCAGAAACAAACACCCAAAACGTGCAGGTCATCAAACTGTCTTCTCACCTGATGAAGAATTGTCATTCTGCAGTCATCTACAAACTGTGGCAAAGTGGGGCTTTCCACTAGACCATCTCGAACTCAGGCCGCTGGTTAAGAGCTATTTAAACTTGCAAGGGAGAAATGTGGATTGCTTTAAGGACAATGTACAGTCAACAGATTGGGTTTGGACTTTCCTCAAAAGAAACAAGGAACATCTCACAACTCGTTTGTGTCAGAATATAAAGGTTACGAAGGCTGCAAAAACTGGTGAAGAATTTAAAGAGTTTTTTCACAACTATAGAGAGTTTCTTGGTGGTTCAGATGCTACTCACATCTTCAACTATGACGAGACCAACTTATCAGATGACCCTGGGTAAAAAAAAAATGCATATTTAAGAGAGGAGTCAAATATCCCGACCGTATTATGAACACAACTAAGTCATCCACATCCATCATGTTTTGTTCGATAGTCGTTGTTTTGAAGACTGGTTTGAATCCTTGTTCCTTCGTCACACACGTCACTTGGAAGGAAGAAAGATTCTTATTGGGGAGAATCTATCCAGTCACTTCAACCCCCGAGTTCTACAGCTGGCGAAGGACAACAACATTGCCTTCATATGCCTGCCGAGCAATTCAATTCATCTCCTTCAGCCTCTCGATGTTGCATTTTTTCGACCTATGAAGATTGAATGTTGAAAGCTGCTAGAAATCTGGAAGACCTCAAACCGGTCCAAAACAGTGTCAAAAGATGCTTTTCCTGGTTTGCTTCTGCAACTTTATAAGAGGATTTATCCCTCCAGCCAGGAGGCCAGCAGAAACATCATATCAGGGTTTGCAGCAACAGGACTCTTTCCGTTTGCTTCCCAGGTTGTTCTTGACAAAATTCCAGGCACACAGACAAATACCAGCAGCAGCAATGACTCTAACACTTCTCTGGTCTCTGAAGCTGTCATAGAGCTACTAAAGACAATGCGAGGATCAGATGAGCCTGCCCATAAAAAAAGGAGAGTGAAAGTTAATGTGACGCCAGGAAAAAGCATTTCTCCTGAAGACTTATATGATGCAAATTCGCCAGCAGCAAGTTCTGTGTCTGAGCCTGGACCTTCTAAAGCACCTTCAAAGAAGGGTAAGACCAGAGCAAAATAGGGGTCATTAGGTCAGTGCACAAGCCAGTCCATCACCTTTGATTGCTTAGTGTGTAACGAACCATATAAAGACCCTCCAATAGAAGACTGGATTCAGTGTTCCAAGTGTAAAATGTGGTGCCATGAAGCCTGTGTAAAGCTGCAGCTAGGTTCAGACACATACACATGTGACTTCTGTTCATAGCTTGTTTATTCTTTCATTTTCTTTCATTTTGTTCTTAATTTACTTCATATTCTGTTCTCTGTTTTGTTTCATGTTTGTTATTCATGTTCGCTCTGTAGCCTATTTCCTTATTTAAATAAAAGTGATTGTGTCCTTATACAGTTTCCACTCAATAAAAGTTTGGACTGGCTCATTTGATTTATTTGTTTTATTTTAAATTGTCTGTATTGTTTATCGTCGTCATTGGGTGATGTCTAAAATAAGCTAAACTGTTGCGTTCAAAGTAGCCCCTCCAATGGGGATTCTTTGAACAGACCATAAAATGGTCTGTAACTACTGATAAACTTATATTTAACCTGGTTTTTCTTTTTGACTGCTTACTTCCCATATGAGTGAAGAAAAAAATGGGGTACTCTTCTGTCAAAAAAGTCCTAAATGCAAATGATATAATTTAGAACATGAAAATCAGTTTCCTTTTGTTCAAAGTAGCCCCAGTTTACGGTACCCACTTAAGGAGCGTGAAGCTACAAGGTTTCAATCTGGGAACCCGGTAACTTTGCCGCTTCAGGAATGTGATCTAACCGTTCAGCCAACGTTCAGTTAAGTGCATGGAGGGACGGAAAATAGAGTGAATTTCTTTCTCATTCCAATTCTTCAGAAAAGAATTGTGCACTATCAACAATAAAACATGAACACAGCTTTAACAACCCAAATCAAACAACTGACATCAGAGGTGAGAGGAAACAAACAACAAATACGGAAAGACAAAGAATGCAGTCAGCCCACCAACAACAAAGCCGCAAATTTCAGACGCGGGGAAATCCCGGGAGACATGGATAGTGCAAAGGAAGTAATATTCGATATTTAAAAAAATATACAACCCGAAATTCAAGAAGACCTCGCACAATTGGCGAAAATGAAAGCTGAGAATGAAGAAACCCTCATATGAATAGAAGGAAGAGAGAGAGAGAGAGAGAGAGAGAGAGAGAGAGAGAGAGAGAGAGAGAGAGAGAGAGAGAGAGAGAGAGAGAGAGAGAGAGAGAGAGAGAGAGAGAATCATTGAAATAACAAACTGAACAACACAAAGATACAGGGAAAAACCAAAGTTATAATTGCTAAGTGAAATCCTAGACGACTTTCTTCCAACTATAATCGATAAAACCCTTAATCAGCTGGAGCTAACGAAGGCGACACAAACATTATACACACCGATCTACATTACAGATAGTAGTCCTTTTAATGACTAGTCCTTTTCAGGGCTAACAGTAAACTAGTGACAACATGCGGGAAAATAAACAACACATGTACTAAGAAGGACATACATTAATTGAGGAAGCGACACTATTGGGAACAAGCGATCGACTTAACGACTTCAGACATCCTGAGAGCGGTCCTTTCCAGCGCTAACATCAGTCTAATATTATGGAATAAATCATTCAATACACCCCAATTACAAGCTCGGGTTAAGTTGAACAGGGTATTAAAGCTCTACAAGGAACTAAAACATCCAATTCTTCAACGGCACGTCCAGCTTTAGGGAAGAGAACGCTGACGAGAAGAACCAATCACGTGGGATTCAATGTTCAGGATTAAAACAACAACAACAGAACGATGACACTCGAGACATGACCTAAATGGACTCTCTTTTCCAGAACGTGAAGAAGACGAATGGGCCGAAACGCTTAACTCACGTGGGGACTCATCATGCTCAAATAACCTTCTGTTGTAAGGCTCTATATATAGTATCCTATTATTATTGCTGAATACGTGAGCACACTAATAGCATTCAATGGTAGATAAAGCACCGTCCAACAAATGATTACCGTGCTACGAATCAAAATATCTGTAAAGGGAAGTGAAAAATTAGTTCAGAAGTATATCTTATGTGAACGCGAATCGGGGACAAACAATTAAGAATTAAAAAAAAGGTCTCTCGAGCGGAAAGAGATTGATAGTTTATATACGAATGTTAGGAAAATCACGGGCATCTAAGTATACTAATGAAGATAGACGCCCTGGCAGAAGCAGGAATAAAATCAGCCATAATTCAACAAAGTAAAAGTACAATGGATCTCTGCCCACTGCCGGGTATATGGAAATGAGAAAGTTAATAGACTTGCTAAAGAAGGAGAAGAAAATGCAAAACTAAGACAAGGAAAAACATGAAGGGATTCAAATCAATAATGAAGAATAAATTTAAAGAAAATATCACAGGGAACACACAGAGACAGATACAGCTGACCCATTTTCTTATCCAAAAGAGATTAAGTGATAATCTTCAGATTGAGAACTGGCCACTGCAGACTGAAATACTACCTGTTCAACAAACTGAAAATCTGACAGATATGTATGACAGATATGTATGACAGATATGTATGACAGATATGTACGTATGACAGATATGTATGACAGATATGTATGACAGATATGTATGACAGATATGTATGAGTTCATGTGGGGAGGACGAACAAACAGAAGAATATCAGGCAAGACTGTCGGTTCCATGAGAGGATCAGAGTGGCAGCATGACCTACCCCTACCCAGTTGAGGGAGAAACTGCATTGTAAAGAGAGAAACCAGACAGAGACCGCCAACTTTACGAAAGAGATAGATGTTATTTGAGAGCGAACGAAGAAGAAGACTTAATGAAGATGTCATTGAAAGAGGTCACTGCCCAAGGGAAGGTTATTATGCGACATGGAGGGGGGAGGGCGTGTTATATTATTAGGGGAAAGAACCCATTCAGACAACAGGCAAGATGGGTAAGAACAGTTAGTTGCCAAAACGAGAGAAGATACTAGAATGTTTAACATGATGATGTCTCTTGGAACCAAAACAGGAAATGATCAAAATCAATGTCAAATCTTCTCATCGCTATGCAAGCTAAATATTGACATTAATCTAACAGTCATATTTCAAAAGATATAAATGTGTGAACGATATGAAGAATGCTGATTAATGCTAACAGGCCCATCCAATTTTTATCTATGCAATAGAATGTATGAAAAATGTATTTTCTGTTTTTTAGTACATTTTCTAACAACTATAAATGTTGTCCCTAAAACATATGTTTTCCTTTACTTGTTTCATGATTTTAAGTGATAACTGAATATGAATTTTTCGGAACCTTTGTCACATCCGTCCAGTGGGATTCATCTTTGAATACAATTTACAATTTTAAGTTTAAACGCGTAATGCAAAACTCACAAGAAAGTTTACTACTTCTCGAGCGGAGTTTAAACAAAAGATTCGCTAATCTAGTTGTGTGAAGGAACATACTGATTTAATCGACACATTACTGTTCACCACCCGACGCCCGCTCCTTCAAATACGAAACGCAGTCTATATTCGGAGTTAATTAAATCTGAAGCTTTAAACCTGATACTTAAATGGAGTTATTTCCACCATAATTTACACTGTCCGTTACATAAAATTGTCTGGGTCAGTGCAGGTCAAGACTTGAAGGATTAAAATGTTACCAGACACGGAGCTTCTTGAGAGGTTCGAGCTCTTTACGATGAGTGGAACACAGAGATTTTGGGCGTCAAAAATATGAAGCCTGTCGAATATACAAAGTTCTGATCTTAAACAAAACTGGTTTAACACGAATTTTAAATAATAGCTGATAAAATAGCAGGTTCACAGGGAAAAAAACCCTAGTCGATATAATAGCCACAATGATATTTCTCAGTTCTGTTATCTTATTCCCCCCCTTCCCCCCCCCCTTTCCCAGATCTGTTGTTGGGCTCTGTGGAAGACCTTTTGTTGCCGACATATCGGCAGTTTGATTTCATAGAGCCATATAATTATTTGTCCAGTTTTAACGTTAAATTTGATTAATATTTAACTGCTTAACTGCGTAAAGTTTAACAAATATTTCCTGCTTCACGGCTACCCTCCCTTCATGATAAAATAAAATAATACAACACACGGTTATATTCGTCACTTCTTGATGTCATATTTCCAGTTATAGAAATCATTACTGCACTTTACAATGTGACTGGCAGTAGCAGAACACGTGATCCACGAAAACGATTCCTAGTTTATGATTACAGTGAAGTACTCTCGAACTGTCTGCCGCACACAATTTTAACAGACCAATCAGTGAACATTGCAGATTTTCATCAAAATTAGAAACAAAACAAGCTAGTGGTTGGTATCCACATAGAGCAACGATTCTCAGCCCATGAACAATGCGATGAGTCTCGTCCCTTATAATTCCGGTATTTGAAGTTTTAAGTGGAATGCGTTTGACTGAGTTCCTATAATTTGTACTTATCAACTTTGGTGCATGGCTCGCCAGCTTTACAAACTTTGACATTTTTGTGTTGATTTTATAAGGTTGAAAACTACAGTTCTAGCGTGTTAATTGTAATTTATATTCTAATGTTTCCATATCTTGTCTTTGTTTAAAAAAAAAAAATTAACTACCGGCACCAGCTGGCGTGGGTGATGATGGACAACGTTCTGCCCCCAGTGCTGTTAATTAATTATGTTACTGGCTTCCTTCCATGTCATTGTGCGAAACTCTCATATACGGTCTCTCTTTGTTGTCATGTCTTTTTTTCCTTTAATCTTTCCTGTTTCATCATGCATTCCAGTCTCCCCGTACACATAACATGCACAAAAAAGTGGGTTTTTTTCTTTGTGTAAACTCAAGCACACTTTTCTTTCCACCTGTGGATGTTAGCCTTACTTATTAGACAAAGAAATAATAGCTATATTGCTCTCTCACGCATGTCGTACAAGGTGACCCTATCATGTAAAAAGATTACTACAGCAAACTAAATAAATGAAAACAACAGTAAAGAGAACTGGCTAAACACTTGGGCACTTGCTAAAACAGGAAGACGGCTCTTCAAGTATCTACAGCACCATCTAAGAAAGATGCTTTAAAACATCTTGCACGTAAACATCAAACATAAATTTCAGATTACGACCAGGACACTGCTAACTTAAAACTATTGCAATAGAATTGACTCAGAAGAACAGTCCAAACTTAAACGCTGCCAACACCCATATGAAACAGTAGATCATCACCTGTTGCTTTGCCCAGCACTGTAATAGACGAGACAGCTCCTTCTACGCAAGAACGTAACCATTGAAAATACCTGATATAGCAGATGTTATCTTCTATCTTATAGCTCTGACGCACTCTAGCACACGTGATGTTATCTTCTATCTTATAGCTCTGACGCACTCTAGCACACGTGATGTTATCTTCTATCTTATAGCTCTGACGCACTCTAGCCCACGTGGTGTTATCTTCTATCTTATAGCTCTGACGCACTCTAGCCCACGTGATGTTATTTTCTATCTTATAGCTCTGACGCACTCTAGCACACGTGATGTTATCTTCTATCTTATAGCTCTGACGCACTCTAGCCCACGTGATGTTATCTTCTATCTTATAGCTCTGACGCACTCTAACCCACGTGATGTTATCTTCTATCTTATAGCTCTGACGCACTCTAGCCCACGTGATGTTATCTTCTATCTTATAGCGCTGACGCACACTAGCCCACGTGATGTTATTTTCTATCTTATAGCTCTGACGCACTCTAGCCCACGTGATGTTATCTTCTATCTTATAGCTCTGACGCACTCTAGCCCACGTGATGTTATCTTCTATCTTATAGCTCTGACGCACCCTAGCACACGTGATGTTATCTTCTATCTTATAGCTCTGACGACTCTAGCCCACGTGATGTCATCTTCTATCTTATAGCGCTGACGCACTCTAGCCCGCGTGTTTTCAACATGCCATTTTGTTATGGCTGTCTCCGTCAATAAAGCAACCTTCTAGGTTGGCGGTACTTATGCTATCGATCTTTTAATTGATGCTTGATTATTTTTCTGTTTGAATATTAATCATCACTATATTGGCTAACTGTAAATATCTTAATTTTCTTTCCTTCCTGCCAGGGAACTCTTCTGTGTGAAACAAATATTTAGTTTCCAGGACATGCAGTTAGCGAGTAAACTCTAGATCCCAGCCAGCTAACAGACTCTACACAGAACTGGGTAAAGTAAATTTAGATTTTCAGTTTGAAACAAATTACAAAAACATGATGCTTAGATTTGGCTTGTCAAATTGGTTAGTGTTTGCATGGTAAAATTCTAGTGTGGATCAAGAATGTGATTAAAAATCAATGGGCTGTTGTTTTAGGCATTAATTATGTGCAATCCCATGTGTTCGATATCTAAAACACACGTCTATTAATAACTGTGTGTTAATGGTTAAGACAAGTGCAAGTGAACAACTGATGACAAGAACTAGACAAGTGCAAGTGAACAACTGATGACAAGAACTAGACAAGTGCAAGTGAACTACAGATGAGAAGGAGGCGCTAGAGGTGGATAGGACTCACATTGAGCGAACCTGTTTGTTACGGTTGGTGTCCCCAGATGTTGGGGTTATATTTTTTTGAGTAGCTGGAACTCAGCTGTTGAAATCAAGACTGACGTAATTTTACAATTAAGTTCTTTCGATTCGTTTCAACCACACACGTTCTGTTATTTTGGTTCTAAATATTGAGGTAGCTTGTACCATTTCTATTTCATTATACTTCTTCACGGTGCAAGTGTCTAGGATTACTTCTCATATATATATATATATATATATATATATATATATACATACATATATATATATATATATATATATATATATATATATACATACATACATACATACATACATACATACATACATACATACATACATACATACATACATACATACATACATACATACATACATACATACATACATACATACATACATACATACATACATACATACATACATATATATATATATATATATATATATATATATATATATATATATATATATATATATATATATATATATATATATATATATATATATATATATATATATATATATATATATATATATATATATATATATATATATATATATATATATATATATATATATATATATATATATATATATATATATATATATATATACACTGAAGCACATTAAAACCGCACCACTATTACATATACTGATGCCGAGAAGCTGGAAAAAAAAGTGTGGGAATGGATTTTCCCCGTGTTTGTCATGAGGTAGAGAGCAAATGGCTGCTGGAATAGAAAGTGCATGATTCAACCCACGGGTTTGTACAGACTACATGAAAACAATGAAAGTTACACGTGCAACACGATTCCCAACAGCTATGCCCCTGAAAATGTGTACGCGTTGTGGCAGTATACTCGGTATAAAAAGGCCGTTGAGACAAAACACCCAGTACATGTGCTTGAAATGCCACGACTATCTGAAAACGACCGCCAACGAGCCATTGGTATGTTGGAGACCGGAATGAGCTCTCGGGCCAATTGCCAAAAGGATGCTTTGCCACCACAGCACTATTGTACGTCTCAATGAACGTTACGGAACCACTGGCAGTGCCCGGGATAGACTTCGGAGTGGCCAACCACGAGTTACTACCCCGTCGCAAGATCGTCATATTGTGCCGAGTCACCTAGGGAATCGTTCTCTCCCGGCAAGTCAAACAGCAAGAGGAATAGTGGGTAGACGTAGGCAAGTCTTTCGAATGACAGTCATACGACGACTCAGAGATACAGGCCTTACTGCAAGACGACCTTATGTTGGACCAAACTTGACTCACAGACATCGTCAGAAGCGCCAGCAATGGGCAGAGCAACATGTCAGATGGACTAGACTGCAGTGGAATGCTGTCCTATTCACAGACGAGAGCAGATGCAACATATCCTTTGAAAGCTGATCAATGAATGTGCACCATTAAACATTTTCTTCCTCGCATAAGCTACAACAGTATAGTTTAATTATTCATCCTGTTTGTCACGGGTTGCCTCGCCAAAGCTCTGCAGAGTGTTCGAACAGAGGCCAAAACTCAAGAGTAACTAATGTGGGTCGTCTAAAGGTGTCTACCTTCGCACAAGACTACCCTTGGCAGAGTTCTAGGTAGAAGGATAATGATGCTTCTACCTCAAGGGAATGTCCACAAGATATTCAATAAAGCGAGAACAATGCTGCATGAGGCTGAACAAATATTAACTCTGGTATCTGCCGTCAACTTTTGTGAAGGATAGGGGGGAAAATAGGGAAGTGTATAAAAGGTGGAGACTTGCTAGGCATTCATTGTGTTTAGGCAAGCCAGAATGCACGGACGCTATTTTAACTGAGTGTTGCCCGACCATGAGGGCGCACCTCAGTCTGTAGCATAATTCCCATGGCTCGAGTTTCGTCTTTGAGATTATCGAGATCAGTTTTTCTTTTGGATATAGCTTACTGAGATTTTGTTTAAGCGTAAGTACACGATCATGCCTATCGTATGCCTCGTTAGAAACTAGATATAATTTTATGAAGTGTAGAAGTCAAAACTAAATGCAAGCAGAAATCGATAAGCTAGCAAGTAACATTTCTACAGTAAAAGTTGAGAAGATTAATGTAGAGGCTATTCCTCTGATTTCGCCTTGCATAGAAGTGAAGGAAAAATTGAACAATTTTAAAATTGGAATTGAAAATGGAAAAACACATTTTTCTCTGTATGGATTGAAGTTGTAACCGGAAGCCTTGTTGTATATAAATGCTGACATTGTTGTCACATAGGTTTTATGATCATTAAATTGCCTATTATCTTCTTCTTTTACTGTCACCCGTATCCTCTATTTTTATTATCACTCTTTACCTTTTTTCCTGCGTTTTTCGCATTCGTTCGTTTGCGACTATATACATTACTATTTTTCCCATTCTAACTTTCGCCAGTTTCGTTTCTCATTTAGAAACGCATTTCATTGCTGACTAAACTGAGAACGCATATATGACATAACGTGTCAGAGAGAGAGAGAGAGAGAGAGAGAGAGAGAGAGAGAGAGCGTTTAAATGCATTCTATTGCATTAGACGTCAATGGACGATAGAACGTGTGAATACTCGTCCGGGCAGACAGAGATAGCAGACATGCGTCTGTACTTTTCTCATGTCGCGGGCGTTTCGTCAGGCTAGGTGTCATAACGTCTAGCATTTTCACCTGACACTAACGCTTCTCTCAGAGTGAAGTGTGATATGACACTCACGCAGCGCTCGGGAATGAGACATAAAGTCTGGGTTTTTCCATGACACGCACGCTTCTCGGTCAGTTTGTTAAACGTAGGTGCAAAAACTGCCCCTGCATTGCAGACAAGTCGTCTGAGATTCACAACTGACACGCGCCCTCTCGGTCAGAAAGTGGCAGTTTATGACAGTTACGTAAGTGTTATATACGGAAAGGGGGATTATTTCAGTTTGGCGAAATTAACGTTTACCTCTTTGTCTGGTAATAGATATAACCAGAGTTTGAACTAGATTTTCATTCTCGCTCCTAAATTCGCAGTAGACAGGTTGCTCGGAACAGTATAAGCTGTATAGCGAAGTTTCTCAGTTTGTTTCGACAATTTGTCGAACTTCTAGACTTCCATAAATATAAGCATATAATTCTTAAGTTGTGCGACTACCTGTAGTTCTGTGTGAGGTAAAATATTATATATAATATATTCTAGTATTTTGTGAAGTGTTAAAGTGTTAAATCGCTTAATTTATTTCACTAGGTAGATTTGGTGCAGAGAGGAAAATTTATATAGCCTGTATTATTTTTCTAGTGACGTGTTTCAGTGGAAAGCAGAATAAATTATAATTTCTAGCTTAAACAACAATGTAGCTATAATGAATTAAATTTTACTGCTAAATAATCAGACGAAGAAATTATTTTCTAAACTAACTTATAATGCTAGAAGCCTCATGAGGGTTGACGGAATACGCACGTATTCATGAGGATTGATGATTTTTTAAATATAACTTACTTCACGGGAAGTTTAAATGATAAGTCCAGCGGTACGCTTGCAGTTTAAAAATGAAAGTTATATTAAGTACATATATGTAAATTATTTGATATGTGTTTTTCCATCTTATATAGTGAAACTGTGGTACCCAACTTTGCCAGCGTTCTAGTACGTGAACATTATCTGTGAAGAAACTAATCACTTTCATTACATGAACTTTAACAGTTAAATGAAGTAAGAGGCCTTCGCCCACTGAAATGTTCGTCCAGATGGATAACAACTTAAGTAATAATTTGCCGGATCGGCCGCTGTGGCAAGCAAAATACCATCCGACAGCGGAATAAACACTTAAGTACTCTCATTGCCCCTTGAGAGTGACTAGTACTGTGGTGACCAAATATAGTAACTTCCTGAAAGTAGACACCGATCTGACATTCCTTAAATTCTAGAAACCAAAGCTAGTGCACACTATATGCTCTGGAAAACTTTCGAACCTAACACAAATTTTATGATGACTCGTAACAGACATCCTGAAAAATAGCAGAAGTCACCCACAGGAATTAGGTGAATCCCTAGACAGATGAATTCAGTAAATTTGGTTTAGTGGAGATTTCTTGGTCAAGCATGCAGTTACGGGTTTGTGTGACAGGTAAAGATAGAATTGAACTCTGTCATCAGAGGCACCCCAATCAATAGCTGTTATCACCATTATAAATGTGCAGCACATCCAAAGAACATCTCCATCAATACAGGTATATGCCCCCACTACTGACTATGAGGATGAGGCAATTGATACATTTTATGACAATCTGGATGAAGCAATTAAGAAAATTCCAAAGAAAGATCTTCTCATTGTTCTTTTGATTGGAATGCTAAAATATTTTCCCAAACTAGCATTACGTCATCAGGGCTGGTTCAGTGGGGAAATTTGGGACTGGAGAAAAACCAACTCGAGACTAAGGCTACTATGAATCTGGGAACTTTTTTTTTGCAAATCACTATTTCCTATAAGGATCTGTGGGATATCAACGAGGCATGCCCCAAATCATCACTGTGGGTACTACCAAATTGTTTTTTTGTAGCATTCCTTGATTTGCTTATGACTTTGTGTAATAAAGCCAAGACTTGATGTATTTTGGCGCCGACATTGTTGTGTGACACGAAGTTTATTGAAGATGGAAGAAACTGAAAAAGCACTGGATCAAAATCAGATGGGCAAAGTTAAGCAGGGCATGATTTAGACAAAGAAAGGTTCCAGTAATCGCGGAGCAATCAGGCAACTGTTGGACTCTTAAATGCAGCTCTCAACTTTTTGGAGGATGATATCAACTCAATCACAGTTAAGAAGACCTAATCAAAACACTCAGACAGCCCAGGGAAAAAAACCCCAACAGCCCTTGAGTATAAGATAGCAATGGGGCTCTGCTCAATGAAAAAACAGCTGTAATGAGAAGGTGGACAGAATATTGTAAAGAATTATATAACTGTAAACTTGACACTGACTTAGGCATATTAAACAACATTAAGTGCGAAAACAGAGAACTCGGAAATGCAGCAATACTACGGGAAGAAGTGGAAGAGGCTATATGTTCGATGAAAGGAGGGAAGTCACCGGGTGTGGATAATATACCAGCAGAGCTCTTGAAATATGGAGGACCAGATATAGTAAAAATCATGACAACAGTCGAAGGTAAACGGAGAAGAGGAAGGCAAAGAAAATCCTGGGCTGATAACATCAAAGAATGGGCAGGACACGGTTTCTCCACACTTGTACGCATTGCTGAGAATAGAGAGCAGTGGAGGACCCTGTCTGCTGATGCTTCCACCATGGCACCCCTACGACCCATGACGGGTTATGGGTTGAGATGATGATGATATGTAAATTATTTGATATGTGTTCTTTCCATTTTATATAGTGAAACTGTGGTACCCAACTTTGCCAGCGTTCTAGTACGTGAACATTATCTGTGAAGAAACCAATCACTTTCATTACATGAACTTTAACAGTTAAATGAAGTAAGAGGCCTTCGCGCCAGAATTAATTCTTCCAGAATAATACTTAAGTACAGATCAGCCCGCTGTGGCAAGCAAAATATCAGTACATCCCGACAGAGTTTTGACTAGTATTGTGGTGACCAAATATAGTACCTTCCTGAAATTAGACACCGATCTGACATTCCTTAATTTTCGAAACCTAAGCTAGTGACACTGTGCTCTGCTAACTTTCGTGCCTGGACAAATTTTATGTGACTTAACAGACATCCGAAAAATAAGAACACCCAAGGAATCGTTCCCTGAGACAGAGAATTCAGTACGTCTTGTTGGAACTGGGGATTTCTTGGTCGAGGCTGCATTTACGGGTCTGTGTGAAGGTCCTAGAATTTATTATGTTCCCAGAGGCAGCGATCAAAGCTGTAAGTATAAATGTGCACACGTGGCCATGGTAATGAATAAGAGGGAACGCAAGTCTGAGTGTTATTTCACCGTTGTATTTTGACACCTATTTGCTGTCATAACTTTCTTCATGCAAGTTTGTTTTTGCTAACAATATTTTCCCTTAAACTAGATTATAGTATCAGGTCTGTTCATACCTTAAACGGGGAAAACTCTTAGACTTAATCATATGTATCTGGGACTCTTTGTGTTATCATCTTTCTCCTAACGGGACTGTGGGCTATCCATCGAGGGAAGATCATCACTGTGGGTCTACCAGTTTTTGTAGCATTCCTTCATTTGCTTATGACTTTGTGTATATGCCTTTTTTGATGTATTTTACATGTTGTGACGTAAGTTTACAAATGATAAATAAACTTAACAATAAATTAATCAGCATGTTGGTCAGCTCGTTCTAAATATCTATATAATCATTTGTTATAGTTCCCACGTCTGTGCGTCTACCTGTCGTCACTTGAATGTGCGTGCACGTGAGTGGATAAATATATATATTTAATGTATATGTGTTAGACTGTCTGACTACTTTAGATCTGTCGTAGAAGATAGGTGAGAGAGAGAGAGAGAGAGAAGATTTCCCGCTCTCAGAGACAGCCTCTATCACTATTCTACCACCTCACTCGTGAAAATTTATTTTGTATATCTATCTCACATTGTGACTATCACTCATTCCAACCTATTCAGAAGGGGCCAACCTAAGTCTTAATTCTCCTATCAAAAATCTACGACAAATGTGGGCTCGTTTCCGGTTTTTGAACTTAGAATAGGAAGACGAGACGGCAAATATCAGCTCGTCAGTAAGATTCTTTATTCTGATATAGAGTAAGAGTGTGATGTTTTGTATCTTTAAAAAAAAAAAAATAACTATCCCCTAGACATATCGATCTGTTTTATGTTCGTGCTGACCACACGGCTAATAATTGTTTTTCCACAGCATTATTAAGCATTATACATTTGGTTTACTAGTATTTTGTCGGAATATATTTCAATTACTGATTTTGTAATACCAAACGCTGGTAAAGTTTTGTGAGTGTATAATATTCACAGGGTTTTGAAGAAGTAGGTGTTTGAGCTAAGCTAAGGAGCGCGATCAGACTATACGTCCTGTTATTGCCTACCTTACCCTAACTATCTTCAGGGGTGAACTTATAGTGGATTTAAAAATGTAGAGATTTTTTTATCCTTAAAAATTTTTGCAATAATTATTTTGCTTCCACTGTAGCAACTTATTTTTCAGTGAGTAATCTTAACTACCATTTATTTGGCGTAGTCGTCTGCATTATGTGCTTTATTGCCGATTAACAGCAGCGATAGTTAGATATATTATTTTGGAGGAGGTACCCCATGTTATAAGTATATCATCTTTTGTTTTGCATTTTCTCGTAAGTGGTAGGAACCAGTAGATCCTTTCTTTTTTCTTATCTCTTTCTCGTCTAGTCTCAGTCAGCTAATTACTATGGCCGAGAGGGCAAAGCTTAGGCAACTCCTCAGGGACGAAGCGAGAGAAGAAGGTTTGGAAGGCGAAGAAGCGAAAGCTTTCGTCAGGGACGAACTGGAAAGATATGATGCGGACAGGAAAGAAGCAGAAGCTAGGAGGAAGGAAGAAGCAGCCGAAGCATTACAGCAGAAGAAGAGGGATGAGGAAATGGAAATTCGCAGGATGCAGCATGAGGAAAGAGAGAAGGAGAGACAGCAGGAGAAGGAGAGGGAGGAGAGGCAGCTTGAGGAAAAAGAGAAACAGAGACAGCACGAGTTGGCTCTTAAAACTCTAGAATTCCAAAGTCGTGGTGCTGCCTCTACCTCCAGCAATGGAGAGTCTTCTCCTCATTCTTCTTTGACTGATCCTTCTAACACTCAATCTCTTCAACTCAACGCTATGTCTTTCACTCTTGAGTCTTTCCCTTGTCCTAATGAGAAGATTGACACATGGTTAGAAAAATCTGAGAAAAATGCAACTCTGTACGGGTGTATGAAACTTTCCCAGGCCCTTAAAGGTTCTGCTTATGATGTTTATTCTAAACTGGAAAGTGGCCAACAAGACAACTATGACTTGTTGAAGAAAGCTTTGCTTGAGCGCTTTGAAATGAATGCTCGGAAATTTCTGCAACTGTTTCGCAACAGCAGGAAAGAGAGCTCTGAAACTTTTCAACAGTTCTCGTCTCGTTTGAAGGGATACCTAACAAAGTGCCTTGAGCTTTCACAGCTCCCCTCTACCTATGAAGGTCTTGAGGAATTTGTTCTAACCGAACAAATAAAGAACACTTTGTCTGATGATACCCGGAGATTCCTAGCCGAGCAGGGGGCAGAAAAGCTTGAAGACATCTTAGAAAAGTCTGAGCGATATCACAATGCGCTGGCTGAACTACCGGCCACAAAACTTAAACCGACAGAAGAGCATTTTTGGAAAAATAATCTAGACCAGTCTTCTCATGCTTCTCACGTTTTCAACCCGAATAACCACCGAGAAACTGGACCTCAAAACCCCCCTCCTGAAAAATCCAAGTTCTACAAAAACAAGTACCCCAACCACAGTAAGCAATCTGATCAACCTGAGATTGCATTGTTGCCAGAAACCTGGTTAAACCCGGTCAAGAGACAGGAGAGACCGTCCAATTTTGTGGAGTTCGTAAGAGTGATGCACCTACAGCGCTTCCCATCGCATTGGTGGAGATACACTCTGACTTTGTCAGAGGCGTGATCAAAGCGGCTGTTATGGATGACCCCATCTACCCAGTCATACTTGGCGGGAGATACGTGTGTATTGGGAAACCAGAAGAGCCGATTGTGGCAGCAGTAACTACAAGAGGGCAAACCAAGAAGGAACGGGAGCCTGCGCCTAATTTGTTACCCATGGAACTTAAAGAAGCGCAACAAAAGGACCCTACTTTGGCACCCTGCTTTAGGAAACTGCCCATGGCTAAGGAACCCAGACAGCACGGGGACATTTTTTCTAAGGATGGCGTACTTTATCGTAGAACGGGCAAGCCTGACCAAGGTTACAATCAGCTCCTAGTACCGAAACAGTACAGAAGCCAAATCCTAGAAATGGGGCACTCTCTTCCCTACAGCGGACATATGGGACAGAACGCCACAAACCAACGGATAACCACTCATTATTGGTGGCCAGGAGTAAATACTGATATTATCAGGTATGTCAAATCATGTGCCCAGTGCCAACGTGTGCCACCCAAGCAACGGGTACCCCCAGTCTCTTTGGGTGAAATGCCAATAGTGGGAACACCATTCGAACGGGTTGTGATCGACATTTTAGGACCCTTAGAAAGGACTAAAAGAAGGAACAGGTTTATCCTGACCTTAGTCGATACATGCACTTTATTGGCAGAAGCTACCCCGCTAACATGCGCAGTTGCCAAGCATGTCGCAGAAGCATTCGTGCAGATTTTCACTCGGTCGGGATTCCCTCAACAAGTGTTGACGGATAACGGATCTCCATACCGAAACCTGTTGATGGATGAGATCGTTAAGATCTTGAGGACCAAACACATCTACACAAAGCCTTATGCTCCGGCCGGAAATGTGCTCGTAGAACGTGTTAACGGAAACCTCAACATGATGTTAAGTAAACTGGCACAAGTGAAACCTGAAGATTGGGATCTTTGTATTCCTGCAGCTTTATTTGGCTACAGAGTGTTGAGGATTGCTTCATGTCTGCAGCATGGCGCATTCCTCAAATGATTATATCTACGCGACTGATGTCGATGATTGTTTCATGCTTACAGACATTTGGATTTGTCGACGATCCGAATGGCTGTATCATGGAACACCTCAATCGAATAGAGATATATCTCATCGACCAATGTCGATGATTGTTGCATGTGTGCATGCATTTGAGTTTTGATCACACTCGGATCTGCACCATGGAACATCGCAATTGAATATAGATTAACGACGTAGTATGCATATCACTATGCATGACGCGTATGTCTTTATAACGTCATTCGACTTGTGGGTTTTGACCCGAAGGGCAGTGTGTTTCAGAAGTGTGGCCATTGCCACTTATATTGTGTGGTATAACCACTGGAAAGTGTGTGGCGTTGTCCACTTTTTAATTGTGTGGCTGGGAAGCCATTTGAGCAGTGTATTTCTTGAACCAAACGTAAGTCGTCGTATGAATAACGCAGTTTGCATAATTATGGCAGATTAGCCTGGCGTGGTATGCCAAAGGAACATTATGTTACTAGCAATAGTGTAAGACTAGTATAGATGGATATTGTACAGCTAGCGGCAAGCGTAAGCCTAGTGTAACGGATATTAAACGACTAGCAGTAGACGTAAGCCTAGCATAATAAGTGTATTGCAGAACTAGCAGGATAGTTAAGTCTAGTTAGCCTCTGAATTTATGCCAAAGGACATTGGCCGTTAAAAGGAACTGACCTCTAACCAGAACTCTAGATAGAGATTGTGAACATGTGCTTATGAACTAATGAGAACTCTTACAGATCGTACATGAATGTGATGTGACTTTTGTTCCCATGTAGTTGGTGTCTGCTCATGGTATGAAATTACTAATTAAATATTTTGAGTCGTCAAAATCACAGTCTTATCAACTGTCGTATTTGGAGTTGAGTTAAATGCTATTTATCTTCAACTGATCATGACCAGTGATGATTAATGTCTTAACACGCTGCATCTCACACTGCCAATATAATCAATAAGACAAGAGACTCATACAGGTCAGTCAAGGGTCGAATATTTAATATGAAATATATTCAGCACATAATGAATCACAAGGGTTAAAGCAGACATTATCGATACCAACGGACAGTATTACGGAATCCTACAAAAGTGATAAGAACCCGAGGGACTTTGACTCTATAAACTGAATACGCATATAATAACTTGGTCATCCACAAATACTAGAAGTCATCGAAGCACCCAGAATATACTGGGGTCCCCGAGAGCGCCCGTAACATACTGGTGTCAGAAAGTGTCTGGATTTCGTGAATACTGGATTCCCCCCTTCAAGTATCGAAGAAAGTTAAACTGATGATGAACGTTTTAAATGCAAAATCATTCATTCAATCCTAACCGGCAACTGAAATGCGCAGGACAGAAAGTGACGTCACTACATTCATGCCGTCAACGTTAGCAGACAACATTGCCTGAGAATATCCGAATTTTCTTCCACCAAAGAGACTGATTCACGCAGATAGAACGGTAATCTTCCACTCGAGAACCTGAACCAGTGGAGAATGTATCTCTTCATCAAATTCATCTGAGGCTGCGACGCAGATCGATTGAAGAAACTACGTTTGAAGACCGAAGCAATACTTTCAAACGGTTCCCTACTGCGAAGGTCAAGGTCTACCATCAATGGACCTCAGCTGTTGAAGACACTTGGATTAGAATTACATGCATTCATGTATTTCTCAGAAGGACAACTAAACAGATAAGTTCTTGATTTTACTTGGGCGCTTGAACATTATCATATTGTCCTTGCATTAGCTTTGGTCTACAGTTCATCATCACTTGGCTTAATTTTTACTATCATCTGTGTTCCCCCATTCACTTTTTTTTGTATATTCGTATATTCGTCGTGTTTAATATTGGCTGGAATTTTCCCAGGAAAGCTTCAGTGAATGTTAACTTCTACTAGATTTACATGCTTATTTTGCGGACTGAGGATCTGACTGATTATATTTTTTCTTTTGAGTCAGGAAATAAATGTTTCTTCAGTTAGCATTATAACCATATTTTGTGTACTTAGCAGTTGCGTCAAGTGAATTACGTCCTCTTTATTTACATAACCTACTTTCAGTACTGTTGACAATTGTTGTCGTGTGTGAGCTAAAAACTTCTTTGTCTACACGTTTGTCTAAGACGACTTGTCTTGTTATATTTTTGTAATGTAAATTCTTTTCTTTCTTTTACTGATTACTGTTTATAAGTCTCCTTTATTTACTTTATAAGTGTAAAGTGTTGTCGTATAATTGAAAAATCATTTCATTGTAAATCATTTGATTGTTTTCACTGTCTTTGTCACATGTTCTCCGAACTTGTTTGTTATTGATTAATATATTCATGTACATATTATAGTGAGTTCTATAGTCCTGGTGTATATTATAGACTATTGAAGGTACTCAGAAACCTATTATCATGTCTACACTACAGGAATTCATTGATATTGGAAAAAGTTATGGAAAATCAGGAGCGGAACTACAAAGTTTTGCAGATACGAAATATGATGAATATTTATCGCGTCTGGAAAGAATGGAACAGCGCGAAATGACTAAACGAGCTGATGAGCTTAGAAGGTTTGAATTAACCCAAGAGAGGGAAATAAAAGAAAAAGAATTAGCTCAACAAGAAAAAGACAGAGAATTTGAGAAAGATAAAATGGCTCAACGTGATAAAGAATTAGCTCAACAAGAAAAAGACAGAGAATTTGAGAAGGAAAGAATGGCACAACGAGATAAAGAAATGGAATTAAGGAGAATGGAACTTATGTTACTTGATCAAGCCCATAAAAATGCCATGGAAATGGAAACATTAAAACTTCATGCAGAAAAAGAAAAAGCTTTAGAATTAGCTAAAGTGCAGTCTGAACAGACTAAGACTGCGGCTGCTACAAATATTTTTTATCCTAAGTTAAAAATGCCACATTTTGACCAAACTCGCGATTGTGTTGACTCTTTCATATCTAGATTCATCATCAAGGTCACAGCTCTGAACATACCCAAGGAAAGATGGAGCAGTCTTTTACTTGATTTTTTGACTGGTGACTCACTTAAATGTTTCATGAGTCTTGATGAGAAAAGCAGAAGCGATGTCGATGTCGTAAAAGAGGTATTACTAAGACGTTTCCAGTTAACTGAGTCTGGATTCAGAGATCGCTTTCATGCGGCTAAACCAAGCAAGGATGCAGATTTTGGTGAATTCATTGCATCTATTAAACATTTCCTTAGCAGATGGATTGATCTATCTGGTATAAATAAAACATATGAAGGTGTTATAGATCTCATGCTGCGAGATAAAGTTTTATCCGCATGCAGCACTGAATTAGAAGCATTTTTACAGGAAAGACATCCTAATTCTATCGATGAGTATGAAAAACTCGGAAGACAGTATCAAACCGCACATCAGAATAAAGATCTTCATAGATCGACTATTCGAGATCCTATGCCTGTGTGCGCTGCACAACATGATCACAGACTTCGATCGAAGAGCTTTGATGGACGTTGTCGTTCAGATTATTATCAATCCGACAGAGGTTTTTATAACTTCCGTCGTCATCGCTCTCCTTCGAATTCATATCGACGAGGTTATAGAGGATATTCACCTCATGATCGTGGGTATCACAGAGGCAGGGATTATGATGGTTCACATCAAAAAGGATACTATAAACAGAGATCATCGTATGGTAGAGATGCCAGGAAAGATGACTCTACTGATTTTTATTATAGCAATAAAAAGTCAGTCAATAATAACAAAGGTAATGCCAGATCTCCGTCGAGAGACAAAAATAAACAGAGACATGCAAATAGTTGCAGTGTTAAAAAGGAAAAAGGTAATGATGATAATGATCATGCGAACGCATGTATGGTAATGAATGATACATGTTATGAGTGTCAGTCGAAAAACAGATTAAAGTCTACAATTACACTTGATTGTGGTCATTGTATGCCAACAATGTCGGCATGTGTAAATGTCGGTTATCTTACATTTCATCCCGGAATATTGGATGGTAAGATAGTAAGAGTTTTGCGTGACACGGGGTCTTCAACGATAGGCATTAAGCACTCGCTTATCGAGCCCTCTGCTTTTACAGGCAAATCAGTTAAGTGTGTCACATTTGGAGGGAATATAGAAACTTTCCCTGTGGCACGAGTATACATTGATACTCCTTTTTACACAGGCACTGTCTATGCCTGCGGCTTGAGAGCACCCATAACTGAAATTATAATAGGAAACATACCAGGAGTTAAAGATTGCACTCCCGAGGAGATTGCAATGTGGGTTGAATCTCACCCACAGGTGGCAAATGCTGTTGTAACGAGAGCACAACAGTTAGCTACGGACATAGCTACACCACCTCCTCCTATTATGGATACAATTATGTCTCAAGTTGGCATGTTTCACCTTCTGTTTTTGCAGAAAAACAGAAGAGTGACCCAACTTTACAAGGATTGTTTAGCCGAGCAGAACAAAAAACTATTAAATACACAAGAGGGGCTAAACAATGGTTCAAGATAAAGAAATCAATACTCACTAGATATTATGATGATGGCAAAACAATTATACATCAAGTGATAGTACCTAAAGAATACAGACCATTGGTCCTACAAACAGGTCATGATTCCCCTATGGCAGGGCATATGGGGATCAAAAGAACATTGTTTCGTGTTACGTCACAATTTTATTGGCCTGGGGTTAATAAAGATACAAAGTTATACTGCAAATCATGTACAACATGCCAAGGTATAGCACGTAAGGGCAGGTTCCATACGGCACCCTTACAGATTACAGACGTGCCTGAGAGACCTTTCAAAAAAGATTGCAGTAGATATAGTGGGTCCGTTATCAATTGTTTCAAATAATGGATTTCGTTATATTTTAACTTGCGTAGATCTTTGCACGCGTTGGCCAGAAGCCATACCGTTGAAAACCATCACAACTGCATCCGTGTCTGATGCATTATTTTCGATATTTTGTCGAATCGGTTTTCCGGAGGATATATTGTCAGATCAAGGATCACAATTTACTTCCAACATCATGAGGGATTTAGAATCCATGTTATCTGTTCACCACTCGTTTTGTAGTGCGTATAGGCCCCAATCAAACGGTGTGTGCGAGCGCTACAACAGCACTCTAAAACAGATGTTATCTAAGATAACTGAAGAATGCCCTCGTGAATGGGATCGGCTTCTGCCGGCGGCCCTCTTCGCTTTTCGTGAAGTGCCTCACGAAAGCACGGGATGGTCTCCGTTCGAATTGGTTTATGGTTCGAATCCTCGCGGACCAATGATGATACTCAAGGATTTGTTGATTGGAGCATCAATTGATACAGCCACTCGAAACAGCTACGAGTTAGTGATTGATCTCCGACAACGAATCATTGATGCGTGCACTTATGCATCCCAGAGTATAAAATCAGCCACTCAACGATCAAGATTATTACATAATCAAAAGAGAATATTAAGATCCTTCAAACCAGGGGAAAAAGTTTGGTTGTTGCTACCTCATAACGATAACAAATTACTGATATCATGGCAAGGTCCATTTGATATTATCAAACAAGTCACAGATGTTGACTATTCGGTGAACGTTAGAGGTAAAATCAAAACCTTCCATGTCAACATGCTAAAATTAGCAATTGAAAGACCACAGGAATTAATTCCTGTCATTAACTCTATTGATGATTCTTCACATCATACTGCTTCTTTTGCAGTTGTTCATGAAGAAGATACCACTTCGTCTATCCCTTTACAATTTCAACTACCTTCTTTGCAATCATCGGAATCTTGGAAAGACGTGACTATTTCTTCTTCACTATCTTCGTCACAACAAGATCAAGTTCGGGATATTCTTATTTCTTTGAATGATGTTCTCACCGACCTTCCAGGTCAGACATCGCTTATATCCCATGATATTACTCTTACTGATTATAAACCTATCAAACTTAGACCCTATCCTATATCTTTACACCACAAAGATAGGGTGGAGAAAGAGTTAAAAGAGATGATACGTTTAGGTGTGATATCTCCTTCGGAATCACCATATGCATTCCCAATGGTGATAGTTAAAAAGAAGGATGATTCTTTACGTATTTGTATTGATTTTAGGCGATTGAATAAAATTACAATCACAGACGGTGAGCTTATGCCTCTTTTAGATGATCTTTTGTCAGAATTATCTAATGCTACTTTCTTTAGCAAACTAGATCTCTCTAAAGGCTACTGGCAAATTCCTCTTGCCGAAAATGCCAAACCTTACACAGCTTTCACAACTCCATTTGGGCTCTACCAATGGAATTATATGTGTTTTGGGTTAGTGAATGCGCCAGCGACGTTTGTGCGCATGATGCGCCGCCTTCTTGGCGATCGTAAAGATGTCATCACGTACATCGATGACATCTGCCTATTTCATGACTCGTGGGAAGACCATATTGATGGTTTAACTTCCCTTCTACATACGTTACGTATGCATGGTTTGACTGTGCCACCTTCAAAGGTCCAAATAGGTTGTCAGGAAATTTCTTTTCTTGGTCACCGCATAGGTAACCACAAACTGTATCCTGACGACAATACAGTCAAAAGAATTCTAGAGATTTCTACCCCTTCAACTAAGAAACAAGTTAGAAGCCTTTTAGGCTTCATAAACTATTACCATAAGTTCATCCCGCATTTCGCACAACTATCTACACCTTTGTCCGCACTGTTGACCAAAGGTAGTCCTAATAAGGTACGTTGGGACAAAGATTGCGAAAGCGCTTTGGTAACAAGAAATTATTTAGTAATGCACCAATTTTGTTATTACCGAATATACGTATTCCATTCATACTACAATCAGATGCCTCGAGTTACTCCATGGGTGGCTGTTTGCTGCAATGTTACAAGGAAACACTCCATCCATGTTTCTATGTGTCGAGGAAACTGACTCCGGCTGAACAGAAGTATGCGACAGGTGAACGTGAGCTCCTGTCGATGGTCTGGTGCCTGGAGAAGCTGTCAAGATATCTCATCGGCACGCACTTTTACATTATGACAGACCATAGTCCTCTTACTTACATAACAGCTAGAACAATGCGTAACGCTAAAATACACCGATGGTACTTGTTGATTCAAGAATTTTCATTTACGATTCTGCCTATTGCTGGATCAGACAATAACTTGGCAGATCTTTTATCGCGCAACTTCTCTGAGAAGAAATTGAATTAACTCTTTAGTGACCATGTTGACAAGTGCTATTATTAATGTTATAAAATTTAATGTGTCTACTTAATGAGTATGATAGTTATAAGTAGGTAGTACTAATATTGATATGTTCGGGAGACGGGCGTCTTCTCCATCACTATCATCCGTGCCACAAGTGTCACGTTTGGAAGTGAGGGGGATGATGTTGAGGATTGCTTCATGTCTGCAGCATGGCGCATTCCTCAAATGATTATATCTACGCGACTGATGTCGATGATTGTTTCATGTCTACAGGCATTTGGATTTGTGCACGATCCGAATGACTGTATCATGGAACACCTCAAACGAATAGAGATATATCTCATCGACCGATGTCGATGATTGTTGCATGTGTGCAAGCATTTGAGTTTGGCCAACTCGGATTGCTGCACCATAGAACATCGCAATTGAATATATATTAACGACGTAGTATGCATATCACTATGCATGACGCGTATGTCTTTATAACGTCATTCGACTTGTGGGTTTTAACCCGAACGGCAGTGTGTTTCAGAAGTGTGGCCATTGCCACTGATATTGTGTGGTATAACCACTTTTTAATTGTGTGGCTGGGAAGCCAATTGAGCAGTGTATTTCTTGAACCAAACGTAAGTCGTCGTATGAATAACGCAGTTTGCATAATTATGGCAGATTAGCCTGGCGTGGTATGCCAAAGGAACATTATGTTACTAGCAATAGTGTAAGACTAGTATAGATGGATATTGTACAGCTAGCGGCAAGCGTAAGCCTAGTGTAACGAATATTAGACGACTAGCAGTAGACGTACGCCTAGCATAATAAGTGTATTGCAGAACTAGCAGGATAGTTAAGTCTAGTGAAAAAGGCTATTGTATAAACTAGCGACGGGAGTAAGTCTAGTTAGCCTCTGAATTTATGCCAAAGGACATTGGCCGTTAAAAGGAACTGACCTTGAACCAGAACTCTAGATAGAGATTGTGAACATGTGTTTATGAAATAATGAGAACTCTTACAGATCGTACATGAATGTGATGTGACTTTTGTTCCCATGTAGTTGGTGTCTGCTCATGGTATGAAATTACTAATTAAATATTTTGAGTCGTCAAAATCACGGTCTTATCAACTGTCGTATTCGGAGTTGAGTTAAATGCTGTTAATATTCAACTGATCATGACCAGTGATGATTAATGTCTTAACACGCTGCATCTCACACTGCCAATATAATCAATAAGACAAGAGACTAATACAGGCCAGTCAAGGGTCGAATATTTAATATGAAACATGTTCAGCACATAATGTATCACAAGGGTTAAAGCAGACATTATCGATACCAACGAACAGTATTACGGAATCCTACAAAAGTGATAAGAACCCGAGGGACTTTGACTCTATAAACTGAATACGCATATAATAACTTGGTCATCCTCAAATACTAGAAGTCATCGAAGCACCCAGAACATACTGGGGTCCCGAGGCCCGTAACAGTTGCTTACCCCATGCACAACCTCATATTTGCTGCCTTGTACTAGCCTCCTGTTGGAGCTGCCTTGTACGAGCCTCCTGTTGGAGCTGCCTTGTACTAGCCTCCTGTTGGAGCTGCCTTGTACGAGCCGCCTGTTGGAGCTGCCTTGTACGAGCCGCCTGTTGGAGCTGCCTTGTACGAGCCTCCTGTTGGAGCAGTGGACTTTTTCTTTCTTTGTCTCTTCAGATACTACCCCCACCCACAGGAACTACACGGGGCAGGTGTTTCGTGCGCAACAAAAAATTATAACTATTAAGACTAACCACTACAGAACAAGGACCATCTGTTCGACAATTAAAAATTGGACAGTGAGGACCCCAAGATGCAGCAATAGTGAATGCAGTCAGCGACCCATAGCTGTACTGCTTGCATCAGGACCAGCGAACCAGAGCTGGTCAAGACCGCACTCCACCTCCACGTGGTGGTCCTGGAAACAGTCTGCAGCAGTGCAGTCTGGCTGAGCGAGTACGGATCGCAATGGGAAGGCAAACCCGGTCCCTAAAAAATGCCGTGCTGAAGTCGGATGTGTCGACCGAAAGGTGCAGATATCACAGCTTAGGCGTAAACAGACACAACGCAACCACCGTCCTTTTCAGGGCGAACGAGGAAGAAGAAGAAGGACAGTGAGGAAGACACATATACTACTGGACAAAAGTTAAGGGCCGCCATTCAATTTAGACAAGGTTTATATAATTCTTCCTGAGCAGGGTCGATTTTCCAAATGTCCGGTAGCTTGAAATCTCCCAAGAAGTCTCTGAATGGTAGAGTGGGACACTGCTAAACGTCTTGCAACATGACGAACAGATTGACCATCCTGAATCCATGCATGGCTCGACCACGGTCTACAGTGCTGAGACTTCTCCTTGGTGGCATAGCTAATGCAGTGATCATTTCGACCACTTGTCATACTGATTTATTGCATACCAACGGTGAACACTCTTTACCGATGATCATTTTCCACGTGCATTCAAATTCAACTCACTTTTTCACCTTTTGAACTAGTGGGGCGTGTTGCAAAAACCACGAGTTTTTGCAGCAACAATGGCAATTTTCACGTGCGGGTTAAAGTGACCCAGTTTTTGGACATTTAAAAAAAATTAACCTAGTGCACACAGAAATGTATATGTGACGTACGTCTAGTTTGACAAGTGAATTTTCCCTGATATGATGGATGATTAAAGGGACTTTTAGCTTTTCATAACATTAGAACCCCTGAACATTTGTTGTAACTTTTCGTTTCGCCAGAGCGAACCGACCGGGACTCATTTAGATAGTGCGACCACGATCAAAGAGACAGACTGAGGGATTTCAGGGGAGACTATCGGCGCTATCAAAGACAGTAGTGGTCCCTGAAACGATTTCGCATCTCGGTGTTAAGCACGGAACCGATCGCAGCCAGAGCGAACGGGGAAAGCTGACGCAAGCAGCGAGCGAAGATACGAAGAGGCCAGGGGCGGCTTCTCTCTTTGGATTTGGCGGTCAGATCCCCCAAAGTCATGAGATCAAAAAAGCTGTCAAAGTTATCATGTCCCACTCATCTTGCATTCCAGTTGTAGATATACAGATCACTTAGAAATACACTTCATCATTCGCTGGCCAGAACTTGATAGAAGCACTAGCGATATTTGAAATCTTGCTAGATTATCCCATGGATTTTATACATATTTGCAGTGAATTCTATTCTGTGCAAAGCGATTGATCACCTTTTGCAATCCCAGCAATAACGAAATCTTTCAGAGTTTCCATACTCGGTTCTTAAACTTCCAGACAGTTTGATGAGACATTTTTTTAAAGTAAATCTTGTGGTGGTCCGGTACGGCCTAGCTATCATAATTACATGAAAGAAAGCCAACCCAAGAACATTTGATTATTATCATCAAATTAAATCTGTAAGATAAACTGGAAGATGAACAGTGCCAGTAGCGATAGTTTATATACTGCCCTATTGTGAGAGATTACCGATTTACCTGAATGTGACCGAGCCTAGTTTTTCCTCACTGGATTAAAAACTTTCCCGGTCAGTGGCTATCATCACGCAGTGAAGGATTATACCATCACCTCATTTTTCACCCCTATGTCGAACTGCGTCAGTGCCATCCCATAGACTCGTTTCTTTATAATAAAACACAAGAACTCTTAGAACTTCAAGTCCGGCGATAAGCGGGAATATTTGCTCTCAGTGAATCCTCGCATTATCTGGGGCGGGACATAGAAGGACTAGACAGTTGTCATACGTCAAGAGTTAATTATTGTGTTTATCATTCTAAGGGATTGTCTGATGCTGCAACTCGGTAAGTGTGTGGTGTATATGAGTGTGGATCCGCACAGTGTGTATGAATGACAGGAGATTTAATTTTTTTTGCAACAAACCATTTGTTAACTTGCCTACCGGGTAATACGTTTTCTGTATACCCGGCATTGTTCCTTTCTGTGGGATAATTTGTTAACTCTGTTTCATCCCCCCCCTTTTTTTTTCTTTGCTTAGGAAAGGGAAGACCCCATTGGGATAACAGTAAATTTTGTCTACCACCATAACTAATATTGTAACACCTCTTTCAGAGTAATTAAATTCACTGTTGGGTTACATTACCTATGCTCCTGATAACTATCTATCTTGAGTCTGGGTTTATCTTTGTCTAATACAAGCGGGAAGGGCTTAGTCGATACCAATCTTCTTCACCCCCTCCCTACCTTGATATTTGCATTTTTTCTGTACTTATGAAATTTTATGTAACACTTGATATTGTTTTATGTGATTTGATCTTTACGGTAAATAAACATCATAAACTTAAATCGGACTGTGTTGGAATACCCAAAAGCCCAACTTTTCCCCTATTGGTTTAATATAGCTGTATCCACGTCGTCTGAGTGCTTGAAGCAACAAATCGGTGTGAGCGCAGACGTGTGTCTGGAAAACTGGCAAATAATTGTTTGACCAGGAGAGTGGAAGAGAAGATTGAGAGAAACGATTTGTCGTAAATACGTCTGTCTTTACTCTCCTCCAGCACTCTGTGGAGCATCATATTTAATCTATACATTTCTATCACTGAGTTTTCATCATCATTCTACACTCTAAACAGGACTACTATTTCTAGACTCTTTTTCTCTCAAAATAAATTTACGACAATATTTGGCTGGCTCGCCGGGATAATTTTAAGATACATTTGATGCACACATATTTGTGGGCTGATTCTGGGATCTTGAGCTACATTTGAGGCAATCGCATAGCCGGGATAAAGATATTTTGAGTCTGATTTAGTCTGGGTCTAACTAGGTAGAGTGTGAATGATCTGTCTTTGTGAATTAGGGAAATAAATAAATAATTACACCCCTAGACAAACGTTCTTTAAGTATTTGGGTTGTCCACACAGCATATTTACAGGTTGTTTTCTCTCCACAGCAGTAGAAAGTACAGATAAACAAAAATATTTGCTATTTTATCATCCTCTGGCGGAGATAATTATATTTCTTTCTTTATAAGAGTTGCTGGGATTGCGTGATTGTTTTACAGTCACTAAAGGTTTTTGAAGTTAACAAGAGTTGAGCTTAGCTAAAGACGGATTGTTCTGATTTTTAAAAATTAAATTAACAACGTCTCATCTCAATAATTGACTTTAGGGACGGAGTTTGTTGTCAGAGATTTAAAATTTAGGGGGAAATTTTTTTTTTCCTTTTAAATTGTTTTAATATAAATTTTTCTCTACTGTTAGTAAAAGTAGATTCTTTTCCAGTGTAACTTACCATTTAGTGGCATAGTCGCTTGCGTTTAGAGCCTTAATTGCCAGATAATAGCAGCGATAAATTTGCACAGTACAGGTAAGAGGTAACACAGGTAAATTTATACTTGTGTTTTTTTTTCTCGCAGCGGTTCAGAGTTCCTCCCCTTCGCGTTTCTTCTTACTAGTTCTCTAGGCATACTTAATCTTATTCTTTAACAATGGCAGAGAGGATAAAGATGAGGTCCATCTTGAGGCTGGAAGCGAAAGAGGCAGGATTAGATGCAGAAGCTGCAAACGCGTTTATCAACCAGGAATTGGAAATGTATGACGCGGAGCAACAGAGAGCCGAAGCTGAGAGGAAAGAAGTGGCAGGACGTCTTTTGGAACAGAAGAAAATTGAAGCAGAGATGGAAACTCGCAGAGAGAGAGAGAGAGAGACAAGGAAAGACAACATGAACTGGCGCTTAAGGCTCTAGAGAGTCGGGGCGCCTCTACTTCGACTAACGGAGAGCCGTCTTCGCCCCAGTCTCAATCAATGGACCTCTCCAGTACTCAATCTGCCCAATTAACTGCTATGTCGTTTTCTTTAGAATCTTTTCCTAGCCCTAACGAAAAGATTGACAGCTACCTAGAAAAATTCGAGAGACTCGCGAATCTTTATGGGTTAGAGAGTACCCGCTGGGTGCTCAAACTTTCAACGTCACTGAAAGGCAATGCTTATGACGTGTACACAAAGCTGGGACCGAATCAACATGATTACGAAATGTTGAAGAAGGCCTTACTACAGCAGTTTGAGATGACTGCCCGAAAGTTTCTGCAGTTGTTCAGAAACAGCCGAAAAGAGAGCACGGAAACATTTCCCCAGTTCTCTTCACGTCTCACGGGTTATCTGACAAAGTGCATTGAATTATCTGACCTACCTCTTTCATATGAGGGACTCCTCGAACTTGTTCTTGTGGAGCAGATAAAATCCACTTTGTCGAATGAAACACGTAGATTTTTGGCGGAACAGGGGACAGTCAGGCTTGAAGACATACTCAATAAAGCCAAACGCTATAGCAATGCAATGGCCGAACTTCCCAGCACTAAACGTAAACCCACAGATGAGCCATCTCGAAAACAGAATCTAGAGCAGTCATCCTATTCTTCCACTTCCTCTCAACATTTTAACCAACGAGATAATAATACCCAGAAACCTCCCCAGGAAAAATCGAAATTCTACAAAACCCGATACCCCCCCCCCCCCCAACAACAATTCTGATCAACCCAACAAGCCTACGTGGCAGCGCGGCCACCAAGGTCAAGGAAAAGGGAAGACCCCTACACCAGGAACGTCTGATCAGGGCAAACAAACCGGTGCAAACCGCATTGGATGTTTGCATACAGCCTCGAAAGGTAGAGTCAATGTCAGTGATTCTCAACCTGAGGGGGACCGACCCTCAACTCGAGGAACTGTAATTTTGAACGGTACCTCTACTACTTGTCTTTTTGACACTGGATTAAGTTTTGATTGTATTGTCGCTAGGCACCTAGTCAAACCCGGTCAGGAGACAGAGGAAACCGTCAAACTTAGTGGAGTTTTCAGGAGTGATGCACCCAGGACGCTTCCTATCGCATTGGTAGAAATACACTCTGATTTTGTCAGAGGGGTTATTAAAGCGGCCATTATGGATGATCCTATCTACCCAGTTATCTTGGGATGTAGATATGTGTTCATTGGGAGACCTAAGGAGCCGATTGTGGCAGCGGTAACCACAAGAGGGCAAGCCAAGAAGGAGAGGGAGCCTGCGCCAAACTTGTTGCCGAATGAACTGAAGGAGGCGCAACAAAAGGACCCTACTCTGGCGCCCTGCTTTAAAAAACTGCCCATGGCTAAGGACCCCAGACACAACGGAGACCTCTTTTCTAAGGATGGCGTATTGTATCGTAGAACGGGCAACCCGGACACGGGGAATAACCAGCTCCTAGTACCGACGCAGTACAGAAACCAGATCTTAGAAATGGGGCACTCTCTTCCCTTTAGCGGACATATGGGACAAAACGCCACTATTCAGCGAATAAAAAAACCACTATTGGTGGCCAGGAATGAACTCTGACATTGTCAGGTATGTGAAATCCTGCGCCCAGTGCCAACGGGTAGCACCCAAGCACTTGACACCCCCCAGTACCTATGGGGCAAATGCCAATAGTAGGGACTCCATTTGAACGGGTTGCTGTCGACATTATTGGTCCCCTGGAAAAGACCAAAAGAAGGAACAGGTTCATCCTGACCTTAGTCGACACTTGCACTATGTGGGCCGAAGCTGTACCGCTACCATGCACTAATTCCAAGCATGTCGCAGAAGCCCTTGTGCAAATTTTTACACGGTTGGGATTCCCTCAACAAGTTTTGACGGACAATGGATCCCAATTCCGTAGCCTGTTAATGGAGGAGATCTTTAAGATCTTGAGGGCCAAACATATCCACACAAGTCCCTACCATCGAGCCGGAAATGGGCTCGTGGAACGTTTTAATGGTACCCTCACCACCATGTTACGTAAGCTGGGTCAGGAGAAACCGGAAGACTGGGACCTATATATATCGGCTGCCTTATTCGCCTACCGAGAGGTACCCCAAGCGTCTACGGGATTCGCGCCAGCTACACTTTTATTTGGCAGACCTATTAAGGGGCCACTAGAAGCCTTACTTCGGTCCCTGACAGACCAAAAGGCTGACGAGACAGTCGTCTCTGCAAGCAAGTATGTATCTGAGCTTAAGGAAAGGCTAAAGCTAGGATGGGATCTAGCTACTACCAACCTTAAGAAAGCCCGCGCTAAAATTACTAAAAGATACAACAAAGCTGCAAAAGAGAGAGAACTACAACCAGGGGAGAAAGTCCTATTGCTACTTCCAACCGGAAGCAATAAACTTCGCATCGGATGGCAAGGACCGTTTACCGTCCTTAAAAAGATCTCACGTACCAACTACAAGATCTCCATCAAAGGAAAGGAGAAGGTCTTCCACATAAATCTGCTAAAGAAATATTTGGAAAGACCGGTGCCATCCTCCGAGCATCTCCTGGCCGTCGCCATAGCAACGGAAGACGAGGAAGATGATGATGGTTGCATGGAGTATCCATTGCAACCCACAGAATCCTTTAAAGATGTCAAGTTCGGCGACAATCTCTCACCAGAACAACAAACAGAAACCAGGGCTCTACTAAAACAGTACAGTGCAGTCTTAACGGATGTACCTGGTCGAACAAATCTCATTGAATTTGATATGAAATTAACAAACTGTTCGAACTAGAGTTTACCCCACCCCGTACGCTAAAGCTGATGCACTTCGCGGAGAAATAGACAAGCTGCGTCAGGCAGGAATTATCAGGAAGTCTACATCTTCTTACAGCTCGAGCGTAGTGCTGTTGCAGAAGCCCAATAAGGAAGTTCGGCTGTGCATTGATTACAGGTTGCTAAACGCTGTAACGGAATTCCAGCCCGAACCTCTCCAAACTGTTTCTGAGTTGTTCACCAAGCTCAGCAAAGCAAAGATCTTCTCCAAGATTGATCTCAGCAAAGGTTATTATCAAATACCAGTCAAGGAGGAAATTAAACCTTTGTTAGCTTTCAGCACTAGTGAAGGACATTACACATTTAACGTGATGCCGTTCGGTTTGCATAACGCACCAGGAGTGTTCACCAGGATGATGAGGAAACTTCTAGAACCTTTGCAAAGTCCCCATATCCATAATTTTATGGATGACATATTAATTGCATCGGAAACCTATGAAGAACATATTGCTACGGTTGCTATGCTCCTCAGGAGACTACAGGAAACGGGTCTCACAGCCAGACCTAGCAAATGTCTCATCGGGTTTGAACAGTTAGACTTCCTGGGGCACACTATTTCTCACGGATGCAGTTGGCCTATTAAGAAGAACGTGGAGAAAATAGTGGCAGCAAAAAAAAAAACCCGAACGAAGAAAGACGTACGTTCCTTCATATCGCTATGTGCATACTATCAGAAGTACATCCAGAACTTCAACGGACTGACAGCACCTCTGACTGACCTCACAAAGAAAGGTTGTCCTGATAAGGTCATATGGGATCAAAAGTGCGAACACGCGTACAGCACTTTGAAAGGACAGTTGTCTGCATACCCCATTTTGAGGTTGCCTGACCTCAACAAACCTTTTGTACTGAGAGTCGACGCGTCAGGTCAGGGCATCGGGTCAACACTGCTTCAAGCCGATGACAGTGACCTGAACATGCTATTTCCAGTTGCCTATGGCAGTCGGAAATTAAATAAAGCGGAACGGAACTACAGCGTAGTTGAAAGGGAATGTCTTGCTCTGATTGACGGTATCAGACGCCATCATGAGTTTCTTTATGGTACATCTTTCACGGTGCAAACAGACCACGCTCCGTTAGCATTTCTGGGTGCCAATAAAGAATTTAACGCAAGGATCATGCGTTGGGCGCTTCTTTTAAGCGTTTATTCTTTCAAAGTGGAATATATTCCGGGAAGACAGAATGTCGGGGCTGATTTCCTGAGTAGAAACTGGTCTACAGAGGAAGAAGAGCAAACTGAAGATACCACTCATCCTAAAATCACCAATCAGGTCACCTCCATTGTCAAAAAATGAAACATGAAAAATGGTTTCATGTCTAAAAGTGGGGACGATTGTGACGTACGTCTAGTTTGACAAGTGAATTTTCCCTGATATGATGGATGATTTAAAGGGACTTTTAGCTTTTCATAACATTAGAACCCCTGAACATTTGTTGTAACTTTTCGTTTCGCCAGAGCGAACCGACCGGGACTCATTTAGATAGTGCGACCACGATCAAAGAGACAGACTGAGGGATTTCAGGGGAGACTATCGGCGCTATCAAAGACAGTAGTGGTCCCTGAAACGATTTCGCATCTCGGTGTTAAGCACGGAACCGATCGCAGCCAGAGCGAACGGGGAAAGCTGACGCAAGCAGCGAGCGAAGATACGAAGAGGCCAGGGGCGGCTTCTCTCTTTGGATTTGGCGGTCAGATCCCCCAAAGTCATGAGATCAAAAAAGCTGTCAAAGTTATCATGTCCCACTCATCTTGCATTCCAGTTGTAGATATACAGATCACTTAGAAATACACTTCATCATTCGCTGGCCAGAACTTGATAGAAGCACTAGCGATATTTGAAATCTTGCTAGATTATCCCATGGATTTTCATACATATTTGCAGTGAATTCTATTCTGTGCAAAGCGATTGATCACCTTTTGCAATCCCAGCAATAACGAAATCTTTCAGAGTTTCCATACTCGGTTCTTAAACTTCCAGACAGTTTGATGAGACATTTTTTTAAAGTAAATCTTGTGGTGGTCCGGTACGGCCTAGCTATCATAATTACATGAAAGAAAGCCAACCCAAGAACATTTGATTATTATCATCAAATTAAATCTGTAAGATAAACTGGAAGATGAACAGTGCCAGTAGCGATAGTTTATATACTGCCCTATTGTGAGAGATTACCGATTTACCTGAATATGACCGAGCCTAGTTTTTTCCTCACTGGATTAAAATACTTTCCCTGTCATTGGCTATCATCACGCAGTGAAGGATTATACCATCACCTCATTTTTCACCCCTATGTCGAACTGCGTCAGTGCCATCCCATAGACTCGTTTCTTTATAATAAAACACAAGAACTCTTAGAACTTCAAGTCCGGCGATAAGCGGGAATATTTGCTCTCAGTGAATCCTCGCATTATCTGGGGCGGGACATAGAAGGACTAGGCAGTTGTCATACGTCAAGAGTTAATTATTGTGTTTATCATTCTAAGGGATTGTCTGATGCT
This sequence comes from Oreohelix idahoensis, assembly GCA_024509875.1. Taxonomy (NCBI): domain Eukaryota; kingdom Metazoa; phylum Mollusca; class Gastropoda; order Stylommatophora; family Oreohelicidae; genus Oreohelix; species Oreohelix idahoensis. Next base: position 416,254 of record JAMPIV010008611.1, on the reverse strand, counting down.
GCAACTCGGTAAGTGTGTGGTGTATATGAGTGTGGATCCGCACAGTGTGTATGAATGACAGGAGATTTAATTTTTTTTGCAACAAACCATTTGTTAACTTGCCTACCGGGTAATACGTTTTCTGTATACCCGGCATTGTTCCTTTCTGTGGGATAATTTGTTAACTCTGTTTCATTCCCCCCCCCCCCCTTTTTTTTTCTTTGCTTAGGAAAGGGAAGACCCCATTGGGATAACAGTAAATTTTGTCTACCACCATAACTAATATTGTAACACCTCTTTCAGAGTAATTAAATTCACTGTTGGGTTACATTACCTATGCTCCTGATAACTATCTATCTTGAGTCTGGGTTTATCTTTGTCTAATACAAGCGGGAAGGGCTTAGTCGATACCAATCTTCTTCACCCCCTCCCTACCTTGATATTTGCATTTTTCTGTACTTATGAAATTTTATGTAACACTTGATATTGTTTTATGTGATTTGATCTTTACGGTAAATAAACATCATAAACTTAAATCGGACTGTGTTGGAATACCCAAAAGCCCAACTTTTCCCCTAATGGTTTAATATAGCTGTATCCGCGTCGTCTGAGTGCTTGAAGCAACAAATCGGTGTGAGCGCAGACGTGTGTCTGGAAAACTGGCAAATAATTGTTTGACCAGGAGAGTGGAAGAGAAGATTGAGAGAAACGATTTGTCGTAAATACGTCTGTCTTTACTCTCCTCCAGCACTCTGTGGAGCATCATATTTAATCTATACATTTCTATCACTGAGTTTTCATCATCATTCTACACTCTAAACCGGACTACTATTTCTAGACTCTTTTTCTCTCAAAATAAATTTACGACAGTATACACATTTCTCTGAGCTCAGTTTTAATGACATTTTCACTTGTCTTTACAGTTTGCCAATCAATTATATAAACCTTGTCTAAACTGAATGGCGGCCCTTAACTTTTGTCCAGTAGTATAATATCCCACTAAAAAGCACTACACATACAAGGTGATTGAAAATTCACTTCTACTTTTAAATTATTTCTTCACTATCCACCTACTTTATAAGAAATGAACGTCAAAATAAAAGACAGTTAACTGCCATTTTGCTATATTAAATGATATGTCACATTAACATTACAATTCAGCGTGAGATAATGTTTGTAGATCACATGATTTTACATCATCACTCTTGTAACGTCCATTCCCCCCCCCCCCCCCCTTTTTAGATTTTTTTTTTCTGGGAATCCAACAACAAAAAACATAAATAAAACTTAATTGTCAAATTATAGTTATAGCTCATTGTCTGGACATTTATAAATGTAGACGCAGACAAATTAAGTGGGACCCACCTAATATAATGGGTACAACAACCAAACTCAATATACGTCCGATTTGTTAAAACTCTGTATATTACATATTTAATAACTACCATTAGCAAAAGAGTATTAAAAATTACTTTTTTACCTTAATATATAAAGTCAAATAATTTCAGACGTCATCTCGGTACGGGCAACTGAGACAGGAGAGAATAACTGAAAGCGATACAGCATGCCAATCGCCAGCATTATCTCATAATGTTTGTAAATATAGATATAAATTTGACACAAACAATTTTTTTAAAAGTCTATGATAAGTTTAATCGTAAACGAGTTCAAGTTGTTGTAGAAATGTAGCTGTTTGGAAATAAGAAACAAGAGCACATTCAAAAAAAATCTGTTTGTGTATCACTGACTAGTACAAATGACGTCACTAATCTTTACGAAAGCTTTTAAAACAATCATGTTCTTAATGTTGAGAATTTTCACATCGGGTTTTCAGTGATCTTCATCTTTATTTTTTTATTACAAAGTTTTATTTATAAAACTATTATTTGAGTTTTGTTATGATTTAAATTCATAACGACTGTGCCTATTATATGGTTAGCTGAACTGGGCTCTTTGTTTGTTTGTATTATGCGGGTCACTGATAAAGACGGGTGAGTGACGTTAAGCCGATATGCTTGGCTGGCTCACGTGACACTAGAGGAGCAGAAGTACGGGGCCTTATACGATTGTGTGTCATGGCGAGTGACTGTAAATTATGTGTTTGAGCTCCTGCTTGTTAAAGTGTTTAAAATGGAGTTTTGTTATCACTAATACATCAAGATCTTTGGTGAGATGTATCTAGTCATCTAGTTATCTGTATTTACCAGAAGTGTAATTGCTCAGTGTCTAGTGTGAAGAAATATAAAATCATACTGAGAACTAAAGGACAGCGTTCCTGACATGAACTGACTGCCTACGGTATTTCGTCTACTGCATATTATCTGCCATTATATGTTGGCTTGAACTATTTATTGGTGGAGCTGTGTGCCGTCCTAAATAAATTAAATTTCGGCCATTATGACTCAAATCATTCTGAGTGGTGTGGGCTGGTTGCGGTTGTCGTAAATGTTTTATAGGTAATTATGATCGATTCTGGTCCCGTCTGAATAGAACTGAAAAAGATGGTACTCAGTGAGAGATAAGGTAAAGAAATAGATTTCACGAGTGAAATGGTGAAAGGTAGAGTCTGTCCCTGGATTTTGAGAAGATACTCTATTCCAGCCTATCATTTACGACTGAAATTTGTTGATCAGACAGTTTCCTTCCTGTATATATTAATATATATATCAACCACTCACTTACACAAACACACACAGATAAGTGACGACAATTAGACGCACAAACGTGAAACTATATTAATGGAGTAGGGATATTGGGACGAGCTGACCGACACAGGTAATTAAGTTTTATGTTAAGTTTATTTATCATAAAGAAAACTTCACATTTAATATCAAATATGAAATATATAACCAAAAAAAATCATAGGTTAAGAATTAATAAAGAAATAGACCCATAAGTGCAATTCCCTCTGTTGAGACAAGATCCCGTTAGAAGAAGTTATTAACCCCCAAAAGATCAAAAGATTAGCACTATGGTATATTAAAACTAAAGCTATGAACTTTTCTAACGAGACCTTTGATATCATCTTGAACGGGGAAAAACTACAGAAAGTTGAAAGTTTCAATTATTTAGGCAGTAAAATGACTCAGGATGGTGACACAACAAGAGAAATCCATACTAGAATTGCTTTGGCAGCTAGCGCCTTCAATAGATTATCTAACATTTGGAAATTACGATCATTGAATATACATACCAAGCTTCGTCTGTTTAATTCAAATGTTATCTCAGTGTTAACATACGGCTGTGAGAGTTGGAAAATAACAAAATCATTGGAGAACAAGCTGAATACATTCGAGAACAAATGTCTTAGAAAACTCATGAACATCAGTTGGAAAGAATTCAAGACTAATCGACAAATAAGAGAAGACTCTAGGCAGAAATATGTCTCCGACTATATAAGGAAAAGACGATGGTCATATATCGGTCATGTCCTACGAATGCAAAACAACAGAATACCACTACAGGCGCTCACTTGGGTTCCTGAGGGTAAGCGGAAAAAAGGAAGACCAAAAGAAACACTCAGAAGAACAATAATAAGAGAAGGAAGAACGTTGGGCCTAAATAATGTGCAAGAGCTAAGAGGAGTGGCGTCACAACGAACAACCTGGAGAGCACTGGTTTCTGCCTTATGCGCCGTGTTTGGCGCTTAAAGAATTTATTATTATTATTATAGAATTTGACTATACTGTAAAGAACAGAGTTTCTGGTTAATCTATTCTGAAATGAACAGTATGAGCAAACATAAGAAGGGGAAAAAAAACAAAGTGAGTACATTAGTTATACAATATAAGAATTATTCATCCCTGCTTTCTCTGGCTCTGACAAACATGTGATCACATTTCATTCTCGCTTACCAAATAAGTGTTGACAACAGCTTGAACATATCTCCATACTCCAGGTAACAGATTCAGTGTCGGTTCTTGTGGTGAATGAGGTTACTGGTGTTATAAATTAGGGGTAAACAGATTGAGGTCAAGCTGTGTAAGTTCCCTGAGTCTAATTGTTGATGATGATATCTCAGAGTCCCTACCCGCCACCTCTCAGATCTCAATCTGTGTGAAATAGGCTCTGTGCTGTTGTGGGGCTGAGTGTGTCTAGGGTAATGTATTTAATAAAATGACGAACTAACATATAAACAAAACTGTAACTCAATAATATTAAAGTGAGTAAGACTTTGGTTAAAATTTAGGTAAGTATCTTACAATTTAATGCCCCTGTACCTCAATTTTTCTGGGACAGGGATTGTCAAACTCAATAAATTTGTTTATATACATTATTTAAAATAAATAACTGGAACTCTGTCCAAAAGTCTGGTTTCTAGGAATAAAGATCACTGTACGAATTTCACCCTCTGATATGTCTATCTGCTTGTACGTATCACTGTTATTATGTTGAACAGATTGTTTTCTTCATCATATCAAGTGAGTTTATTCTTTCTTATTATTATGGTTGTGGTGGAATTATTTATGTAACACTATCAGTGCCGGTATAACGGACTTATCTTTGAAACTGGTGACAACTGTTGGCCCTTTTGTTCTTATATACAGTAACTGGCTTTTGAGCTGAAGACATGGGGTAGCTGCGGCAACAAGGCTGAGCGTTCCTCCCAAACTCTCTTCCCTCACCAGGTTTCCTGCCACCACTAGGTATGCTGGTATATAACCTGTAATAAGAGGAAAATGCCCTCCCATATAGATCTCATCTAATATTTACTTCCACACACAAACACGGTGACAACTCAACCTAATCAGTTTTGTGTGCTGATCATTGCACCAATCTGTATCTGCCATTGTTTAACACCACTGCTGTGTAAACCTTCTTCTTCAGTGATAGTACATATCTCTTGTTTCCTCCTCCAAGAAGTCTCTTCCATACAATAGATAGGGGTGTACAATACATAGCTTGTGATCCCTTTATATCTCTTTACAACATCCTATACAGCGCTTGTCGTTCATATAATAGATAGGGTGTGCTTAATCTAGCACTGGAACCTGTGGATAAATTCTTTCTAACATTTTCTACATGTTTTACATAATAGTTAAACATGTATGGCACTGCAAAAGCCAATATCCCTTCTGGGTTACTGCATTGGCATGCGCAAAATTTGTAAGCCACTAACAAATATTTTATGCCTTTCTTTCACTCCGGAAGATTGCATTCCTATTTTGGCTATCGTAACACAATTGTGGCCTGCATGTTAATTAAAGCAATACAATTACTTATTGCGTCTTACCCGCAAATAAGAATATCATATCCTAAGCTTGACTTTGGCAGTTAATGGGTTCTTCCACTGCCTTTATTGTCCCGACGGTGAAAGCTTTGGTCACATAGGCTTTCCCTCCGATGTCAGCTTTAGATAGTTTTAATTTCAAATGGCGGTTGTTGCCAGCGAAATGTTAATTTTATTGCCCCAAGCTACTCTATGCCTTAACCAATCAAAACGCGTGACAAGAAATTTCCAACTTTCTCACGCAACCAAATTGAGCAGTTTATAAGTGGGTTTGTTCGTCTGTCTCAATTTTTATTTTATACAATATCTTGGTTATTAATTGGTCAATTTTTTTATATGAAAAGTGATTATTAAAGGGACAACTGTCCTCTATCTTCCTATATCGGTTTCATTTACCCCTTTATCACCGTTTTCATCTTGGTAATTTTTTCTTATTTATAGTTCACTGAACTAAAATATTAATAAAATAATGTTCTAAGGCCAGATAATTTATTATAAGGGAAAATTTTATGATATATATTAACTAATATTAGCGTTTCCCTTCAATACATCCCTGTTATTTTTAACGAAATAAATTATCTAAGTTTCTTTTCAATCGCACAAGTTAGGCTTGATTTCCAATGTAACCCCCTTTCTCTCCCCCCTATTACCACGCGGTAACAAGTTGGTTCATGGCCAAACTTTCCGGCTTTCGTCATAAATATTGGGAAGGGTCGAGCGTGTGCGTGTGTTTTGGGGGAGGGAGTGGTATTTTTAGGCTTGGCGTTAGGAAATTCAAATTCTTTATTTTAAATGTTAGCGGTTGATTTGACGATGGCCTTGAGACCCAAGGTCAAACATGGAATTTATTTATAGATTTTTAACTGTAATAGTGGAAAATTCAAATTATTTTGTCCAATTTTTAGCGGTAGGTTTTGCCCTTGGCAATTTTTCAAATATAGTAGGAGTGGTATATAGGCTGTGACTTTACGTTACTAGATTTTTGAATCGGGGAAATTTGAGCGGGGTGTTACACGGAGTTACTTTACTACAGTTCTTTTGGCAAAGTAAGCCCTAGTTCCTCAAATGACTGATTAATCCTATTATTTGGTGAACGCTTACTTTCTTACTTATTATTATTGACTCTGTTCATGTCACAGCAATTAGTCCAGGTATGAAATACAACTTCGAGATCAAATGTCACAGTGTACAGTAGCTTGAAATATTCGATTGTTAAATAGAATGTCAGGTAGATAAATCTTTTCTGGATAAATCCTCGCCACAACACAATGGTTGGTAATCGGGAAATGTTAAATTTGATATTCTTCGCCACATCGGGCTGAATGTAGATGAAAATGCAAAAGAAATCTGGGTAGCTAAATGTCCGGTTACTGTTATTCTTATAGTGTCATATATTGGTACGCGCTCTCTCCCTCCCTAGGTGAAACAAGAGACCAACCCGGTCAACCACGAAGACCCGATAATTACAATAAGAATGTCTTTTCTTGTATTTGTTGGACTAGACTTAGACCCTTTCTCAGATTAAGGTCGCTGGTAGATTTTGGGTTTGTGACCCGTACTAGATATAGGAAGAAAAATGCAAACATTTAACCGCAATCTCAATTCAATCCTAACCCGCGTAAAGGTATAATTTACTATTATCGTTAAAAAAAAACCCGTGAAATAAGCGCTGGTCATTTATAACATTACTCATAATGAATTAGAAATAAATATATATTTCGTCAGTACTCATAATGAATAGTGCATTTACTAGTCGATTAAAATATCTCTTACTGGTTAATAGCAATTCATTAAATCAACGCTACAGCCGGAACAATTTAGCTATAAATTATTTTAATTCTGCTAGCCAATTAACACAGTAAATCCTAGTGAAATATAAATGACGAACTTTTTAACAATTAAATCACTCAACACAGAAAATCTTAGTGAAATATAATGTCGGACTTAACAATTAAATCACTCAAAATTCTAGTATAATATTTACCGCAACACAGAAATATGACTATATCCAATCAGAAAACTAAGAAATTCCACTGGTATAATGGATCTAGAATTCGAAGCCAGACGTCCGAAAATTCTGTGGGTACTAGATAAACTGAGTTTGAAGGATGCTGTATATATATCAATTTGGTAGAAAATCACTAACGTGTGCGAGATATCACGCCTTTGGGGAAATCGTGGTCAAATTCTGAATGAAAGCTAAATTTGCCACTTTCGCCGACCGCTAGACGTTGGTCCACGAGCAAATCGTCTCTTTGATCTCGTCGTTCCGTAGCTTAATTACATTCCGAACAAACGGATGAGGGGGTACCTTGTGATTAGCTCCCCTTGATTTCTCAGATTAATTCCCCCTGACTAATGTCTACCGAAAGTACGTCTTAACTTATCGCCCTTGATTTTCTTCATTAGCTTATCTCCCCCTTTTCTCTCGCTACGTGCATCATAGTCTGTATGTAAACATTCCTAATGTCTATAAGACATAAAGAAACGAAAAAAATAGGCGTGGCTACAATTATGAGTTTGACAAAGAAGTACGAAGGTTCTGCCTTAACAAAACGTGCATAACTAATAAGGAAGCAAGGTGGGAGCAAAACATGTGATATATGTAATATATTTACATAACTCTGTCACAGCGGTGTCTAAGAGATTTGCTACCCTAGACGTCATCTTGGCCACAGGAACCATCCTGTTATTGCATATTAACATTAACATCAAAAAGACACGTAACAAGGTTACAATAAAATACAATACAAAATAAAATAAAATAATTAATGGCTTTGTTAACTTTTCAAATTGGATATATTTCTCACTGTTATTAGATATCAATGACAGATATAAATCTAAGTTTAATCAAAACCGTTAACTTTCAACTTACGAGAGAAGGTAGCCTAGCATTAACACGCTCTTGCAGCGCTTGTTTCTGTGGCCGTTTCTTGTACAGCCTCATACACAATCTCACTTTAGTCTCCTTGCACGACATGCCTGAGGATTCAGTAGTCATGTTCTTTCTTTGCCTCTTTAGAGACGCGGAGGAACTACATAGGGCGCTAGCTAACATCAGGAGCAGAACAAAAAATGACACGAGCACGTGTGGTAAAGTGGGATGTTATAAATATTTATAGGGGACTTAGTGTACTGACTGAGATCAGCTGTGAAGTATCTGTATCTAATAGGTCTAGTGTTTTGCAGATAACCTTACTTGCTACCACATTATACCTCAGTCAGAATTATTCTGGAATATTGTGATGACTACGTTAAATGTCTAGGATATGTATATGATGAAGTGTAAGTCACAACAACAACAGACAGATAAACAATTTACTTTATTCGACCACACTTGACAACACTGTGACACTCACACACATTTAACACTCTATAAGACTATCTTAAATGAGTCACTGGTAAAGTTTCAAATATAAATATGTATTAATTACTTTCACTAATATATATGTCCTGATTCAACTACAAAGTGAACCAGGAATCACAATCAATTGTAATTACAATTTATATGTACAGAATTTATCAATATGAACCTTGTAGTGACATATTTTATTAATATTATCCTATGTGTGTCAGTTGTGTAGTAGTAATATGAGGTAATACTGGTTTTGTTTTTTCAAGCTATGTTGTTATTTGTCATCATGACTTCAAGTGTTTGTTTATCTTGGAAATAGTATGGGGAAAAGTTCACAGTTCCTATCAATTTAAACACTGTATTTTCCCTCTGTTTTATTATAAAGTCAGATTTTGAGGGGGGGGGGGGGCATAATGTTGAGCTCCTCTGGCCACAGACGCTTATCTTTCGTGATGGCGGCAGGAAGACTCCTCTGCTCGATAGCCTCCCTGTGTTCTTGAGACACCTCACTGGTCACTATCTGGACCCAGGAGTATGCTGTCAGCCTCTAGGTTCAGCAAAGCTCAGACCAGGTGCTGCTCAATAACTTTAGGACCACGGTCCCTGAAACAAGAAGGTTGTACCTCCTATTTCAGAACTAATTTATAATAAATTTCCAGACTGAACACAATACATAACAAACACTGAGTTCAGAGCGGTAGGCCAACTGCTATCTTCATCTGAAACAATTTTCACCAGTATACTCCTCCCTAATGGTTACTACGCCTCTGCAATTCCAGCATTATTTCTTTCTAGTCAATAAGATAGGTGTCAGTGTACTGTTTGGCAATTCCATGTAGTTTTACTTTCCTCCGACACCTTCTGTTCAGGTTGGAGCACTATATAGGCTTTACCTCATGTTCGCTACTGAACCACACATATATACAGACATAAATTATCAATTTACATTCAATTTTCATTAAAAAGATATCAAATATTTCAAGCTTACCACAATTCATGGAATAATACACAGTTACGTTGACTGGCAATGAATATAGCACAATTTCGATCTGCCGATGTCCCAGGCTTTTATTTAGAAAAATATGCACTGGCGCTCAACGCACTGGTTCTTTAGTAAGTTTATTTGAAAATGTGGTGCTGACCTGACGCCTCTGATTGACTATATTGGCGGGTCTAACCAATCGTGCCATGTTTACACAAGCGTTTGAAAAAAAAGTACTCCTACTCACGTTTCCCTAACAACAAAGAATCAATATTTATAGCCCGACTAATCGTGTTTAGCCTTACATTTACTTTCCGCCAATCAAATAGGAGGTAACATGGGGACCTATTTCCCGTACAATGGTGGTGTGAAAATCTGCCACTGAGCGATTCTGATTTTGGTGTTGTCTGACATCCCTCACTATTTCTTTTGGCTATAATTTGTTAATTCCTAGACTATTTGCGTAACGTTTAACATATTCTTTGTCAGCAAGTCCTAAGGAACCCAAATATATAAATTTAATGGGGCTAAGGGGCTGCGTTCAAAATATGTATTTTCTTCTACCTCCCGTTCACTTCGATCGATGTGGTGTCTGGGTACTGTAATGTTTTCAAACGTAAACCAGTATAATGTCATGTTTCCTAATAAGCGTTTTTCCGGTTTTTAAAACCTAACTCTCGTATGGGTAGTGTTTTTTTATCACTGTCGATTTAAAAAAAAGTTAGTGCTTGTGGCCTTACACGCGTGTTAGGGGTGGCATTAATTGTGTATCGCGAGACTGTGGTAGTATTGCCTGCGTTCCGGCTTTCAGCCCCTCCCTTTCTTTCTATCCTTAGTCCATCTGTCTTTCGTTTATGGTAACTTAGTGTATAAAATGACATGAATGGAATATTAATTATAGGTCAGCTTGCGTATCTCAAGGTTTTTCTTAGAAAGGCAGTACACGTTTTATCGTAGAAAGCGGGTATTGAAGCAGTAGGCTTTTACTATCAACGTGAAACGTTACAATTTGCAGACGAAGGAGAAAACAAGGGGGGATTTCGAGTACAGTCATTGTGACAGCACTGTTCTTTACCATTCTTCTTTCCTTTTATTGAAGTTATTTGTTAGGCTTTACATTTACTTTTTAATTTATATATGTGGATTAGAATTTCTCACGACAAATCCTCCCCACTTAAAACAGACGTTATATGTCAGTCTATAATTCTATATACACATAGAGAAATTTCTTATTATTCCTGGGGTTTAGGGTGATTCTCATCACACGGATGGCGGCTTAAAAAATCCGCTCCCAGATTTGTTTTTCCACTTATATACTCTATGCTAAACTCAAATGGCTGCATCAATAATGACCAACGGAGTAATCTAGAATTCTCATGTCTAGCCTGTGCTAGAAACGACAAAGGTTTGTGATCCGTTTGCAACTTAAATGCCTTCCCATACAGATAAATATTGAATTTCTTTATCGCCCATATTACTGCAAGACATTCCTTTTCGCTAGTTGAGTAATTGGTTTCAGCTTTATTCAACTTTCTGCTAGCATATGCCAGTGGGCTTAATTCCCCATCCAATGCATCTGATTTCTGTAGCAGAGTCGCACCTAACCCAATATTACTGGCATCAGTCCTTACAATGAATTCTTGACTTAAGTCAGGTAATTTCAAAATAGGTTTGCTTGTGAGCTTTTCCTTCAATTCCAGGTAAGCCATTTCACATTGTGGTGTCCATGTAATTCGATCTGGATTTCCCTTACGTGTCAAATCAGTTAACGGTGCACATATGGAATTAAAGTTTTTGATATACTTCTGGTAGAAACCACATAATGAGACAAAGGATCTCACGTCTTTCTTGGTTTGTGGTCTCGGGGCTTTCTTTAGTTTCTCTAAATTCTTGGGGTCAGGGGTCATGTTTCCCTGATAAACTGTGTGTCCCAAGAATTCCAATTCTTTACATCCAACGCAACATTTGGTTGGTCGGGCTGTTAAATTCGCTTCCCTAAGTCGATTAAACAGCATGTTCAGAGAGTCAATGTGTTCCTCAAATGTTTCTGTTGCTATAAGGATATCATCCATGAAATTTGTGATACATGGATTATTCAGAGGGTCCAATAATTTTCTCATCATTCTAGAGAAGACACTAGGCGCATTCTTTAATCCAAATGGCAATCTATTAAACTCATAGTGTCCTTCTGAGGTACTAAAAAGCTAGGTATGGTCTAACCTCAGGCTTTACTGGAATCTGATAGTATCCTTTACTCAGATCCACTTTTGAGAAATATTTAGCTTTATTTAGTCTGGCAAACAACTGATTTGTATCCGGCAATGGATCCACCTGTCCTTCTGTAATAGCATTCAGTCTCCTGTAATCTATACAGAGTCTATGTTCTCCAGAGGGCTTCCTTAAGAGTACAACACTGGAACTATACGAAGATTCACTGTGTGAAATAATTCCTTCCTTCAACAGATAGTCTATCTCTTCCTTCAAAGCTTTCTCCTTAGCAAACGGAATCGAATATGGTTTCATACAGACAGGCGTGGGGTCTATCAGTTTCATATCATATTCCAATAGGTTTGTATGCCCTGGTCGGTCTGTTAACAGCTCTGTATGAGTATCTAGAACCTGTTGCACTCTCTCTTTCTGAGTTTTCGTTAAATGTGTACTGATTTTCACCTGTGCCGCTGTCTCACAGGGGTGTAATGGATATTCAAATGATGAAAGTGGTTCCTTTTTCATCTCCATGGCAATGGACAAGGTCAACAAGTGTGTCTCTTCCTGATGTTCTCTTTCCAAATATTTCTTCAGGAGATTCACATGATAGATTTTTTTCTTTCCCCTTCTTATCTATCTTATAATTTGTTCTAGACACCTTCTCTAGAACTGTATATGGACCTTGCCATCCAATTTGTAACTTATTCTGGCTACCGGGTAGAAGAAGCAGTACCTTCTCTCCCACAGCCAAATCTCTGTCTTTAGCTTTCCTGTTATAATAGGCAGCATGTTTCTTCCTGGCTTGTTTCAAATTTTCATTGGCAAGTTTCCAGCCAGTTTTTAAACGAGTGGTCAGCTCATTCACATATTGGTATGAGGATGTAATATTTTCCTCTGCTTTTTCATCAGTCCACGTTCTTAACAGCGCTTCCAGTGGACCTTTTATTGGCCTTCCAAATAATAATGTTGCCGGGGCCATTCCGGTTGAACTATGGGGTACCTCCCGATAAGCAAAGAGGGCTGCGTGAAGGTACTGATCCCATGTATCTGGTTTTTCGTGTGCTAACTTTCTCAGGATTGACATCAACGTGCCATTAAATCTTTCCACTTGGCCGTTCCCTTGTGGGTGGTACACACTACAATGGAAGTGTTTGGCCTGGAAGATCCTGAAAACTTCTTCTGTTAGTTTCCCCTTGAACTGAGAGCCATTATCAGTCAAGATTTGATTGGGAAAGCCTAACCTTGTGAAAATTGTGAGCAATGCCTCTGCCACATGTTTAGAATCAATCGATGACAGGGCTACCGCCTCTCCCCACATAGAACAAGTGTCCACCAGAGTCAGAATGTAGCTGTTCCTTCTCTTGGTTCGGGTGAGAGGTCCCACAAGATCCACGGCAACTCTCTCAAAGGGTGTTCCCACTATGGGCATTTCCCCCAGAGTTGCTGGTGCAGTCCAATGTTTAGGTGCTACTCGTTGGCACTCTGGACAGGATTTTACATATCGTTTGATATCTTCAGTTATCCTTGGCCAGAAATAGTGACACGCTATACGCTGTCCTGTTGCGCTGATCCCCATATGACCACTGAAGGGAATCGCATGCCCTAGTTCCAACACTTTAGTCCTATATGAAGTGGGAAGGACCAGCTGTCCGTGACCATTGGATTCAGATCCAGCCTTCCTATATATCAGCTTGTTCTTCATATAAAACTCTCCCTTGCCTGGAGGTGTATGGGTTTTGGGCAACTTCTTGAAACACGGCTTGAGTGTTTTGTCCTCAGCCTGTGCCTTCCTCATCTCATCTGGATGAGTATTTATTGGATTATCCTCCTCCTTTTTAGACTGTGATCTGGTCTGCACTGTTGCCAATATCACAGGTCTCTTGGGATTCCCCAAGAAGACATATCTACACCCCAATATCAGAGGGTAGATTGGCTCATTTATCACTGCTGCTTTTATGATTCCTTCCACATATCGCGTTTTCACCTTTATCCGGGCGACGGGAAGTGTCATGGTAGCTACATCCTTGGTTGCAGTTTGAATCTCCACTGTTTCTGTGGTGTATTGATCTGCCTGCACCAGGTGAGAACTCACAACGGAATCGTAATCTAAACCGGTATCATATAAACACCTTATAGTGACACCATTACAGATGACATCTTCACACACTGGGGGGTGGTATGGTTCCTGTAGTTCTGCAGGTTTGACCTTTTTTTCCTTTTTCCCAGATGTCATAGCAGCACAATGAGGAGGTTTCCTTCTACAATGGTCAGTGTCATGATTGTTCATCTTACAATTTTTACACCACCTTTTCCCTTGGTTGAAAGATTTTCTTTCATCATATTTCCTTTCATCGAATTGTGGGGTTTTATTTTTATTGTCATACCGTGGCCTATCAAATTGGTGCTTACCTTTGTTTTGATCTCTAGGATCAAATTTATTAAAGTTCTGTGGTGCCCTAAAATTTTCCACCTGTTTCTTTTTATTACCTGATACCTCTGCCTGAGCCGCTTGATACCTTTCTGCAACATTTAGCAACTCACCCAGCCTCTCTGCACCTTGTTCCATGAGAAACTTTCTCAGGTCTGGAGCCATGGACTCTCTTAATTGTTCTATAAGGACCATTTCCTTAAGATCTTGGGTTTTCCCCAGAGAAGTCCATTTCTCCAAGTATGTCTCTAACCGTGCAGAGAACTGGTGATAGGTTTCACCTGACAGTAGTTTAGCATTCCTAAATTTTTTTCCTATAAAATTCTGCGTTCTTTTCATATCTTAACAAAAGAGCCTGCTTTAGCATGTCATAATTTTCCTGATCACCTCTGCTCATTTTGGCAAAAAACTTCATAAGCTGCCCCACGAAGACCTTGAGATAACTTTAAGCTCCACCTTTCTCTCTCTAACCCATATGTGGTAGCTAATAGTTCATATCTATTTAGATAGCTCTCAATATCATCGTCTTTCTCAACAAAATGATCTAAATGAAAATTCATAGCTGAGGTTGAGGCTCCCTGACTAGCAGTGGCATCAGAGGTAAAGGGACTGGCACCATTTTCAGGAGCATGGCCTTGAAACTCAAACTCCCTTAGTCGTAACTCATGTTCCCTTTGTAATCTTTTATCTTCTGCTTCTCTTTCTGCAGCTAATTTCTTCTCTTCTCTTTCTGCAGCTAATTTCTTCTCTTCTCTTTCTGCAGCCTGTCTTCTTTCCTCGGCTTCCAATGCTTTAGCCTCTTTGTCAGCCTCAATCTGCAACCTCTTAGCCTCAGCCTCAATCTGCAACCTCTTAATTTCCTTTTCAGCCTCTATACTCTTATCTTCGGCCAATCTTTCAGATTCTAATTTTCTTTCGGCCTCTTTTTCTAATCTTCTTTCTTCCCGTTCAATATATTTGTCACATTCAGCAGTGACATAAGCAATCATAATTTGCCCGTCCATTCCTAACTCTTTCGCAGTCTGTACAGCAGCAGATCGAAATTTGGCCAGGTCCGCCATTTTCTAACAGGTAAATGTAGGTAATGTCTAACTAAACAATACACTCTGATATTACTTATCCAAAGACACCACAGGCACTGAGAGCTCAACGTTATTTATTTCCACCCAAGGATACCTTTTAATTCTTATTATTCCCAATATCTATAACAGGAGAAAGTTCAATATCCCTGGAGCGAGACCCCAATATATGTGGTAAAGTGGGATGTTATAAATATTTATAGGGGACTTAGTGTACTGACTGAGATCAGCTGTGAAGGTATCTGTATCTAATAGGTCTAGTGTTTTGCAGATAACCTTACTTGCTACCACATTATACCTCAGTCAGAATTATTCTGGAATATTGTGATGACTACGTTAAATGTCTAGGGTATGTATATGATGAAGTGTAAGTCACAACAACAACAGACAGATAAACAATTTAATTTATTCCACCACACTTGACAACACTGTGACACTCACACACATTTAACACTCTATAAGACTATCTTAAATGAGTCACTGGTAAAGTTTCAAATATAAATATGTATTAATTACTTTCACTAATATATATGTCCTGATTCAACTACAAAGTGAACCAGGAATCACAATCAATTGTAATTACAATTTATATGTACAGAATTTATCAATATGAACCTTGTAGTGACATATTTTATTAATATTATCCTATGTGTGTCAGTTGTGTAGTAGTAATATGAGGTAATACTGGTTTTGTTTTTTCAAGCTATGTTGTTATTTGTCATCATGACTTCAAGTGTTTGTTTATCTTGGAAATAGTATGGGGAAAAGTTCACAGTTCCTATCAATTTAAACACTGTATTTTCCCTCTGTTTTATTATAAAGTCAGATTTTGAGGGGGGGGGGGGGGGGGGGGGGGGGGGGGGGGCATAATGTTGAGCTCCTCTGGCCACAGACGCTTATCTTTCGTGATGGCGGCAGGAAAAGACTCCTCTGCTCGATAGCCTCCCTGTGTTCTGGAGACACCTCACTGGTCACTATCTGGACCCAGGAGTATGCTGTCAGCCTCTAGGTTCAGCAAAGCTCAGACCAGGTGCTGCTCAATAACTTTAGGACCACGGTCCCTGAAACAAGAAGGTTGTACCTCCTATTTCAGAACTAATTTATAATAAATTTCCAGACTGAACACAATACATAACAAACACTGAGTTCAGAGCGGTAGGCCAACTGCTATCTTCATCTGAAACAATTTTCACCAGTATACTCCTCCCTAATGGTTACTACGCCTCTGCAATTCCAGCATTATTTCTTTCTAGTCAATAAGATAGGTGTCAGTGTACTGTTTGGCAATTCCATGTAGTTTTACTTTCCTCCGACACCTTCTGTTCAGGTTGGAGCACTATATAGGCTTTACCTCATGTTCGCTACTGAACCACACATATATACAGACATAAATTATCAATTTACATTCAATTTTCATTAAAAGATATCAAATATTTCAAGCTTACCACAATTCATGGAATAATACACAGTTACGTTGACTGGCAATGAATATAGCACAATTTCGATCTGCCGATGTCCCAGGCTTTTATTTAGAAAAATATGCACTGGCGCTCAACGCACTGGTTCTTTAGTAAGTTTATTTGAAAATGTGGTGCTGACCTGACGCCTCTGATTGACTATATTGGCGGGTCTAACCAATCGTGCCATGTTTACACAAGCGTTTGAAAAAAAAGTACTCCTACTCACGTTTCCCTAACAACAAAGAATCAATATTTAAAGCCCGACTAATCGTGTTTAGCCTTACATTTACTTTCCGCCAATCAAATAGGAGGTAACATGGGGACCTATTTCCCGTACAATGGTGGTGTGAAAATCTGCCACTGAGCGATTCTGATTTTGGTGTTGTCTGACATCCCTCACTATTTCTTTTGGCTATAATTTGTTAATTCCTAGACTATTTGCGTAACGTTTAACATATTCTTTGTCAGCAAGTCCTAAGGAACCCAAATATATAAATTTAATGGGGCTAAGGGGCTGCGTTCAAAATATGTATTTTCTTCTACCTCCCGTTCACTTCGATCGATGTGGTGTCTGGGTACTGTAATGTTTTCAAACGTAAACCTGTATAATGTCATGTTTCCTAATAAGCGTTTTTCCGGTTTTTAAAACCTAACTCTCGTATGGGTAGTGTTTTTTATCACTGTCGATTTGAAAAAAAGTTAGTGCTTGTGGCCTTACACGCGTGTTAGGGGTGGCATTAATTGTGTATCGCGAGACTGTGGTAGTATTGCCTGCGTTCCGGCTTTCAGCCCCTCCCTTTCTTTCTATCCTTAGTCCATCTGTCTTTCGTTTATGGTAACTTAGTGTATAAAATGACATGAATGGAATATTAAATATAGGTCAGCTTGCGTATCTCAAGGTTTTTCTTAGAAAGGCAGTACACGTTTTATCGTAGAAAGCGGGTATTGAAGCAGTAGGCTTTTACTATCAACGTGAAACGTTACAATTTGCAGACGAAGGAGAAAACAAGGGGGGATTTCGAGTACAGTCATTGTGACAGCACTGTTCTTTACCATTCTTCTTTCCTTTTATTGAAGTTATTTGTTAGGCTTTACATTTACTTTTTAATTTATATATGTGGATTAGAATTTCTCACGACAGCACGTCGCCAGAATGTAGTCAAACCAGCAACCACCACAAGACCTCAACAACAGTACTAGATCTAGCTCCAGAGCAAAGGGATCTCCGAGTGAAGGTTTGTCCAGATAAGAAATTTTGAGGAAATACGACCAGAGGCGGATCCATTACGAAGCTTGAGCTTCAGGGCCTCCACGTCCAGTTTTCTCAATCACGCGTTTCTTGCGTTTCTTTCCCATTCCCCACAACGTTTTTTTTAAAGGGGTCCCTCCAAGAGTTCACGCTTCAAGGCACCCAAAAAGTAGATCCGCCACTGAACATGACATTAACCTGGCTGTAGCAACACATCTCGCTTGAGAACGAAAACTGCTTTTCCCCAAGACTCTCAGCTTTACATGGACGTAGATAATGAAATATATTAACACTTTAGGTAAAGGCAGTCCTATTGTATATACTGCCTTGGGGGTGGGGGGGGGGGGGGGGGGGGGGTAAGGGTTAGAGACTTCGCCATACTCGATCAAGCCTAATGAGATGGGGTGACCAATTCCTTTTTTCTCTGAATTCGCCTCTCCTAACTCAAGAGAAGAGTCAGGTACCCACTTACAGCTGGGTAGACTACAGCAAGACGCTACCAGGTTTTGATCCCGGAACCCGATAACTTTGTGGCGAGGATTTTTTTTTTTCGTACACCCGCTAATACTCGAGGCGAAATCTCAGGTTAATATGTTTAACATGAGACTGATTTTACGTGAGTATCCATTTTTCGCTGTTCTTTCGCCATTCAGGCAGGTACTCTCCGATTTCGTAGGTACCCATTAGAGCTGGTCGGCTCAGCAGCCGTTCATGTTATTCCAGTCCCTGGTCGAAGGCACTGCTTCAAATGTCTTCTCCAGGGCTCGAACCTGGATCACCCGCTCGCCAGCGCAGTGTGGTAACCATTACACCAGCGCGGCTTCCTCTGCGAGGATAAATCGCGCTAACCACCTATGCCAATCGGATGCTACTACTTTAGGCGTGCGGTATTGTATTCTGTGACCCATTAAGGGAGAGCATCAATATTTGTCTAAGAAGCATAATACGTTTATTAGTTATCTCCCCTGCTAAAGGAATTTAAACATTGGTTCTTTTAAGATTATCGAGTCATATTTTATAAGAGTGTCTACTAATATGTGTCCTCTTTCTTGTATTTTTTGTTTTTAATTGATAAAATAGTCACATAGTAAAATTTAAAGTGTAGGATTATTAATATTGCGCTTATGTAGATTTTTTTCTAAAAAGGGGCCCGTAACATGAACCGGACAATCAAAGGGGTTCATGGCACTAAAAAATGTTAAGAAATTATAAGCTAGAGACTTCATCTACACTATTAATCAGGTTTATGAGGTGATGGTAACCAGGTCCCGTCTTCGCCGACTTTTCCTTCCTTAACTCAAGGGCAGTCGGGTAATTTCTTGGGTTAATACCTTTTTTGCTTGTTCCGCATTTCTTTATTTTTTTATCTGTCTGCACCATACACCATATCGTTGTTTCATTAATTTCTTCCACTTATTTACAGTGTCCATTGCTGTTGTCTATAAGCCTATATTTAATTTATATATTGTTTATTTACTTGCACATTTACAGCTGGGTATACTGCAGCGTGACGATACCAGGCTTGGAACCTTGCTACTTCGCCTCGAGGACCAAACTCTCTAACCACTTTGCAAATCGACACTCCTTCTTTTCAATGGGAAGTGCGTGCATTCTAGGAACAACCACTGACGCTTATTGAATATTATACAATTATCTTCTTAACTTACTTTTGCTTGCTGGTAATATGACTTTTACAAGCCTCTGATGCATGTTTCTCTATAACAGCTATATGCAACCAAGGAGATGTGAGCATCTACTTTACAGAGTTCTCTAAATGTCTACTTTGATAAAATGTTTGTTTTCAGGTTTCAGAGTACAATATTTGGAAGAAATACAGCATATATGAGACTTTGGTCTGTGCTTGTCGACCTTTTTCTTGCATTTCCATAAACAGAAAGGTCGACAATTTAAATACGCGTAAATGATATTTTACCGATTGTTAACCTCACTTCAAAGAAATAAAAATCGTGTTCCTTTCTTGTTCAGTTCAGCTTCTTCTTCTTCCGTCCTTAGCCGCCGACCGTCAAAGCAGTCAGTGGCCATTACGCCTAGTGGCGTCTTAGGGCAACAGCAGATAGGTTTTCTTTGCCATTGTTTCCCATCACGCCTATTGGCGTCTTTAGGGCAATGGCAATTCAATCCATTTGCTGTTGTTTCCGTAATCGAAGTGACTGGCAAACGGGTGATCAGCCCGTTGGTTCAGTTCAGCTAGCTCATAGGTTTTCCCCAAGACAGCGTTAAAAAATATCTTTAATCCTGAGAACATCGAACTTTTAAGTGCCGTTGATCACTACTGGAACCAATACATAACACTAGCAATGAAAACATGATGCGTGAGATCAGATCTGAGCTGAACATTATCCAAAGGTCATCAACCATTGCCCTTCAGTGGTTACCCTCCCATTGTGGAATCACCAGAAATGAGAGAGCAGATGCTTTATCTAGAAGTGGCAGTAAAATGGAAGAATACGGCGCCCATTGCCCTATCGAGAAGCTAAAACCAGCACCGGCAACAAGTACAAATACCAGTGGCAGAAGATGATATATACACAAGAAATGACCTAACCCACCAGTTTAATACACACCAGCAGACCATCATTTTCCGTCTGAGAACTGGCTACTGCAGATTACTAGGCTACCTCTTTCGCCTCATGACATCTCACACTAATGAGTGTCCATGTGGAACCGAAATCCAGACCCCTGAACTCATTCTCTAAAACTGCCCAACCCATGATAGCCCAAGATGTCTGACCGAGCCAGTGGGTGCTGAGCTCAGGCAGAAGCTATGAGGCTGCCGCACCGACCTGGAAAAGACTATGGGCTTCGCCCTGGCGACAGGCCTGCAGATTTGGCATGACTACAAACTGAACGTAGAAGTGCCTTTGGAGAGGCTACACCGAAATTTCCCTAGCTTCCCCCCCCCCCCCCTTTTTCCCCCCCCATCACCTAAGATCAACCAAATTCTCCATTGAAATCTACCGGAAATTGTAGATCGACCAGTTGCCGACACACACACCCCACACACACACCTCGTGTGGCGGTTTATAAGTTAAAAACAAACACACCATTTAAAAAAATAAACCCCATTTTATATTTAAAAAAAAAACAAACAAATAACTACACATAATAAAGGATGAACAATAAAGTAATACAAACAACACGACACGTCAACACTACCAGTAACAAAACAATAAATTTAAATATGAACTGTCAGCACCAACAGCTATGACCTGCAAATAACGATAGGTATTTTATATTAACGCAAAACTGGAAATAAAATTACACCAGACACCTTAATTATATTATAACTGACAATTAGGCTGAACATGGTGGATCAGCGGAGACAAATTTCATCTGATGCTAGTCTGCTCTCCTTCCATTTCCTTAAAAAAAAAAAGTGTAAACATTATGCACAATTTTATTTTCAAATACTTAAACTTCAGTTTTTATATTGGCCTCTCTACCTCAACAACCTCCGCCCCTCACTTGTGTCTTCTTCTGATTCTAAAATTGAAGAGCTTGAGACATCTACATCGTTCTATAGCGGTAGTGTTTTTGTTATATCTAGATAGTTCTATCTCTGTATACAAAACTGAATGTTACCATGTGTGTTTGTGGTGTTTAAAATGTGTTTTTTATCTTGTTGTGTTTTACGACAAGTTGATCCCTGTAATTGAGGGAAACAAAAGTTTTGCAATTCGTTCCTTCGACAACATTTCTGCGTATCGATCTGTATGTTATCTAAATGCTAAGTTGTTTTGTGATAAAGTCACCCAGTCTAAAGATCGTAAAATGTAATATCTGTTACGTCGAGGATTTGAAAGACAGCAGATTAAAGATTCAGGAATCTAACGTTGTTAAGGTTTTTACGACGCACTTTGTTCAGACAATAATCTACAGACTTCAGTGTCTGCTGCGGAAATTATTATATTCACATATAACAAAAACAAGTCGCATTAAAGTGTCAGTGGAAGAAGTGCTGAGAAGACCCTGGCCATGGAAGGACACACATTGAGGAAACATGTTGATAGCTTTACTAGGCAGTCCATCTGGAAACCTAGGGTGTGAGAGGGAGAGGGAAAAAAGAAAAAAAACGCACAAAGATGAGAACTGAAGACAGTCGTGACACGGAAACCACTTGAGCTGTTGACACGTGACAGTGGCTTGGAATTGTTTTTTTTTTAAAAGGCCTATCCTCCATAGGGAACTGAAGGGTTAAAATGATGATGTACAACAACTGACGCTTTAAAACGATAACATAGATTAATGACAGAAGTGTGAGAAATGAACGATGAAAAAAAAAAAAAAAAACAACCACCAATCCAAAACCAACAAAAGCCTAGCAAAAAAAAAAAAAAGATGTCAATAACGAGAGAGAGCAACATGGTATCATGGAAGAAGACACATTACAGGCACCATAGACATTAAACATTGTCACAACAAACACCATAGACATTAAACATTGACACAACAAACACCATAGACATTAAACATTGCTACAACAAACGGCAGATAAATGACAGCCTGGAAGAGCCAACACAAACAACAAAATAATACACTATATGGAATGATTAACATTATATGCCCAAATTATAACCCACACAGGGTTGAACCGGGTATCCTCTGCACACAAAAAACACCAATTGTCAAGTGCGAGGTTCAAAAACCTAAACCTAAACGAACTTTGCAACAGAAGGAAACAGGAATGTAAACGGATATGAATTTGATAAACATTGAGAAAACCGACATTTAGCATAACTTGTTAGGCAATTACTAAAAAAGACCAGATAGCCACATTGAGAATAATAGTTGAACAAAGTTTACAACCGAACTCACCTCTTTACATTGGAATTGTGGACTATGAAAAGGCATTTGACAATATGTCAGGGGATCATTTTGGACATTCATGAGGTATTGTGTAAACACTCCCCCTCTTTCAGACGATCATTCAATCAATTCAATATCCTTTAGCTCCCCAAGGAGCATAGGACTTCAACAAACACATGCCAAGTCTTCCTGTCCTGTGCCATCCGCTCAAGTTCTTTCCATGTTTTCCTCATCATTTTCACCTCTTTTTCCAGTTCTCTTCTCCATGTGTTCTTTGGTCCACCTCTGCCTCTCTTTCCCTGTGGATTCCAGAACAAGGACTGCCTTGTAATGCTATCAACAGGTTTCCTTAATGTGTGTCTTATCCATCGCCAGCGTCTTCTTCTCAACTCTTGTTCCACTGGCACTTGTCTGGTTCCTGTCATCAATTCCACATTTGTCATACCATTTCAGTCCTACTATTCTACGCAAGCACCCGTTTATAAAAGTCTAGCTTTTTGGTTGTTGTTTTTGTTGTTCTCCATGTCTCAGAGCCATACACTAGGACTGACTTGACATTTGAGTTGAAGATTCTTATTTTTGTGTTGGACTTGATTTCTCTTGTTCTCCATATGTTTCCCAATGCAATGAAAGCTCCTCTTGCTTTTTGTATTCTTATTTTGATATCACTGTCTGTCCCTCCAACTTTGTCTATATTACTTCCAAGATATGTGTACGATTCTTTATCTTTTAGTGGTGTTTCTTCAAGTTCAACCTTGTTATCATTTCTTGCATTTATTCTCATAATCTTTGTCTTTTCGCTGTGTATTTTCAGGCCCACTTGTTGTGACCTCTCATCGAGAATTTTCATTTTCTATTGCATCTGATTATGGTTATGGGACAGAAGAGCCAAGTCATCTGCAAAATCCAGACGATCATTACCTTAATAAATGAAACAAATGAGAACATGACATGCAGAGTTCTTCATGATGGACAACTTACAGAACCATTTAGAATAAGAAATGGAGTGCGACAGGGATGCCGTTTGTTAATAATTTTCTTGTTATTGTTGTATACTGGGTTATGAAAAAACCAACTTCAGCCAACAAATAATGGAATCCCCAGTGGGCTGTGGCTAAACAGACTACGATCTAGATTTTGCAGACGACCTGGCGCTTCTGTCTCATAACCGTAATCAGATATCCAAGACAAAATTACATAACTTGATGAGAGGTCACAGCAATCTGAATAATGCACAGAGAGAAGACAAAGTTAATGAGAACACATGCAGGAAATGATAACAAAATCGAACTTGAGGAAACACTCCTACACGTTGTTGAATCATATATATATCTTGGCAGCTGTGACGGGATTGCATGCAGTGATGGCCACAAATTAGAGTATACAATGAGGGTCTTTAAAGGTATCTACTCTAGGCAGGAGCGTCCGATTGGCAGAGTGGTTAGAGCGTTGGTCTCTCGCAGCAAAGGTGCCGGGTTCAAATCACGGTACCGACACGCTCCAGTATACCCAGCTGTAAATGGGTACCTTACTTTGAGTTAGGGAAGGAAAAGGCAGCGAGAAAGGGAACTGGTCACCTCATGTCTCGATGCTGGACCTAGTATGGTGAAGTCTCTAACACTTCACTCCACTACGACAGTTTCTGCTATGGGACTACCTTGACCTTTTACTCGTGGCAGAGTTGTAAATAGAAGGATGGTGCTTCGATTTAGGGAGTCTTCATAGGATATTTGTGAAATCCAGCACAACGCTGAATTTATCAAAGCAGTCGCATCTGCCCGCCCCTTCTATGAAGATAAAGATACATTAGCTCGTTTCCGTGCCCTCAACTGAATTATGAAGTAAAATATTACTTTAGTAGCTCTGTTGTATTTTTATTTAAGATAATTGATGCATACGTGTGCACTTCTCTCCGTAATAATTAAATAAACTATTAATTTGTAAATACATATTACAAATTTAATAATCAATTATTGTTTAACACGAGTAAATAAATAAATGAATTTAAAAATCGAATTAGAGATTATTTTTTCACAGAAAATTAAAGTGCAGGTGGTTTTTCTGTATTTTTTAGAAGACTGTCTTTTGGTATGGCCGAGTTAAAATCACTTAACTGGCCAAATGTTGGAGTAGTTTGCTGACTGCTCCATCAGTTGTCGACTTCTGTGGTGAGGGCACGTCCCAAGCGTAGTTGCAGGGGTAACCACCCCTAACGTCAATGCAAGGATCTTCACAACCCGCCAAAGGCAGGCATCTAGCGTTGACCCAAAGCTCTTGATCCACAGACTTGTTGTAGCGTGAGGTTTTTATTGTTTATAGGATCAGTATAGTACTGACAATACAGAAATAGAATTTCTGCAGGAAAATTGTGAAGTCCCAGTGTATGAGAGAACCACTGGTATCACAACTTAGTTACGGCTGTGAATGATCTGATCTCGAAAAATTTGTAAAGTGGAGACATAAAATGCCACCTCGCTGGGTAACTAACTGTGATATTAAAACAAGGAAACAGATTACACTTAACAATTATAAACTTGACAAGTCGTTCAAATACAACTTTCCTTATTTATTAAGTATATACACTATCCACTCTTGTGCTGAAGGATGGATGTTGGAATATGGAATGCAATGGATTTGTAAGTTTACAGATTATATATATACATATTTAAAAAAAAAAATATTTTACAAGTCCTTCTTCCAATTATAGGAAATTTTTTTTATCAGCTGTGCTGTTAATCTTGTCTCTGACTACGCTAAATCACTTTGTCTTCATGGACAGTTAAAGGCTCACACTTGCCGTCGGAAATGGTACTAATGTGTACCCATCTCTTAAAACAGTTCTGTCCTTCTTAATTGATGGACACAACACTTCTTCGCTGATGATCGTTCCTTTAGCCCACCCAAGACTGAGGGGGACTAAGGATGAAGCTCCGACACAACCACTATGTCCCTGCGAAATTCCAGGCAGCAGGATTGACCTGAACATACGACCTCAGGTTTAATGACACGAATAAACCTGTAACAAGGATAAATAGGGGCAAATTTCTGTCATCAAGCCCACCTATCACTAGTGTATATGAGATGAGCGTGTGTCAGGTGTCTGCATGTAAAATGAATGACAACATGGCTCAGTATGATTTAGCAATAGCGAGACAAAACAGGTGTCTACTTGCAAAAAATTCTTTCTAATAATTCAATACATGAATACATCCAATAATTTGTACACCTAGGTATGATGCAACTGTTTCCTTCCACCTATAATATACCAGGTCATCTCTGATAAGTGCTATACTGGCTGATAAAATATATCCTAACAATACTGTTGCAGTTATATGAGTCCTAACAAGGACTGTTAGGTTATATTCAGGTTGGAGCTGTATGAGTCATAACAAGGACTGTAAGGTTATATTCAGTTGGTGATAAGGGTGGAATTAGGATGCCGTCAAATTACCACCTCTATCGACACCAGGTATTACAATGTAAGATGTGGGTGTCTTATCTGGTTTAGATTGTTGCTGTGTGTGTGTTGCAGTAGGACAGTTCAGGGTACACCACAGGCAACATGACGTGTAGAGTCATAAAAATGGTAACTTCGCTTTAGGTTTATACCATTTATTGCACGCCACAAAAACAGTCATGATACTTATGTTATTGTCAGCATAGGTACAACGAATGCAGCATTCAAACTCATGTTAACTGACAGTCATGTAGAAGTCAATACTCAATAGTTGTATGGAAAACAAATATCATAGCGAAGCTTGATAAATAATGCATATAACTTCTGCAACCGTGGTCAGCTGCAGATCCTTAATGTTCATAGACAATAATAATTATTCCTTCCTGATGCTAGCAGATCAGATGTATACAATACGTCCGTTTACTGTCTGCACGTGAGTAGCATACATGGATTACAGGTCAGCTCGACCTTTATAACCTTCCTAAGTCTAACCATCTGACTTGGACGTGATCTCTGATATAACGAATCCTGGAACACAGACAATAGTCTTGTTGGTCTAGAGCGACCCATATATATATAATTAGTTCAGGTATAAAGATACCGGTGACTTAATCCTAGTCAAAGTACCTCTCCATTTTGAATCACACAGGCGAGCAAAAAGGCGACAAAATGACGAACCTCTAGATGATAGCATAAAAGTTCGATACAAGAGGAATTACCTTATTTCGGAAAATCAACCATGAACATATGCCTCCAGGCAGGCTTGACTAATACCGGGAAATAGTCTAGTTAGCTAACTAACTCACA
The DNA here is from genome assembly GCA_024509875.1 of Oreohelix idahoensis. Taxonomy (NCBI): domain Eukaryota; kingdom Metazoa; phylum Mollusca; class Gastropoda; order Stylommatophora; family Oreohelicidae; genus Oreohelix; species Oreohelix idahoensis. The sequence goes on along the minus strand of JAMPIV010008611.1, from coordinate 389,193 downwards.
AAGACAATGTATTTCCCTCAGAGAATCACAAGACGCAAGGCGCGTCCGCTCGCAATCAGTCCATTTCTCAACTCCCCGACCTGGGCGGAACAACAAAACCACAACCCAGTCGAGACATGCGCAGAGCGACAATCTCTGAGTCGCTGTTCACAATAAGACGATTCTAAGAACATTCGAGATAAAAGTCTTACACAGTCGCGCCTTTTATGGACATGAACAGAAGCGTTAAGAAAGGTTTCAAACATCTACAACAGTTGACTGATACTACCAAATAAGGAGATATGGTCACGCTTCGTTCAAGAAATTATAGACCGAACGTGTCTCTATACAAGAGGAAGTAAACTCATAAAGAATAGTAGTATCGATATTTCGGGTTCTGTCCCTTTGACCATAAAATATATATAACATGCATTTCAGTCAAATAATGATCATACATACGAAAAACGATCATACAAAGACTTTGGAAAAAAGCAATTAATTGTGCGTAACAGTTGGTTTTCTTCTTCAGCTATCATGCCAGGTAAGGGACCCAAAGACGCAGCAATAGAGAACGCAGTCAGCGACTCATAGCTTGACTGCCTGCGTCAGGACCAGCGAATCAGAGCTGGTCAAGACCGCACTCCACCTCCACGTGTTGGTCCTGGAAACAGTCTGCAGCAGTGCAGTCTGGCTGAGCGAGTGTGGATCGCAATGGGAAGGCAAACCCGGTCCTAAAAAATGCCGTGCAGAAGTCGGATGTGTCGACCGAAAGGTGCAGATATCACAGCTTAGGCGTAAACAGACACAACGCAACCACAGTCATTTTCAGGACGAACGAGGAAGGAAGAAGAAGATACCAGGTAATACAATCATTATACCTGATTCCATAAAATATAATCATTATACATGATACAGTCATAGTAAAACTAAAATCCTAAAGTGATATTACTTATATACAGGTGTAAGTTATTTTCAGGTGGTTTCCTTCTACAACAGTCATACCAGGAATTACAATCATTATTCATGTTACTATAAAATACAATCATTATACATGATATAATCATATTAAAACCAAACTCCTAAAAGTGATATTAGTTTCACAATTATTTATAGTAAGGTTACATACAATCTAAGATTAATACAAGCCAGATTTTGACTCGACTTAGTGAAGCAAGTCTGCCCGGCATGCGTGTAAGCAAGAATCAGTCTTGGCAGCTTTCTCTTCTCTAGTCTATCGTTCTGGCTGGTCTTCGTGTTTGTGCGTAGATTTGAATAAAAACGCACTCATACACACACACACACACATATATATATATATATATATATATATATATATATATATATATATATATATATATATATATATATATATATATATATATATATATATGTGGTGAAGTGGGATGTTATAAATATTTATAGGGGACTTAGTGTACTGACTGAGATCAGCTGTGAAGGTATCTATATCTAATAAGTGTAGTGTATTATAGATAACCTTACTTGCTGCCACATATATATATATATCTCAGTCAGAATTATTCTGGAATAGTGTGATGACTACGTTGTATGTCTAGGGTATGTGTATGATGAAGTGTAAGTCATAACAACAACAGACGGATAAACAATTTAATTTATTCCACCACACTTGACAACACTGTGACACTCACATACATATAACACTCTAAAGGATAACTTAAAGGAGTCACTGATAACTTTTCAAATAACAATATGTATTCATTGCTGTTATGAATGAATATGTGTCCTGATTCAATTACAAAGGGAACCAGGAATCACAATCAATTTTACTTACAAGTTGTATGTACAGAATTTATCAATATGAATATAGTAGTGACATATATTATTAAAAGTATCCTATGTGTGTCAGTTGTGTAGTGGTAATATGAGGTAATACTGGTTTTGTTTTGTTCAAGCTCTGTTGGTATTTGTCATCATGACTTCAATAGTTTGTCTTTAGGGGAACTATTATTGGAGATGTTCTCAGTTCCTGATATTAACACAATTTAATTCCCCTCTTAATGTTATTTTTACAAGGTCATTTTAAGCTGGGGGTACATAATTTTGAGCTCAGCTGGCCACATCAGCTTATCTGGCGTGATGGCGGCAGGAACAGACTCCTCTGCTCGACTCTCCCCTCGGCTCTGGAGACACCTCACTGATAGCTAAATGGACCCAGGAGTATGCTGTCCGACTCTGGATTCAGCAAAGCTCTGACCAGGTGCTGCTCAATACCATCAAGACCACGGTCCCACAATTCATGGAAACAAACACAGATACGTTGATTAGCAATGAATTCTGGCACAAAATACTGGCACAAATTCCCATCTGCTTATGTTCCAGGCTTTTATTTAACACAAATATGAGCTGGCTTCAACGCACTGTTGCTTTATCAAGCTTATTTGACTAGTGGTCTCGAACTAACGCTCCTAAGTGAGTATATCAGCGAGTCTAGCCAATGGAGCCACGTTTCGACAAGTATTTGAAAAAATTTTAACTTCCTACGTCTCCCCTAACAACCAAGGATAGCCTTTATAGCCCGACTAATCGTGTTTAGCCTTACATATCATTCCAGCCAATCAGTTCAAATGTAACTTGTGGCCCATTTCCCGTACAATGGTGGTGAAAAAAAATCTACCACTGAGCGATTCTGATTTTGGGTGTTGTCTGACAGCACTATCATTTTATTTTGGCTATAACTTGTTAATTCCTAGAATATTTGCATAACGTTGTACATATTCTTTGTCAGCAAACCCTAAGGAGCCCAAATATCCAAATTTAAAAGAGCTAAGTGGCTGCGTTCAAAATATGCAATTTCTAGGATAGTCGTGTAGTTGTTTTATTTTTTTTTTATGTGAGAACCGCCACCTGTCCTGCTGTACTGTCAGACTAATGTCAGGATTTCGGACATAAAACAGTAGAATGTCAGGTTTCCCCAATAAGCGTTTTTCAGATTTTAAAACCTAACTCTGGGAAGGGTAGTGAATTTATCACTGTCCGTCTGAAAAAAAGTTAGTGCATGTAGTCTTACACGCGTGATGGCAGCATTTGTGTATCGCGCGACGCGTGTTTAGTGTTCGGCTTTCTGCCTCTCCCTTCTCGCTATCCTTTAGTCCATCTGTCTTTTGTTTTTGGTAACATAGTGTAGAAAAAGACATGAATGGAATTTAAAATTTAGGTCAACTTGCATATTTCAAGGTTTTTCTTAGAAAGGCAGCACATTTTATTGTGTGTTTGGGAAACGCGTGTATGTTGCAGAAGGTCTTTAATATCAACGTGAAAGCGTTACAATTTGCCGACGAAGTAGAAAAGAAGGGGGATTTCGAGTACTGTCATTGTGACAGCACTGTTCTTTACCATTCTTCTTCCTTTATTTATTATATGTATTTATTAGGCTTTATATTTACTTGATAATTTATATATGTGGATTAGAATATTCCACGACATCTCCCCTCTTAAAACAGACATTATATGTCAGTCCTTTATTCTATATACACATAGAGAAATTTATTATTAGTTCTGGGGTTTACGGTGATTCTCATCACACGGATGGCGGCTTAAAAAATCCGCTCCCAAATTTGTTTTTCCAGATATATACTCAATGCTAAAATTATATGGAGCCAAAAGTAAAGACCATCGGAGTAACCTGGAGTTCTCATGCCTAGCCTGTGCTAGAAACGATAAAGGTTTGTGGTCTGTTTGCAACTTAAAGGCCTTCCCATACAGATAAATATTGAATTTCTTTATTGCCCATATTACTGCAAGACATTCTTTTTCGCTAGTTGAGTAATTGATTTCAGCTTTATTCAATTTTCTGCTAGCATATGCCACTGGGCTTAATTCCCCCTCCAATGCATCGGATTTCTGTAGTAGAGTTGCACCTAACCCAATATTACTTGCATCCGTCCTTACTATGAATTCTTGACTTAAGTCAGGTAATTTCAAAATAGGTTTACTTGTGAGCTTTTCCTTCAATTCTTGGTAAGCCATTTCACATTGTGGGGTCCATGTAATGCGATCTGGATGTCCTTTACGTGTCAAATCAGTTAACGGTGCACATATGGAATTAAAGTTTTTGATATACTTCTGGTAGAAACCACATAATGAGACAAAGGATCTCACGTCCTTCTTGGTTTGTGGTCTCGGGGCTTTCTGTAGTTTCTCTAAATTCTTTGGGTCAGGGGTCATGTTTCCCTGATAAACTGTGTGTCCCAAAAATTCCAATTCTTTACATCCAACGCAACATTTGGTGGGTCGGGCTGTTAAATTTGCCTCCCTAAGTCGATTAAACAGCATGTTCAGAGAGTCAATGTGTTCCTCAAATGTTTCTGTGGCTATCAGGATATCATCCATAAAATTTGTTATACAGGGATTATTCAGAGGATCCAATAATTTTCTCATCATTCTAGAGAAGACACTAGGCGCATTCTTCAATCCAAATGGCAATCTATTAAACTCATAGTGTCCTTCTGAGGTACTAAAAGCTAGGTATGGTCTAACCTCAGGCTTTACTGGAATCTGATAGTATCCTTTACTCAGATCCACTTTTGAGAAATATTTAGCTTTATTTAGTCTGGCAAACAGCTGAGTTGTATCCGGCAATGGATCCACCTGTCCTTCTGTAATAGCATTCAGTCTCCTGTAATCTATACAGAGTCTATGTTCTCCAGAGGGCTTCCTTAAGAGTACAACACCGGAACTATATGAGGATTCACTGTGTGAAATAATTCCTCCTTCAATAGATAGTCTATCTCTTCCTTCAAAGCTTTCTCCTTAGCAAACGGAATCGAATATGGTTTCATACAGACAGGTGTGGAGTCTATTAGTTTCATATCATATTCCAATAGGTTTGTATGCCCTGGTCGGTCTGTTAACACCTCTGCATGATTATTTAGAACCTGTTGCACTCTCTCTTTCTGAGTTTTCGTTAAATGTGTACTGATTTTTACCTGTGCTGCTGTCTCACAGGGGTGTAATGGATATTCAAATGATGAAAGTGGTTCCTTTTTCATCTCCATGGCGATGGACAAGGTCAACAAGTGTGTCTCTTCCTGATGTTCTCTTTCCAAATATTTCTTCAGGAGATTCACATGATAGATTTTTTCTTTCCCCTTCTTATCTATCTTATAATTTGTTCTAGATACCTTCTCTAAAACTGTATATGGACCCTGCCATCCAATTTGTAACTTATTCTGACTCCCGGGCAAAAGAAGCAGTACCTTCTCTCCCACAGCCAAATCTCTGTCTTTCGCCTTCCTGTTATAATAGGCAGCATGTTTCTTCCTGGCTTGTTTCAAATTTTCATTGGCAAGTTTCCAGCCAGTTTTTAAACGAGTGGTCAGCTCATTCACATATTGGTATGAAGATGTAATGTTTTCCTCTGCCTTTTCATCAGTCCACGTTCTTAACAAAGCTACATATGGACCGTTAATTGTGTGGACCTATTTGTCCATGCACCGGTATGGTCTCTTCCACTCGAAGCTTTATAGTGATGATTTTTCCTCCCAGAATTTTCATTCACAAAACGACCGCTACCAATTTTTCTTTTGGGGCTTTCTCCCCACTTAAAATTCTTGATGAGAGATTTCCTCTCTACATCCTCTTCCTCCAGTTTGTTTAAGTCCGATTGAGGGATTGTCGGCTTATCCTGGGGTAAGACATCTTTTTGCACTCTCCGCATAGTGGCCATTGTAAAAAGTTAAGTGAAGCTTGTCCGTGAAAAGGGGCTTCCCATTCCATTTGGTCCACTTTATCAAATCTATTTTTCTTTTTATTATCAGGCCTAATTTTGCCCCGTGGCGTGTCCAGGTCCTGATCAATGTTCCCACTTGTGGGTGTTCCCTCATGTGCTATGCTACACCTTTCTACAAAATTCTCAATGTCCCATCTTGCTTTGGGCCAATAATAATTGTGAGCCACCTTTTGAATGATGGTACCTATTTTCTCATGGTCCCCATCTGGTTTCACATGTAGGCTCCTTATTAAGTCTGCCCTATATCTTTTAGGAAGTACCAGTTGTCCCTGACCTTTGGATCTAGCTCCAGTCTTCCTATACATCAACTTGTTTTTCATGTAAAAATCTCCCTTGCCTGGAGTTGTATGACAAGTTGACAATTTTCTGAAACAAGGCTTGAGTGTTTTATCCCCAGCCTGTGCCTTCCTCATCTCTTCTGGAGTGGTATCCAACATAATATCCTCCTCCTGTCTTGAGGTCGACCTGACCTGAAGGGTTGCCATATACACAGGTTTCCTTCTGCAACGGTCAGTGTCATGATTGTTCATCTGACAATTTTTACACCACCTTTTTCCTTGGTTGAAAGATTTTCTTTCATCATATTTCCTTTCATCGAATTGTGGGGTTTTATTTTTATTTTCATACCGTGGCCTATCAAATTGGTGCTTACCTTTATTTTGATCCCTAGGATCAAATTTATTAAAGTTCTGTGGTGCCCTAAAGTTATCCACTTGTTTCTTTTTATTACCTGTTACCTCTGCTTGAGCTGCTTGATACCTTTCAGCAACATTTAGCAACTCACCCAGCCTCTCTGCACCTTGTTCCATGAGAAACTTTCTCAGGTCTGGAGCCATGGACTCTCTTAGTTGCTCTATAAGGACCATTTCCTTAAGATCTTGGGTTTTCCCCAGAGAAGTCCATTTCTCCAAGTATGTCTCTATTCGTGCAGAGAACTGGTGATAGGTTTCACCTGACAGTAGTTTAGCATTCCTAAATTTTTTCCTATAGAATTCTGCATTCTTTTCATATCTTAACAAAAGAGCCTGCTTTAGCATGTCATAATTTTCCTGATCACCTCTGCTCATTTTTGCAAAAACTTCATAAGCTGCCCCACGAAGTCCCTGAGATAACTTTAAGCTCCACCTTTCTCTCTCTAACCCATACGTGGTAGCTAATAGTTCATACCTATTTAGGTAGCTCTCTATATCATCGTCTTTCTCAACAAAATGATCTAAATGAAAATTCATAGCTGAGGTTGAGGCTCCCTGAGTAACCGTAGCATCAGAGGCAAAGGGACTGGCACCATTTTCAGGAGCATGGCCTTGAAACTCAAACTCCCTTAGTCGTAACTCATGTTCCCTTTGTAATCTCTTATCTTCTGCTTCCCTTTCTGCAGCTAATCTCTTGTCTTCCCTTTCTGCAGCCAATCTTCTTTCTTCTGCTTCCAATTTCTTAGCCCTCTTCTGCAACCTCTTAGTCAGCCTCAGCTTGCAACCTCTTAGTCTCAGCCTCAGCCTCAAATTGTAACTTCTTAATTTCCCTTTCAGCCTCTAACTTTCTTTCGGCTTCAAACCTTCTTTCTTCGCGTTCAATAAATTTGTCACATTCCGTAGTAACATAGGCAACCATAACTTGCCCATCTAATCCTAACTCTTTTGCAGTCTGAACAGCAGCAGATCGAAATTTGGCCAGGTCCGCCATTGTCTATCAGGTAAATTTATACAATGTCTAACCAACAATTTAATCTCTAAATATATCTAATGGACAACACAGGCACCGTGAGCTCAACCTTATTTAATTCCACCCAAGGATACCTTTTAATTCTTATATTCCCTGAAGTGAATTACCCCCAATATTTATAATAGGGAAAGATTCAAAATCCCGGACGAGACCCCAATATATGTGGTGAAGTGGGATGTTATAAATATTTATAGGGGACTTAGTGTACTGACTGAGATCAGCTGTGAAGGTATCTATATCTAATAAGTGTAGTGTATTATAGATAACCTTACTTGCTGCCACATATATATATATATATCTCAGTCAGAATTATTCTGGAATAGTGTGATGACTACGTTGTATGTCTAGGGTATGTGTATGATGAAGTGTAAGTCATAACAACAACAGACGGATAAACAATTTAATTTATTCCACCACACTTGACAACACTGTGACACTCACATACATAAACACTCTAAAGGATATCTTAAAGGAGTCACTGATAACTTTTCAAATAACAATATGTATTCATTGCTGTTATGAATGAATATGTGTCCTGATTCAATTACAAAGGGAACCAGGAATCACAATCAATTTTACTTACAAGTTATATGTACAGAATTTATCAATATGAATATAGTAGTGACATATATTATTAAAAGTATCCTATGTGTGTCAGTTGTGTAGTAGTAATATGAGGTAATACTGGTTTTGTTTTGTTCAAGCTCTGTTGGTATTTGTCATCATGACTTCAATAGTTTGTCTTTAGGGGAACTATTATTGGAGATGTTCTCAGTTCCTGATATTAACACAATTTAATTCCCCTCTTAATGTTATTTTTACAAGGTCATTTAAAGCTGGGGGTACATAATTTTGAGCTCAGCTGGCCACATCAGCTTATCTGGCGTGATGGCGGCAGGAACAGACTCCTCTGCTCGACTCTCCCCTCGGCTCTGGAGACACCTCACTGATAGCTAAATGGACCAAGGAGTATGCTGTCCGACTCTGGATTCAGCAAAGCTCTGACCAGGTGCTGCTCAATACCATCAAGACCACGGTCCCACAATTCATGGAAACAAACACAGATACGTTGATTAGCAATGAATTCTGGCACAAAATACTGGCACAAATTCCCATCTGCTTATGTTCCAGGCTTTTATTTAGCAAAAATATGAGCTGGCTTCAACGCACTGTTGCTTTATCAAGCTTATTTGCACTAGTGGTCTCGAACTAACGCTCCTAAGTGAGTATATCAGCGAGTCTAGCCAATGGAGCCACGTTTCGACAAGTATTTGAAAAAATTTTAACTTCCTACGTCTCCCCTAACAACCAAGGATAGCCTTTATAGCCCGACTAATCGTGTTTAGCCTTACATATCATTCCAGCCAATCAGTTCAAATGTAACTTGTGGCCCATTTCCCGTACAATGGTGGTGAAAAAAAATCTACCACTGAGCGATTCTGATTTTGGGTGTTGTCTGACAGCACTATCATTTTATTTTGGCTATAACTTGTTAATTCCTAGACTATTTGCATAACGTTGTACATATTCTTTGTCAGCAAACCCTAAGGAGCCCAAATATCCAAATTTAAAAGAGCTAAGTGGCTGCGTTCAAAATATGCAATTTCTAGGATAGTCGTGTAGTTGTTTTATTTTTTTTTTTATGTGAGAACCGCCACCTGTCCTGCTGTACTGTCAGACTAATGTCAGGATTTCGGACATAAAACAGTAGAATGTCAGGTTTCCCCAATAAGCGTTTTTTTCAGATTTTAAAACCTAACTCTGGGAAGGGTAGTGAATTTATCACTGTCCGTCTGAAAAAAAGTTAGTGCATGTAGTCTTACACGCGTGATGGCAGCATTTGTGTATCGCGCGACGCGTGTTTAGTGTTCGGCTTTCTGCCTCTCCCTTCTCGCTATCCTTTAGTCCATCTGTCTTTTGTTTTTGGTAACATAGTGTAGAAAAAGACATGAATGGAATTTAAAATTTAGGTCAACTTGCATATTTCAAGGTTTTTCTTAGAAAGGCAGCACATTTTATTGTGTGTTTGGGAAACGCGTGTATGTTGCAGAAGGCCTTTAATATCAACGTGAAAGCGTTACAATTTGCCGACGAAGTAGAAAAGAAGGGGGATTTCGAGTACTGTCATTGTGACAGCACTGTTCTTTACCATTCTTCTTCCTTTATTTATTATATGTATTTATTAGGCTTTATATTTACTTGATAATTTATATATGTGGATTAGAATATTCCACGACATCTCCCCTCTTAAAACAGACATTATATGTCAGTCCTTTATTCTATATACACATAGAGAAATTTATTATTAGTTCTGGGGTTTACGGTGATTCTCATCACACGGATGGCGGCTTAAAAAATCCGCTCCCAAATTTGTTTTTCCAGATATATACTCAATGCTAAAATTATATGGAGCCAAAAGTAAAGACCATCGGAGTAACCTGGAGTTCTCATGCCTAGCCTGTGCTAGAAACGATAAAGGTTTGTGGTCTGTTTGCAACTTAAAGGCCTTCCCATACAGATAAATATTGAATTTCTTTATTGCCCATATTACTGCAAGACATTCTTTTTCGCTAGTTGAGTAATTGATTTCAGCTTTATTCAATTTTCTGCTAGCATATGCCACTGGGCTTAATTCCCCATCCAATGCATCGGATTTCTGTAGTAGAGTTGCACCTAACCCAATATTACTTGCATCCGTCCTTACTATGAATTCTTGACTTAAGTCAGGTAATTTCAAAATAGGTTTACTTGTGAGCTTTTCCTTCAATTCTTGGTAAGCCATTTCACATTGTGGGGTCCATGTAATGCGATCTGGATGTCCTTTACGTGTCAAATCAGTTAACGGTGCACATATGGAATTAAAGTTCCTGATATACTTCTGGTAGAAACCACATAATGAGACAAAGGATCTCACGTCCTTCTTGGTTTGTGGTCTCGGGGCTTTCTGTAGTTTCTCTAAATTCTTTGGGTCAGGGGTCATGTTTCCCTGATAAACTGTGTGTCCCAAAAATTCCAATTCTTTACATCCAACGCAACATTTGGTGGGTCGGGCTGTTAAATTTGCCTCCCTAAGTCGATTAAACAGCATGTTCAGAGAGTCAATGTGTTCCTCAAATGTTTCTGTTGCTATAAGGATATCATCCATAAAATTTGTTATACATGGATTATTCAGAGGGTCCAATAATTTTCTCATCATTCTAGAGAAGACACTAGGCGCATTCTTCAATCCAAATGGCAATCTATTAAACTCATAGTGTCCTTCTGAGGTACTAAAAGCTAGGTATGGTCTAACCTCAGGCTTTACTGGAATCTGATAGTATCCTTTACTCAGATCCACTTTTGAGAAATATTTAGCTTTATTTAGTCTGGCAAACAGCTGAGTTGTATCCGGCAATGGATCCACCTGTCCTTCTGTAATAGCATTCAGTCTCCTGTAATCTATACAGAGTCTATGTTCTCCAGAGGGCTTCCTTAAGAGTACAACACCGGAACTATATGAGGATTCACTGTGTGAAATAATTCCTTCCTTCAATAGATAGTCTATCTCTTCCTTCAAAGCTTTCTCCTTAGCAAACGGAATCGAATATGGTTTCATACAGACAGGTGTGGGGTCTATCAGTTTCATATCATATTCCAATAGGTTTGTATGCCCTGGTCGGTCTGTTAACACCTCTGCATGATTATTTAGAACCTGTTGCACTCTCTCTTTCTGAGTTTTCGTTAAATGTGTACTGATTTTTACCTGTGCTGCTGTCTCACAGGGGTGTAATGGATATTCAAATGATGAAAGTGGTTCCTTTTTCATCTCCATGGCGATGGACAAGGTCAACAAGTGTGTCTCTTCCTGATGTTCTCTTTCCAAATATTTCTTCAGGAGATTCACATGATAGATTTTTTCTTTCCCCTTCTTATCTATCTTATAATTTGTTCTAGATACCTTCTCTAAAACTGTATATGGACCCTGCCATCCAATTTGTAACTTATTCTGACTCCCGGGCAAAAGAAGCAGTACCTTCTCTCCCACAGCCAAATCTCTGTCTTTCGCCTTCCTGTTATAATAGGCAGCATGTTTCTTCCTGGCTTGTTTCAAATTTTCATTGGCAAGTTTCCAGCCAGTTTTTAACCGAGTGGTCAGCTCATTCACATATTGGTATGAAGATGTAATGTTTTCCTCTGCCTTTTCATCAGTCCACGTTCTTAACAAAGCTACATATGGACCTTTAATTGTGTGGACCTATTTGTCCATTCACCGGTATGGTCTCTTCCACTCGAAGCTTTATAGTGATGATTTTTCCTCCCAGAATTATCATTCACAAAACGACCGCTACCAATTTTTCTTTTGGGGCTTTCTCCCCACTTAGAATTCTTGATGAGAGATTTCCTCTCTACATCTTCTTCCTCCAGTTTGTTTAAGTCCGATTGAGGGATTGTCGGCTTATCCTGGGGTAAGACATCTTTTTGCACTCTCCGCATAGTGGCCATTGTAAAACAGTTAAGTGAAGCTTGTCCGTGAAAAGGGGCTTCCCATTCCATTTGGTCCACTTTATCAAATCTATTTTTCTTTTTATTATCAGGCCTAATTTTGCCCCGTGGCGTGTCCAGGTCCTGATCCATGTTCCCACTTGTGGGTGTTCCCTCATGTGCTATGCTACACCTTTCTACAAAATTCTCAATGTCCCATCTTGCTTTGGGCCAATAATAATTGTGAGCCACCTTTTGAATGATGGTACCTATCTTCTCATGGTCCCCATCTGGTTTCACATGTAGGCTCCTTATTAAGTCTGCCCTATATCTTTTAGGAAGTACCAGTTGTCCCTGACCTTTGGATCTAGCTCCAGTCTTCCTATACATCAACTTGTTTTTCATGTAAAAATCTCCCTTGCCTGGAGTTGTATGACAAGTTGACAATTTTCTGAAACAAGGCTTGAGTGTTTTATCCCCAGCCTGTGCCTTCCTCATCTCTTCTGGAGTGGTATCCAACATAATATCCTCCTCCTGTCTTGAGGTCGACCTGACCTGAAGGGTTGCCATATACACAGGTTTCCTTCTGCAACGGTCAGTGTCATGATTGTCCATCTGACAATTTTTACACCACCTTTTTCCTTGGTTGAAAGATTTTCTTTCATCATATTTCCTTTCATCGAATTGTGGGGTTTTATTTTTATTTTCATACCGTGGCCTATCAAATTGGTGCTTACCTTTATTTTGATCCCTAGGATCAAATTTATTAAAGTTCTGTGGTGCCCTAAAGTTATCCACTTGTTTCTTTTTATTACCTGTTACCTCTGCTTGAGCTGCTTGATACCTTTCAGCAACATTTAGCAACTCACCCAGCCTCTCTCTGCACCTTGTTCCATGAGAAACTTTCTCAGGTCTGGAGCCATGGACTCTCTTAATTGCTCTATAAGGACCATTTCCTTAAGATCTTGGGTTTTCCCCAGAGAAGTCCATTTCTCCAAGTATGTCTCTATTCGTGCAGAGAACTGGTGATAGGTTTCACCTGACAGTAGTTTAGCATTCCTAAATTTTTTCCTATAGAATTCTGCATTCTTTTCATATCTTAACAAAAGAGCCTGCTTTAGCATGTCATAATTTTCCTGATCACCTCTGCTCATTTTTGCAAAAACTTCATAAGCTGCCCCACGAAGTCCCTGAGATAACTTTAAGCTCCACCTTTCTCTCTCTAACCCATACGTGGTAGCTAATAGTTCATACCTATTTAGGTAGCTCTCTATATCATCGTCTTTCTCAACAAAATGATCTAAATGAAAATTCATAGCTGAGGTTGAGGCTCCCTGAGTAACCGTAGCATCAGAGGCAAAGGGACTGGCACCATTTTCAGGAGCATGGCCTTGAAACTCAAACTCCCTTAGTCGTAACTCATGTTCCCTTTGTAATCTCTTATCTTCTGCTTCCCTTTCTGCAGCTAATCTCTTGTCTTCCCTTTCTGCAGCCAATCTTCTTTCTTCTGCTTCCAATTTCTTAGCCTCAGCCTCAATCTGCAACCTCTTAGTCTCAGCCTCAAAAATTGTAACTTCTTAATTTCCTTCTTAATTTCAGCCTCTAACTTTCTTTCGGCTTCAAACCTTCTTTCTTCGCGTTCAATAAATTTGTCACATTCCGTAGTAACATAGGCAACCATAACTTGCCCATCTAATCCTAACTCTTTTGCAGTCTGAACAGCAGCAGATCGAAATTTGGCCAGGTCCGCCATTGTCTATCAGGTAAATTTATACAATGTCTAACCAACAATTTAATCTCTAAATATATCTAATGGACAACACAGGCACCGTGAGCTCAACCTTATTTAATTCCACCCAAGGATACCTTTTAATTCTTATATTCCCTGAAGTGAATTACCCCCAATATTTATAATAGGGAAAGATTCAAAATCCCAAGAGCGAGACCCCAATATATGTGGTGAAGTGGGATGTTATAAATATTTATAGGGGACTTAGTGTACTGACTGAGATCAGCTGTGAAGGTATCTATATCTAATAAGTGTAGTGTATTATAGATAACCTTACTTGCTGCCACATATATATATATATCTCAGTCAGAATTATTCTGGAATAGTGTGATGACTACGTTGTATGTCTAGGGTATGTGTATGATGAAGTGTAAGTCATAACAACAACAGACGGATAAACAATTTAATTTATTCCACCACACTTGACAACACTGTGACACTCACATACATATAACACTCTTAAGGATATCTTAAAGGAGTCACTGATAACTTTTCAAATAACAATATGTATTCATTGCTGTTATGAATGAATATGTGTCCTGATTCAATTACAAAGGGAACCAGGAATCACAATCAATTTTACTTACAAGTTATATGTACAGAATTTATCAATATGAATATATAGTGACATATATTATTAAAAGTATCCTATGTGTGTCAGTTGTGTAGTAGTAATATGAGGTAATACTGGTTTTGTTTTGTTCAAGCTCTGTTGGTATTTGTCATCATGACTTCAATAGTTTGTCTTTAGGGGAACTATTATTGGAGATGTTCTCAGTTCCTGATATTAACACAATTTAATTCCCCTCTTAATGTTATTTTTACAAGGTCATTTTAAGCTGGGGGTACATAATTTTGAGCTCAGCTGGCCACATCAGCTTATCTGGCGTGATGGCGGCAGGAACAGACTCCTCTGCTCGACTCTCCCCTCGGCTCTGGAGACACCTCACTGATAGCTAAATGGACCAGGAGTATGCTGTCCGACTCTGGATTCAGCAAAGCTCTGACCAGGTGCTGCTCAATACCATCAAGACCACGGTCCCACAATTCATGGAAACAAACACAGATACGTTGATTAGCAATGAATTCTGGCACAAAATACTGGCACAAATTCCCATCTGCTTATGTTCCAGGCTTTTATTTAACACAAATATGAGCTGGCTTCAACGCACTGTTGCTTTATCAAGCTTATTTGACTAGTGGTCTCGAACTAACGCTCCTAAGTGAGTATATCAGCGAGTCTAGCCAATGGAGCCACGTTTCGACAAGTATTTGAAAAAATTTTAACTTCCTACGTCTCCCCTAACAACCAAGGATAGCCTTTATAGCCCGACTAATCGTGTTTAGCCTTACATATCATTCCAGCCAATCAGTTCAAATGTAACTTGTGGCCCATTTCCCGTACAATGGTGGTGAAAAAAAATCTACCACTGAGCGATTCTGATTTTGGGTGTTGTCTGACAGCACTATCATTTTATTTTGGCTATAACTTGTTAATTCCTAGAATATTTGCATAACGTTGTACATATTCTTTGTCAGCAAACCCTAAGGAGCCCAAATATCCAAATTTAAAAGAGCTAAGTGGCTGCGTTCAAAATATGCAATTTCTAGGATAGTCGTGTAGTTGTTTTATTTTTTTTTTTATGTGAGAACCGCCACCTGTCCTGCTGTACTGTCAGACTAATGTCAGGATTTCGGACATAAAACAGTAGAATGTCAGGTTTCCCCAATAAGCGTTTTTCAGATTTTAAAACCTAACTCTGGGAAGGGTAGTGAATTTATCACTGTCCGTCTGAAAAAAAGTTAGTGCATGTAGTCTTACACGCGTGATGGCAGCATTTGTGTATCGCGCGACGCGTGTTTAGTGTTCGGCTTTCTGCCTCTCCCTTCTCGCTATCCTTTAGTCCATCTGTCTTTTGTTTTTGGTAACATAGTGTAGAAAAAGACATGAATGGAATTTAAAATTTAGGTCAACTTGCATATTTCAAGGTTTTTCTTAGAAAGGCAGCACATTTTATTGTGTGTTTGGGAAACGCGTGTATGTTGCAGAAGGCCTTTAATATCAACGTGAAAGCGTTACAATTTGCCGACGAAGTAGAAAAGAAGGGGGATTTCGAGTACTGTCATTGTGACAGCACTGTTCTTTACCATTCTTCTTCCTTTATTTATTATATGTATTTATTAGGCTTTATATTTACTTGATAATTTATATATGTGGATTAGAATATTCCACGACATCTCCCCTCTTAAAACAGACATTATATGTCAGTCCTTTATTCTATATACACATAGAGAAATTTATTATTAGTTCTGGGGTTTACGGTGATTCTCATCACACGGATGGCGGCTTAAAAAATCCGCTCCCAAATTTGTTTTTCCAGATATATACTCAATGCTAAAATTATATGGAGCCAAAAGTAAAGACCATCGGAGTAACCTGGAGTTCTCATGCCTAGCCTGTGCTAGAAACGATAAAGGTTTGTGGTCTGTTTGCAACTTAAAGGCCTTCCCATACAGATAAATATTGAATTTCTTTATTGCCCATATTACTGCAAGACATTCTTTTTCGCTAGTTGAGTAATTGATTTCAGCTTTATTCAATTTTCTGCTAGCATATGCCACTGGGCTTAATTCCCCATCCAATGCATCGGATTTCTGTAGTAGAGTTGCACCTAACCCAATATTACTTGCATCCGTCCTTACTATGAATTCTTGACTTAAGTCAGGTAATTTCAAAATAGGTTTACTTGTGAGCTTTTCCTTCAATTCTTGGTAAGCCATTTCACATTGTGGGGTCCATGTAATGCGATCTGGATGTCCTTTACGTGTCAAATCAGTTAACGGTGCACATATGGAATTAAAGTTCCTGATATACTTCTGGTAGAAACCACATAATGAGACAAAGGATCTCACGTCCTTCTTGGTTTGTGGTCTCGGGGCTTTCTGTAGTTTCTCTAAATTCTTTGGGTCAGGGGTCATGTTTCCCTGATAAACTGTGTGTCCCAAAAATTCCAATTCTTTACATCCAACGCAACATTTGGTGGTCGGGCTGTTAAATTTGCCTCCCTAAGTCGATTAAACAGCATGTTCAGAGAGTCAATGTGTTCCTCAAATGTTTCTGTGGCTATCAGGATATCATCCATGAAATTTGTTATACATGGATTATTCAGAGGGTCCAATAATTTTCTCATCATTCTAGAGAAGACACTAGGCGCATTCTTCAATCCAAATGGCAATCTATTAAACTCATAGTGTCCTTCTGAGGTACTAAAAGCTAGGTATGGTCTAACCTCAGGCTTTACTGGAATCTGATAGTATCCTTTACTCAGATCCACTTTTGAGAAATATTTAGCTTTATTTAGTCTGGCAAACAGCTGAGTTGTATCCGGCAATGGATCCACCTGTCCTTCTGTAATAGCATTCAGTCTCCTGTAATCTATACAGAGTCTATGTTCTCCAGAGGGCTTCCTTAAGAGTACAACACCGGAACTATATGAGGATTCACTGTGTGAAATAATTCCTTCCTTCAATAGATAGTCTATCTCTTCCTTCAAAGCTTTCTCCTTAGCAAACGGAATCGAATATGGTTTCATACAGACAGGTGTGGGGTCTATCAGTTTCATATCATATTCCAATAGGTTTGTATGCCCTGGTCGGTCTGTTAACACCTCTGCATGATTATTTAGAACCTGTTGCACTCTCTCTTTCTGAGTTTTCGTTAAATGTGTACTGATTTTTACCTGTGCTGCTGTCTCACAGGGGTGTAATGGATATTCAAATGATGAAAGTGGTTCCTTTTTCATCTCCATGGCGATGGACAAGGTCAACAAGTGTGTCTCTTCCTGATGTTCTCTTTCCAAATATTTCTTCAGGAGATTCACATGATAGATTTTTTCTTTCCCCTTCTTATCTATCTTATAATTTGTTCTAGATACCTTCTCTAAAACTGTATATGGACCCTGCCATCCAATTTGTAACTTATTCTGACTCCCGGGCAAAAGAAGCAGTACTTTCTCTCCCACAGCCAAATCTCTGTCTTTCGCCTTCCTGTTATAATAGGCAGCATGTTTCTTCCTGGCTTGTTTCAAATTTTCATTGGCAAGTTTCCAGCCAGTTTTAAACGAGTGGTCAGCTCATTCACATATTGGTATGAAGATGTAATGTTTTCCTCTGCCTTTTCATCAGTCCACGTTCTTAACAAAGCTACATATGGACCTTTAATTGTGTGGACCTATTTGTCCATGCACCGGTATGGTCTCTTCCACTCGAAGCTTTATAGTGATGATTTTTCCTCCCAGAATTTTCATGCACAAAACGACCGCTACCAATTTTTCTTTTGGGGCTTTCTCCCCACTTAAAATTCTTGATGAGAGATTTCCTCTCTACATCCTCTTCCTCCAGTTTGTTTAAGTCCGATTGAGGGATTTTCGGCTTATCCTGGGGTAAGACATCTTTTTGCACTCTCCGCATAGTGGCCATTGTAAAACAGTTAAGTGAAGCTTGTCCGTGAAAAGGGGCTTCCCATTCCATTTGGTCCACTTTATCAAATCTATTTTTCTTTTTATTATCAGGCCTAATTTTGCCCCGTGGCGTGTCCAGGTCCTGATCCATGTTCCCACTTGTGGGTGTTCCCTCATGTGCTATGCTACACCTTTCTACAAAATTCTCAATGTCCCATCTTGCTTTGGGCCAATAATAATTGTGAGCCACCTTTTGAATGATGGTACCTATCTTCTCATGGTCCCCATCTGGTTTCACATGTAGGCTCCTTATTAAGTCTGCCCTATATCTTTTAGGAAGTACCAGTTGTCCCTGACCTTTGGATCTAGCTCCAGTCTTCCTATACATCAACTTGTTTTTCATGTAAAAATCTCCCTTGCCTGGAGTTGTATGACAAGTTGACAATTTTCTGAAACAAGGCTTGAGTGTTTTATCCCCAGCCTGTGCCTTCCTCATCTCTTCTGGAGTGGTATCCAACATAATATCCTCCTCCTGTCTTGAGGTCGACCTGACCTGAAGGGTTGCCATATACACAGGTTTCCTTCTGCAACGGTCAGTGTCATGATTGTCCATCTGACAATTTTTACACCACCTTTTTCCTTGGTTGAAAGATTTTCTTTCATCATATTTCCTTTCATCGAATTGTGGGGTTTTATTTTTATTTTCATACCGTGGCCTATCAAATTGGTGCTTACCTTTATTTTGATCCCTAGGATCAAATTTATTAAAGTTCTGTGGTGCCCTAAAGTTATCCACTTGTTTCTTTTTATTACCTGTTACCTCTGCTTGAGCTGCTTGATACCTTTCAGCAACATTTAGCAACTCACCCAGCCTCTCTGCACCTTGTTCCATGAGAAACTTTCTCAGGTCTGGAGCCATGGACTCTCTTAACTGCTCTATAAGGACCATTTCCTTAAGATCTTGGGTTTTCCCCAGAGAAGTCCATTTCTCCAAGTATGTCTCTATTCGTGCAGAGAACTGGTGATAGGTTTCACCTGACAGTAGTTTAGCATTCCTAAATTTTTTCCTATAGAATTCTGCATTCTTTTCATATCTTAACAAAAGAGCCTGCTTTAGCATGTCATAATTTTCCTGATCACCTCTGCTCATTTTTGCAAAAAACTTCATAAGCTGCCCCACGAAGTCCCTGAGATAACTTTAAGCTCCACCTTTCTCTCTCTAACCCATACGTGGTAGCTAATAGTTCATACCTATTTAGGTAGCTCTCTATATCATCGTCTTTCTCAACAAAATGATCTAAATGAAAATTCATAGCTGAGGTTGAGGCTTCCTGAGTAACCGTAGCATCAGAGGCAAAGGGACTGGCACCATTTTCACGAGCATGGCCTTGAAACTCAACCTCCCTTAGTCGTAACTCATGTTCCCTTTGTAATCTCTTCTTTCTGCAGCTAATCTCTTGTCTTCCCTTTCTGCAGCCAATCTTCTTTCTTCTGCTTCCAATTTCTTAGCCTCAGCCTCAATCTGCAACCTCTTAATTTCCCTTTCAGCCTCTAACTTTCTTTCGGCTTCAAACCTTCTTTCTTCGCGTTCAATAAATTTGTCACATTCCGTAGTAACATAGGCAACCATAACTTGCCCATCTAATCCTAACTCTTTTGCAGTCTGAACAGCAGCAGATCGAAATTTGGCCAGGTCCGCCATTGTCTATCAGGTAAATTTATACAATGTCTAACCAACAATTTAATCTCTAAATATATCTAATGGACAACACAGGCACCGTGAGCTCAACCTTATTTAATTCCACCCAAGGATACCTTTTAATTCTTATATTCCCTGAAGTGAATTACCCCCAATATTTATAATAGGGAAAGATTCAAAATCCCGGACGAGCCCCCAATATATGTGGTGAAGTGGGATGTTATAAATATTTATAGGGGACTTAGTGTACTGACTGAGATCAGCTGTGAAGGTATCTATATCTAATAAGTGTAGTGTATTATAGATAACCTTACTTGCTGCCACATATATATATATATCTCAGTCAGAATTATTCTGGAATAGTGTGATGACTACGTTGTATGTCTAGGGTATGTGTATGATGAAGTGTAAGTCATAACAACAACAGACGGATAAACAATTTAATTTATTCCACCACACTTGACAACACTGTGACACTCACATACATATAACACTCTAAAGGATAACTTAAAGGAGTCACTGATAACTTTTCAAATAACAATATGTATTCATTGCTGTTATGAATGAATATGTGTCCTGATTCAATTACAAAGGGAACCAGGAATCACAATCAATTTTACTTACAAGTTATATGTACAGAATTTATCAATATGAATATAGTAGTGACATATATTATTAAAAGTATCCTATGTGTGTCAGTTGTGTAGTGGTAATATGAGGTAATACTGGTTTTGTTTTGTTCAAGCTCTGTTGGTATTTGTCATCATGACTTCAATAGTTTGTCTTTAGGGGAACTATTATTGGAGATGTTCTCAGTTCCTGATATTAACACAATTTAATTCCCCTCTTAATGTTATTTTTACAAGGTCATTTTAAGCTGGGGGTACATAATTTTGAGCTCAGCTGGCCACATCAGCTTATCTGGCGTGATGGCGGCAGGAACAGACTCCTCTGCTCGACTCTCCCCTCGGCTCTGGAGACACCTCACTGATAGCTAAATGGACCAAGGAGTATGCTGTCCGACTCTGGATTCAGCAAAGCTCTGACCAGGTGCTGCTCAATACCATCAAGACCACGGTCCCACAATTCATGGAAACAAACACAGATACGTTGATTAGCAATGAATTCTGGCACAAAATACTGGCACAAATTCCCATCTGCTTATGTTCCAGGCTTTTATTTAACACAAATATGAGCTGGCTTCAACGCACTGTTGCTTTATCAAGCTTATTTGACTAGTGGTCTCGAACTAACGCTCCTAAGTGAGTATATCAGCGAGTCTAGCCAATGGAGCCACGTTTCGACAAGTATTTGAAAAAATTTTAACTTCCTACGTCTCCCCTAACAACCAAGGATAGCCTTTATAGCCCGACTAATCGTGTTTAGCCTTACATATCATTCCAGCCAACCAGTTCAAATGTAACTTGTGGCCCATTTCCCGTACAATGGTGGTGAAAAAAAATCTACCACTGAGCGATTCTGATTTTGGGTGTTGTCTGACAGCACTATCATTTTATTTTGGCTATAACTTGTTAATTCCTAGAATATTTGCATAACGTTGTACATATTCTTTGTCAGCAAACCCTAAGGAGCCCAAATATCCAAATTTAAAAGAGCTAAGTGGCTGCGTTCAAAATATGCAATTTCTAGGATAGTCGTGTAGTTGTTTTATTTTTTTTTTATGTGAGAACCGCCACCTGTCCTGCTGTACTGTCAGACTAATGTCAGGATTTCGGACATAAAACAGTAGAATGTCAGGTTTCCCCAATAAGCGTTTTTCAGATTTTAAAACCTAACTCTGGGAAGGGTAGTGAATTTATCACTGTCCGTCTGAAAAAAAGTTAGTGCATGTAGTCTTACACGCGTGATGGCAGCATTTGTGTATCGCGCGACGCGTGTTTAGTGTTCGGCTTTCTGCCTCTCCCTTCTCGCTATCCTTTAGTCCATCTGTCTTTTGTTTTTGGTAACATAGTGTAGAAAAAGACATGAATGGAATTTAAAATTTAGGTCAACTTGCATATTTCAAGGTTTTTCTTAGAAAGGCAGCACATTTTATTGTGTGTTTGGGAAACGCGTGTATGTTGCAGAAGGCCTTTAATATCAACGTGAAAGCGTTACAATTTGCCGACGAAGTAGAAAAGAAGGGGGATTTCGAGTACTGTCATTGTGACAGCACTGTTCTTTACCATTCTTCTTCCTTTATTTATTATATGTATTTATTAGGCTTTATATTTTCTTGATAATTTATATATGTGGATTAGAATATTCCACGACAATATATATATATATATATATATATATATATATATATATATATATATATATATATATATATATATATACGAGGGGCATTCAGAAAGTAATGCACCACATCGTTTTTCTCAGGAGCTGTTTATTCAAAAAGCATGAAATTTATACACAATTTACATGGATATGTCATGTAAACATCGGTATTATTCAACATAATCCCCATCAACTTGTACGGCTTTATGCCAGCGCGAAACAAGTGCATGTATTCCTAGCCCGTACCAGATTTTGTCTTGATCATGTAGACATTTCTTCGCTGCATGAATCACTCCTTCATCATCTTCAAACCTTGTCCCACGGAGTGTATATTTAAGTGGACCAAATAGATGAAAATCAGAGGGTGCCAAATCGGGACTGTAGGGTGGATGGGGTAGTACAGTCCAACCCAATTTGGTGATTGCTTCCCGTGTTGCCAGACTTGTGTGAGGTCGTGCATTGTCGTGAAGGAGAAGCAGGTCTGCTGGATTCTTGTGCGGCCGAACTCTGCGAAAACGTTGATTGAGTTTTTTCAATGTCTTAAATGTAAGCTCGCGAATTGATTGTTTCTCCTCTTGGCATAACGTCCACAAGAATCACACCTTCAATGTCCCAAAAGACAGTGATCATGACCTTTCCAGATGAAGGAATTGTCTTGAATTTCTTTCTTCGTGGTGATTGCGGATGATGCCACTCCATTGACTGTCTTTTTGTCTCAGGTTCAAAATGATGTGCCCAGGTTTCGTCACCTGTAACGACCTTAGCCAAAAAGTTCTCTCCATCAGCATTGAAACGCTCCAACAATTCAGAAGAAATTGCTTTCCTTTGCAATCGGTGGTCATTTGTGAGACTTCGAGGAACCCCTCTTGCGCAAACCTTAGAAAATCCAAGAGTTTTTATAACTGCATTTGCACTACCAATGCTGACTGACAGCTGTAAGGCCAATTGTTGAGTAGTGATTCGCCTATCAGTAAGAATAATGCCCTCAGCGCATTTCAACATTTCTGCGTTGGTGGCTGTGGCAGGACATCCACAGCGCGGCCGATCAAGCAGCTCCGTATCTCCACTTCCTGATTCTTTGATTCTCTGAACCCAGCGACTGACTGTACTCCTGTCGACTGCAAAACTTCCATACACATCACATAGACGCTTGTGAATGTTCACAACAGTTTCCTTCTCTGCAACGAGAAATTCTATCACAATTCGCTGCTTATAACGCAAGCTGCTAACACGCTCCATTTCAACGGTTTAAGGCAGCCGTATTATTTGGCCGGTTGCAGTGCAATTTGGTGCACACAATTGGCACATGCCATATTTGAAGTGTGCAAAATTTCATGTTTCTATCTTCATTATTAGCTGAGAAAAACGATGTGGTGCATTACTTTCTGAATGCCCCTCGTATTCATTATATAAATAGGATATATATATATATATATATATATATATATATATATATATATATATATATATATATATATATATATATATATATATATATATATATATATATATATACTATATATATATATATATATATATATATATATATATATATATATATACAGTACTTTGCAAAAAAAATGGCAGTCATATTGCTCAGCTAAATAAGCTGAAATCTAATTAAATATGCATGTTCTGCCCCAAATTTGCACTCCACTTAAGTGAGCAAACACTACCAAAAGTAAAAAAAAAATTAGCGTAGAGTAACGTCCCTTGATATAAGAGCAGACGACAAATTATAATGCTAGTAGCAGAAAATGGATACAAAGTCAAAGTGTATGTTAATTTCACAGCTTTGGAATGAAGGAAATCAAACATGTTCCAACATTTCTAAAACCTTGAACATTCCTGAGCGGACTGTCTACAGAGTTGTGAGTAAATTAAAAGCAGGTAATGGAATCGAGCGAAAAGAAGGTAGTGGGAGGCCAAGAATTTTGGTCACAAAGGACCATCGGTGTCTCGCCCAAATCGTTCGGGCTGGGCCAATGAAGAGTGTAGAAAACATACGGCAGCGCATGATCGAGTTGGGAAGCCCAGAGGTATCTAATGCTACTGTCAACCGGGAGCTACACAGGATGAATTACACAAAAAAGCGGGTAATTTCGTCACCATTGCTCACAGAGACTCACAAACAGATGCGCTTGAACTGGTGCCACGAACACCAAAATTTGTCATGGGACTATGTGATTTTTTCAGATGAATGTTCTCTTTGGTCTTATCCTGCTCAAATAAATATTTGGACGAAAGGCTCTGTAACGCCTGTGTACCAGCGACCGAAACATACCAAAAAATTCCTTCTTTGGGGAGGGGTGTCAGCAAGAGGTGCCACCCCACTGTGTGTTTTCACAGGAATTCTCACGAAAGAAAGGTACATCGACATACTAGAGGGACACCTTCTGCCATTTATGCAGGTCATGTACCCCGATGGGTGCACATTTCAACATGACAATGACCCAAATCATACAGTTCATACCCCCAAAGCATGGCTGCAAGAGAAGAATGTGATAGTGCTGAAGTGGCCCAGCAACAGTCCCGATCAAAACCCAATTGAAAACGTTTGGGCACTACTCAAGAATCATTTAAAAAAGAGTGGACTCAGAGACGTTGAACAATTGAAGAAGGTAGCTGAAAAATACTGGGACAGTCTGACTCTCAATTACCTACAAACATTTGTGGGAAGTATGCCTCGCCGCATCCAGGCTTGCCTTGCTGGAGAGGGCAACATTATATTGTACTGAAACCACTGTTAATAGATAGGGGAGATACCAATCTTCCTCTGGACATACAGTTTTTATTATTATTTGCTTCTCTGAGTGTGCTGCGTTGCGAAAATATGACTGCCATTTTTTTTGCAAAGTACTGTATATATCTGCCATCAATGGTACCTATACCTTGTAGCGGTATGGCAGCTTGCGTACCCTGACAATCCCCAGAGCAATGCCAGTGGGAGTTTTACTCCTGGTAGGTTCAACCAAGCTGGACTGGTCTGAGGGTAGGGGTCAGACAAAAGCTGGTACCCTGGTCCTCCAGGTTGGGGGTTTTAGCATAGGGCTGACACCCCTGTCTATGTAAAAAAAATAATGAAGTTACGGAAACAACATCAAATGAACAAACTTTGCTGCGGGATGGACATTCGGAGTCTGTGGCTCGTGTGACTGTCAGTGGTGAGGGCCGAGGGGAAGCCACTGGCATGAAGGCGGATGTCCTGACCGAAAAACAGGATACAAGAATAGGATTTTGGGGTGTCAGGACAATGTACGAGACGGGTAGGCTGAGACAGGTCACGGCAGAGGTGGGAAACTATGGGTTACACATCCTGGGGATAAGCGAGAGCAGATGGACAGGGGCGGAAAAGGTTGAAACAGCGGCGGGAGAAACGGTGCTTTGCTCTGGAAGAGAGGATGGACAGCACAGTGAAGGCGTAGCCATTGTTCTACAGAAAGGGATAGAAGGGACATTGCTGGAGTGGAGGCCCATCGACGGCAGACTGATGCGGTTGAGATTGGGAGGGAGATTCACCAGCGCTACAGTGGTGCAATGTTGCGCACCAGCGGGTGATAGCGATGAGGAGGTCAGGGATGAGTTCTATTAACGGCTGCAGAAAGGGGTGGAGGACACGCCTAGGTGTGGTCTTGTTATGGTAATGGGAGACCTCGATGCGAAAGTTGGTACACGCAATACATGTGGTGAGGGAGCGGTGGGGAAATGCGGCGGCGGAATGGCAGGCGAAAGTGGGGATAAGCTAATGAGTTTCTGTGGCATTGGCGGCCTGGTCGTTGGAGGAACACTTTTCCCACATGGGGAGGTTCACGGGTTGACATGGGAGTCGCCGGGTGGTCGGGACGGAGACCAGATGGACCACATCGTGGTTGGCGGTAGATGGAGACGTGCATTGCGGGATGTGAGGGTGGGGGGAGGTGCGGATGTGGGAAGCGATCGCCATTTGGTGGTGGTAAAGCTGGGGGTGAGACTAGGAAGGGCTGGACCGGCTGTGGCTGCGCAGAAATGGTTTGACATCAGCGGATTGAAGGACCCCCTTGCCGGAAAGGCTTTTGCGGCCGACATTAAGAAACGATATCAATTTGCCAGGGGCCGGGAAGAGACATTGACTGATGATATAGACCAGAATTTCAACACCATTTCAACGGTATATAGGGAAAGTGGCGGATCATGCTTGGGATTCCGGGAGGGGAGGGGGCGGGACTGGATGGCACCAGAAACACTGGACACCATAAAGATGAGAGGGGAGATGAGGGGAGAGGGAGCCTAGGCGAGGTCCCCCAGGTTGGGGCAACTATGTAGCGAACAGTGCAGTCGGCTGGACAGGGGGGTTGAACGCCAGGCCCGAGCCAACGGGGGGAATTTCCTAGACGATCTTGCAAAACAGGCAGAAGAGGCAGCACTGAGAGATGAACAAAGCACAGTATACAAAATAACTAAATTCATCAGCGGAAAACAAGGTGCAGGCAATGTTACATTGGTAAGAGATGGGCAAGGAGATCTCAGAGGGACAGCAGAGGGACAGGAAACAAGATGGGCAGAGCACTTCAGAGAAACTCTGAGCAAGGAAATACCAGAGACACAATTGAATGTTCCTGAGGCTGAAAACGATCTAGATGTAAATACAGACATTCCGCGAAAAGAAGAGGTCATCACAGCAATCAAGGGGTTAAAGAACGGTAAAGCTCCGGGCCATGATGACTTGGGTGCGGGGCTGTTTAAGACAGACCCTGAGCTGGCGGCGGAGCTATTGGAACCACTATTTGCACGGGTGTGGAAAGCGGGGACGGCACCATCGGAGTGGAACGGGGGAATAGTTGTCAAATTGCCCAAGGGGGGAGATCTTTCGGACTGCGGTAATTGGAGAGGAATCGCTCTTCTCTCAGTTCCCAGCAAAATACTAGGCAGGATAATTATACAGAGAATTTCAAGGGCAGTGGACTACGGGCTGAGGAAGGAGCGGGCAGGATTTAGAAAGAACAGAGGATGTGTAGACCATATATTCACTCTCGGGAACATTATAGAGCAGTGCTCAGAATGGCAAAGACAGCTTTACATAAATTTTGTTGATTTTGAAAAGGCTTTTGACAGCATACATAGGGACAGTTTATGGAAAATACTGAGGGCTTATGGAATTCCAGGCTGCATGGTGTCGATCATAAAAAGCCTCTATGCCAACTTTGCGTGTAGTGTTGGGCAGGGCAACCTAACCTTCGAGGTGAAGACGGGAGTGCGACAGGGATGCCCCTTGTCGACCACTCTATTTTTAACAGTCATGGACTGGGTGATGCGCCAGACAGCAGAGGGCGGTCCGGGAGGAATAGGATGGACTGCATTTTCTGCATTGGAAGATCTAGAATGTGCAGATGACGTTGCACTGCTGGCACATTCACATCAACACATCCGGGAAAAGGCGGATGGACTTAATAAATTTAGCCAGCGGGTGGGCTTGGGCATCAATTTAGGGAAGTCTGAGGTCATGACGCTAAGTGTGAGCAACCCTGGGCCCATGTCAGTAGGGAGTCAGCAACTGGTGCAGACAGATACCTTCACATGCCTGGGAAGCATGGTAGCACCAGACGGTGGGGCAGGCAAAGACATCAACATCAGAATGAATAGGGCAAGAACAGCCTTCTTTAGCCTAAATAACATCTGGAAGTCCTCCCAATACAGCACAAGCACAAAATTAAGATTATACCAGAGTTGCGTGCTTTCTGTGCTTCTCTATGGTGCGGAATGCTGGAGAGTCACAGAGAAGGAATTGTCAAAATTGTCCTCTTTTCACACAACATGCCTAAGAAAAATTCACCGAATCTTTTGGCCGAATGCCATCGCCAACCAGGATCTGCTTGCTCGTAGCAAGCAAGAGGACATGCACACCATCATGGCTGGCAGACGCTGGAGCTGGGTTGGTCATGTCCTCAGAGGAGACCCCGATGCCATCACAAGAGCGGCTATGCTTTGGACCCCTGAAGGAAAGCGAAAGAGAGGCCGACCAAAAACAACTTGGCGGAGGACTGTGGAGTCTGGGATGCAAAGAGTGAACCAGAGTTGGGGCACTGTACGAAGGATGGCCACCGACCGAGCAAAGTGGAATCAATTTGTTGTTGCCCTACAAGACGCCACTAGGCGTGATGGCCACTGACTGCTTTGACGGTCGGTGGTTAAGGATCGAAGAAGAAGAAGAAGAAGAATATATATATATATATATATATACATATATATATATATATATATATATATATATATATATATATATATATAAATATATATATATATATATATATATATATATATATATATATATATATATATATATATATATATCTTCTTTTTCGTTCGATATTTGCGCCTTTCGGCCGACACATCCGACTTCAGCACGGCATTTTTGGGACCGGGTTAGCCTTCCCTGTTCGATCCCTACTCACTCAGCCAGACTGCAGTGATGCAGCCTGTTTCCAGGACCACCACTTGGAGGTGGAGTACGGTCTTGGTCAGCTCTGGTTCGCTGACCCTGACGCAAGCAGTCTAGCTATGGGTCGCTAACTGCATTTCTCACTGTTGACGCGTCTTAGGTCCCATATATATATATATATATATATATATATATATATATATATATATATATATATATATATATATATATATATATATATATATATATATATATATATATATATATATATATATATATATATATATATATATATATATATATATATATATATATATATATATATATATATATATATATATATATATATATATATATATATATATATATATATATATATATATATATATATATATATATATATATAGGTAGACGCAGGTAGATGCGAATGCGTAAGGGACCCCGTTGATTGGTTCGCTGCGTTTTAGTCTTTTTCGATTGCAGTGACACCACTGATTGGTTAGTTGCGTTTTAGTACTTTTCGTTTTTTCAGAGTTCCAAACCAATAGTGTTTTATGAATAATTTATTCTGTCTGCCGCCATCTTGCGTGATACTGTAACTTCACGTAATTTATTCTGTTTCAGTGTCTGCCGGCCATCTTGCGTGAATCCTTGAGCGCGGATTGGCTGTGCATATTTGTATATCGATTTTCTTGTTGGCATACCTGAGCCGCCACCTAACATAGTGTATTTAACTAAGCATCGGATTTACAAACAACTTTACGACACTTGTATCAAGCTGGTATCATACTCTGGTATCTTCAACTTGTATCACGAACTGGCATCACCAACTTGTAACACAAACTGGTATCACCAACTTGTAACACAAACTATGTATTGGTTTCCTGACACTAGTCAGGCGCCTTCCAGCTGTCACTTCCACCGCCACCTTTTCTCAGTAATTTTACCCTCTCTGAGCATAAATCATAAACCCAGTGGATTGGATGAAATGTTCATCCAATCCACTGGGTTTATGATTTATGCTCATTACAGCGGAAGCGCTTTTTGCCTGGTTTACACATGTTTAAATATACATATACAATTATTAAAAGGTTAATATAATAAATATGTACACCACGATGTCATCATCATCCACTATCTGCTCCACTTGGAGCCTTTAGTTCCGTGTGAGAGAACTGGCATGAAGCAGTCACTATCGATATTATTTTCATATGCTGAGGTTACCAGCCTCGTATGACCTGTACAACCACCAACAAGTTAAACATGTCAAATTTAAAATTTATAAAATGTATGTTACAACTTTCCCCGTATAACTGAGTTAATTTTACAGACGTCTGACACTGGAAGACTTCCGAATAATGTCGGGCCACATATTTTGAAGCCGTCTTACAGGTAGTCGAGTATTACTTTAATTATAATCCCATTATTATCCTGTTTATAAGTTCCGGTGACTTTGTGGTTTCCAGTTTTCCTGCTAGGTAATTTCAGAAGATCTTTAATACTTGGTCCTATCCTCTTGTTTGAAATCCTACTTTTCTTCGGTCCCGGCTTGTCTGAAGGTCGTTTTGACTCAATGGAACACAGTGATGGAGTCTACAAATGTGCTACAATATAAGGAATTTTTCGCACACACTCGCCCAGCTATCTACGCTGTGAAAGTCACCAATCAGACGTAGTCTAGTTTCATTTATTTTGGCTAGATCAAGCAGATTTAACTGACCATAGTATGTATCTTCGCCCCCCCCCCCCTTCCTTCTCATGAAAACCAACAATTTAAAACCTCTCCTATATAAGGTTTGACACTATCGCTTTTTAGATGACTCACGTCTGTAATTCATAACAAACCCTTCAGTTTAATTTGTTATTACAAATGCTAACAAGCATGAGTCTACCCGCGGTATTGGACCTAATAAGCTGCCACATCCAAGGTACTTTTGCAGTTTATCTCCGGATTGTCAATACGAAAAATATGGGCGCCCAGCTTGGCACGCGAGAAAAATCCTCGCCTATGTTTGTTTAAACATAGATAAGGTAGATTTATCTGTCAGCTACCAGGTGGGGTGTTAATGTTATCTCTACCCACGAAAGATCATGCGAAAATAACAATATGAAACCTGAGTCATGCGTTCTAATAGTGAGAGAAAATACGGGGAAAGAAAAAATAATGGAAGGCACAATATGTAGAAAAAAGACAGATAGAACACGATAAAATGAATAGCACGGTCATTTTGTGACTGCAGAAGTACAGATAAAGCTGGAGAGACAGTCAATGATACCAAATAAGAAAAATAAGAGCTTTCATTGTATTGGGAAATATATGGAGATCAAAAGAAAAATAAAGTCCAACACAAAACCAGAATTTTCAAATATCAAATCAGTCTTATTGTATGGCTCTGAAATAAACAGAACAACAAAAAGAACAATTAAAACAAAAAAAAAAAAGCTGCAGAATGTCATAAACGGGTACTTGCATAGAACAGAAAGATTCAAATGATATGAGAAAATCACTAACGTGGAACTGATGACAGTAATCAGACTAATGTCAGTGGAACAAGCGATAAGAGGAAGACGCTGGAGATGGATAGGATACGTACTGGGGAAACATGTCTTTGTTCTGGAATTCCCAGGATAAGAGATTTAGGAGGCAGAAAACAAAGGGTGAGGAGAAATGAAGGCATATATGAAAGAAATAAAGACATGAAAGGACCTTGAATAGACGGCACATGGCAATAGGACTTTACATGAGTTTGTTGAAGGAATTTTCTCTTTAGGGAAATAATGAGTTATGCATGAATGCAGTATACAACAACGACATCAATTCCTTCATATGTTGCACTTCACTAAAAACATATCTTGCAAATCCGAAAACATGTATCAACTGTTCTACTCATCCATTCGACAGATCAAGGAGTTCGCTAGTTTACTTTTGGAACAATGGTGTCTCAGATATTCTCAAATGGCCACCGTCTCTGCATTTCTCACCAATACAGGTAATATTTCGTCATGATAATGCACCTTACCTGAGCTGTCCCCAACACCACTGTTTCTTTCTCAACTTCATTCGTTATATCCGTAAGCCTCCCACGTCACACTTCATCCTACCTCTTATACACATGATTATGTTCATATATTAGATTTTTTTGGAAGTTACAGAATCACGCGTTTGGTTGAAATGACGCGAAACTTTCGGTTCAGAAAGTTGCTAATATATTACGTCTCTGTAGCAGTTCTATTTTTATTTTTCATTATCAACTCTAATTACTGTGCGCACTCGGAGTCATGATACTAAAAAATATAGTTCGGTTACGTCCTGCATTAAGCGCGTACATTGTGTTGTGCCTGCATTTTTCAGTGTCATAGCAATAAAGGATATCGCTGGGAAGGATTGTCTTCTTGAACGTAAACGAAAATGCCTAGCCTAATGTTTCGTAGTTACACAGCATAGAAGGCTTTGCATACTTGTTGTAGCAGACTGAGTCGGGCTAACTGATATCGTTTCATTATGTTAGTAACATGATTTTTTCGTACGTGTGTTTTTTAAATAATTTATTTGATGACAAAGTGAACTTCGATTGCTTCGTTGTAAAAATACAGTGTACGTGTATTGATTGTCTCATAAATTATTCACTTTCAACAAGGAACGTATTAATATGATTATTATTATTTCGTGTACATAGCCATTCTTAAGGGTATCTGATTAACTCCTCAGATAAAAGAAAACAATATATCGTGCCGACCCTTATTCAAACAGACATGGAGTTGTTTGTCTTGATCATCCCGTATTTGATGATTACACAGATATCTGGTAAGTAATTAAGTCATCCATCCTTCTTTCTTCTTCTGCCACCGCTTCTTCTTTAACTTCTTCATTTTCGTAACACTTGGTCAACGGGCGTTGAACTAATAGTCGCCGATGTAAGATCCCGTTACACGCCCATTAAGGTATATTGGGAATATGGTGTTAGGCCCATATTTTCTTGACCATCGGCAGACTAGAGGTGATGTGGTCAGCATCACGCCGGCCGCCTTAACCTTCCCAGAAAATGCTCTGGTACCCAATTGGGGCTGGGTAGACCCAGGAGCCGTTTGCGGTCTAAAAAAATCCCACATCATCTGGGTATCGAACCATAGACCACTGAACTAGGAAGCCAGTGCACTAACCACTATGCTACCGCAGCTAGTCGCTGATGTAGTCTATCGATTATTATTCTGTTTAACTCCGTGACAAGTAGATTTACTTTAAGTTGTCAATCCGTTTATTTTTATGCATGCCCTCTCTTCTGTTGCATGGGTTAACGTGTCGAACAGGAAAATCTTCGTCAGGCCATCTGCTCTTAATGTGGTCACAAAATGACAAATTCCTTCTCTTCACTATTGTGAAAAAATCTTCATGCCGAGTAGCATTGTAGTTAGTCTTATCTATTTATTCAATGTGCGATTCATGTATGATTTCTCCTGACTTTTTTATGACATGTCACTTCTTTAATCCTTACACCTTTTTTCCTAAATATGCTTTACACGTATAACTTTACGTACGTATGTTAATAGGGATATTACAAGGCAGCGCAGGAGCCTAAGTGTGTTACCGAAATAGATAATTATTGTCATAGAATGGCTGTGCCATCATTTTATCTTGTTCTACCTGTTTTCTTCTCTCACATTGTGCCTTCTTTTTATTTTTTTCTAGCCAGTATTTTCTCTCAAATTGAACGCATGACTCAGGTTTCATGTTGTTATTTTGCCTGTTCTATCCTGGGTAGAGATAGAAAACAAACTCAACTGGGAGCAGAAAGATAAACACTGCCCTGCCTTGTTAAAATAACCGAGGCACGTATCTCGCTCAAGCCAATCTGGTACCCCTACTGCTTGTGTTGACAATCGGAAAATAAACACGAATTGCCGGCAAGAGAGTTACATAACACACCAGGGGATGGACACTCTTGTCAACAGTCATAATAACAAATTGAACGGAAGGTTTTTTTTTTGTGAAGTACAGACATTAGTCATCTAAAAGTGGAGATGTCCATACCTTATATGGGAGGCGTTAGAAATTACCTATGTCTGCAGAATTTCATGAGAGAAGGGGAGAGAAGATATACACTAACGTCAAGCGGTTGGATTTGCTTGGTCTAGCCAAGATATATTAAAATAGGCTGCGTTTGATTGGAGAAACTCGTCGCATAGAAAGCTTATAGAGCGTGGGCGCAAGGCCCCATATCATGTAGCATATTTTCTGACTCCAGCCCTGTGTTCCATTGAGTCAAGACGACACCTTCAGACTAGCCAGGATCGAAGAAATATAGGTTTTCATTAACGAGGAGTGGACCAAGTATTGAGGATCTACTGAAATCAGCCAGGAAGAAAACTCGAATGTATAATACTGGAAACCACAAATTCCTTAGAACCCATAACAGGGAGTAGTGGGATTATCATTAAAGTAATTCTCGACTACCTGTAAGACGGCCCCAAAACTTGTAGCCTGACATTTTTCGGAGCTCTTCTTGCGCCAGACGTCTGTATATATATATATATATATATATATATATATATATATATATATATATAAATATATCTATATATATATATATATATATATATATATATATATATATATATATATATATATATTCATCATCATCATGTGACGTATTCTTTCCAGAACGTTGTCTCCATTACAGCTGCTCTGAACGCATCACGATTCTGGGCAAGTCGACCTGCATTAGCCAAAGACAAGTTCAGACTCTCTGTGATGTCCTGGGTCCACCGTCGTCTAGGTCGACCCCTTCCCCTTTTTCCAGGGACCATGCCTTCCATCACTGTTTTTTCCAGACTATTATGTCTTTTTATATGACCGAAAAATTTCAGCTTCCTTATTGCGATGGTATTTAGGAGCCAATGTTCCTGTACGTTTAGTGAGTGCAGTACTTCTCTGTTGGTCTTTTTTTCTGTCCAGGGTATTCTCTCTTGTGATTCTTCTTTGTCTGAGAGCCAATACAACAACAAATGTGTCTTGCCGTCTTGTGGTAGACCTTGGACATCCTGACCTGCGTTGTTCTGCGACACTGCCGGTTGCATTATAACGATCACGCAGAGTTTGTATGACAGAGTGGGTTACTCCTAATCTCCTAGCAACTTCTCGCAGCCCTACATCATCCTGCAGCCATGCCATCGCTCTCCATCTGCCAACATTGGTCAAGCGTCTTCGCTGAGCCATGGCTAAAATGGTAAATGTTACAAACATACCCATTGCCCGTTCCTTCCGAAAAGTGGGTGACATGTGTTCACTATAGTCACGACTTGCACGTGAAAAGCAAATTTCAGCAATGTTATCAACAGGCTTTGCCATAGGAAGCATTTTCAAACATGCATTATTTCTCTTTCCACCACGTACATTTGATTCATCTTGGAGGTACACACACGTAACACAGATTTGATTTATTGTCAGATTAACAAACATTGTTTAAGCATGCAACAAAATGCAGCAAAACGTTTTTGACTGAGTGTTCAGGTTTAAAAAAAAACAGCTTAGTTGAAATGACCTAAAAATGAAAGTGGCCTTTAACTTTTTTTGAGCAGTATATATATATATATATAAATATCTAATATATATATATAACCCGATACGGGGTGAGTTTCAATATACATGTTATCCGTTTATGTTTTACATTTGGCATGTTTAACCCGCTGGTGGTTGTTCAAGTTCATACGAGGCTGGCAACCTCAGAATATGAAAGTGATAGAGCCATGAACCGCCATAACAAGCGCTGGTGACTGTTTCATGCCGGAACAGGGAACCAAACGTAGAGGTAGCCCCAGGCTCCATGTGGAGGAGGGAGTGGATGATCATGAATCAAAGTGTACATACTTATTATATTAACCTTTTAATAAGTTTGTATGTATATTTCAACAAATGTAAACCAGGCAAATGTCGTTTTCCGCTGTCAAGCCACACCCCTCCCCCGTCAGATTACCGGAATTATCGTTGTTTTTTCATCATATCCACTAGGTTTATCATTGATGCTCAGGGAGGGTACTATTACAGAGGACAAGGGGAAAGGTTGGTGGAACGGACAGCGGGGAAGGTGCCTGACTAAGTGTCAGCAAACAAATACTTAGAAGAGACATTTGTTTGTTTCTCTAAAGTTTGTGGTACAAGTTGGAGATACCAGTATGTGGTACCAGTTGGAGATACCAGTGTGTGATACCAGTTTGATACTAATTCTGTGGATCAGGACCTTCTGGTCTACGATGCATGCCTGCCTTTGACTGATTGTGAAGATCCTTGCCTTGATGTTAGGAGAGGTTACCCGTGCAACTGCGCCCGGGACATGCCCTCGCCATGGAAGTCGACCATTGACGGAGCAGTCCGCAAACCAGTCCAATAGCTGGCCAGATAAGTCATTTTAATCTGACCAAAACAAAAGAACTCAAACAAACCACCCCGTGAACTAATTTCGGTGAAGAAAAACTCCACATTTGTTTTTATCCACCAACTTCACTTATTTATTTACTCACGTTAAAAAAAAACTGATTATTTAATTTGTTATATGTATTTATAAATCAATAGTTGATTTAATTATTACAGAGAGAAGTGCACACGTATGAATCATTTATCCAATACCATAATTCTCGCCGTAAGTACGTCGGTCGGTCGGTCGGTCACATCATGCACACCGTCATTTGCGCACTTTTTTATTTTCGAGACAGTACATTAACTTTCAACCACAGCTAAGGGGTGCAATTGTGGTTGAAAGTTAGACAATAATTGTATTGTGCCCCTTATATGTACTCTCCCGAAAATAGAAAAGTGCGCAAATGACGGTGTGCATGAACAGTTTGATTATGGAAAGAAGCCAACAACACAATTGATAAACAGTACATGAACTGGAGTTTCGTCAAACTTCAAACGTTGTTCTCAGAGGCAGTAAGTCGACCATGGCTTCTCAGAGGCAGTAAGTCGACCAGGGCAAGGTTTTAAAATATACACGAACAATTACGAGACATGTTGTCATAAAAGAAATGTTTGTTATTTAGTCAATTTACGGTCCATTAGTTCACTGCTCCACATGTCATTTAGGAAGGTTACTCCATGTCTTCATATTTAATACATCCATATAATTTTCACTACAAATATCTAATGACGGTCGCCTGCAATGAAATGACCACAGTAGTGTAATACATATAACAGAAACAATACACTATAATTAAAAACCTGTCAATGTTGACGGGTTATTGCTAGTCTTAAATATAAATACAACAGAGCTACTTAAGGGATATTTTATTGAATAATTCAGTTGGGTGATCAGAACGAGGATTCGTTTTCCTTCAGGGGTCCATGTCGTAGATTTCGATAGGTGATTAAGAACAATGTTAGGTCCCTTCTGAATAGAACTGACAAAGGTGATGACTCAGTGCGAGATAAGGTAAACAGATAGATTTCACTAGAGAGTTGGTAAAAAAAAAGGTAAAGTCTGTCCCTGGATTTGAGAAAACTTCTCTAGCCCAGCCTATAGGTTACGACTAAAAAATATTGATGTTCCGACAGTTCCCTTTCTATATATTAATATATATATCCACCACTCACATAAACATACACAGATAAGTGACGACAGTTAGACACACAAACGTGAAAACTATACTAATGGAATGTGGATGTTGGGACGAGCTGACCAACACAGAAATTACAGTTTATGTAAATTTTATTTTACCATAAAGAAACGTCACAACATATATATTATCATAAATCGAATATAAAAAGAAATCATAGGGGTACAGAATTAATAAAGAAATAGACCCATAAGTACTATTCCCCCCCCCCCCCCCCTTTTGAAACAAGATCCCACAAAAGAGAAGTTAATTAACCCCCAAAAGGTCAAAAGATTAGCACTATGGTATAGAATTTGACTATACTGTAAAGAACAGAGTATTTACGTTATTCTATTCTGAAAATTGAACAGTATTAGCCAAAAAAAAAAAAAAAATAACAGTAAGAAATATACAAAGTGAGTACTTGGATTATACAATACAAGAGTTACTCATTCCTGCTTTCTTTCTTTCCATACAACCGTGGCCACGTTCATTCGTTCTTACCTAATACTTGATTTGCAACTTCTGGAACAATCTTTAGGACACACACTGTCGTATTGTGGTCTGTATTACAACACGTCAAATTTTCCGCTCGAAAATATCGAAGATAAACAGTACAATTTTAACAACCAATAGAATCGCTCCTTTTTCTAGTAGTGATAAGGAACCTTTTTATGCTTGATAATATGGCCTATTTTGTGTATTTGACAGAACGAAGATATTTTATTTCGTAAAAACTAAAGATAGAAAAACAGAAAGGAATAGCTCAAATTATAGCGGGGATATTACTTAAGAGGTTAGTGTAAAGACTTCCTCATGATAAAATTTTATTGTACGAGAAAAATTAGTTGAAGTGACATTTAAACATCAGGGTAGCCCTCAATTTAGTCAGTTAAAGTATGCACAGATCTAAATGCAAAGGGCTAACTAAAATATTATTAGCTAGAACGATAGAGATAAATTCCTAGTTTTTTTTAGAGCTTTTATAATTGAAATCGGCCCACAACTAAGCAAAATAATAAATATTTAAACTTAGGCACATTATACGGTAGGGCTGAAAAACGAGCAGAGGGAAAATTCTTAACGCCAGTTTTGACTGTGTTTCCATTGGTCGAGCACAGCGTTATAAAAGGCCTTGAACTTGGGCGGATTCTTGCCACTAACATTTTGAAACATAAGCGATACGAGGTGTAGTAAAATCTGTGAGATAATCGCTTATTTCCGTCAGATTTTAGTCCTATGATGAATAAATACACCAGCCCTCAGGTGTCTGACTGGTTTCATCTTCAACGCCAGTAGGGCGATGCCTTTTGTGCAGTGGGAATGCTTAAAAAAATGACCCGCCGTAAAAATCAAACACGCTTTAGTTTCGGTTTCGAAAACGTACAAATAAACCTTTTAACATCTCGCCGATCTGCTGCACGAAACGGGGGAAAAGCTTGTAATTAACGACTTGCCAGAACTGTGAGACCAAACTGGCGTTTGAATTAACGTAATATGTTAACTTTAACACTAACATTTGTAATAATTCGGACATTTCACAGTAGTAAGAACGAGACGATTGTAATAATTAACACAAAACACTACCAAAGTTTTGAAAAACTCTCTTCGCTCTGCACGTGGTCTCTTTAATATATACACGCTGTGGGCAAAGCCAGCAGAGGCAAACACACAGACAAATTTTCATTTCCTCCTAGCGGTAATATTCTGACGTCACTCAAACTAGTTGGTTTATTTGAATAGTGAGGAAATGTTAGAGACAGGGAGCAAAGATGGCCGACTTGTGTAAAAATTTATATTTGACGATTGACAGTGACAAAATTGAAAATCTAAACCATACTGAAACTGACCATAAAAATCATATGGTAGTATAGCTTAGAGTCCCCTGAGAAAAAATATGTTTTAAAAAATATGGTAGTCCAAGTATTAGCCAAGTTATTGAGAAAATACTAAATGTCTACGAACGCTTGACCGGACAGACTGTTGTTCTTGCTCGTTACACATAACTTTATTGGGGACGCTAGTTTAAAAAAAGAGGCATTGTAGTAATTCAAATTCTATTAGTTGGTATAAGAGTATAGGAGTAAAAGGGGAGAGATAGGAAAAATGTTAACTAAAACGAAACATCTTTTTCTATTGGCATAACTAACGCAGACTGACCAATGGACTACGAGGCACATAGTTTGTTTGGAATTGTTTTGTTTTTTCAATTCAAAATTATTTAGTAGTGCCTGCTTTCATTGGTCGGCTCTAATAGATATTGGCAAGAGGCATAGTGGTCTCGTGGCCATTTGACTAGAAAATTTTATTCAAACAACTACGTTGAGATCAGATGTGATAACTTGTAAAATTAAAATACTAATTCACTACCTGGACTGGGCAGAGCAAAACTGAGGCCATATTCTTTGCCAGTCAACGTTATTTGTGACATATTTCTTTGAACTAGTGAGTTTTTATTTCCTGTTACCATCCGGTGACAGGAAACCTGATGAGTGGGTGTAAAGTCTCCATTATAAAGTTTAAGCTATCAGCTGATAGCCTGAAGGAGCTTACGTGTGGGTGCTGATCTACATTGTCTCTACATTGATATACTGACTTATATTCGACTTACGAAGAATCCCAGGTGACATGTTATCAGCTGGGACATCTGACATTTCATCCTAAGAAACTAGTTCCTATCAAAATAACATTGAATTATATGGGGCTTGATGAAAACAACAGCTCCTCATAACAAATGACAATCACTAGCAACTATTAAAGTTTTAGTCTGTGAATACACCTACAGGAACTCTATATTAACAATATATACATAGGACCAAGAGTCCATATTTTTAGTTAAAACAGTAAATATAAATATATTTCCTCATTTTCAAAGACCTGTCCAAAAGAAGTTGGCGGGACAGGCAGATTAAATTGTATAAAGAAAAAAACATTCACATTTTAAAAGAAAACTTTAATCACTGTCTTATTCATTTTATTATAGTGAGTTAAAGTGTATTGTTTTGATGCACCATCATCTTCATTTCACCCCTAGACACTAGAGACATCATACACCAGCCACTAGAATCAAAATACGGACTGTGTGAGATCTAGGGAGGTAGCGTTAGGTTCCCTGATCAATATATCATCATCATTCTTTTTATAGTCAGGGACCTACATGTGCTTGATCTCACACAGTTAACACAGACACAACTATCTTTCTTGTTAGGTATAACATCTTAACCTGCCCAGCAAAAATTGCATTTGCTACACGAGGAAGAGCGCAAATATAGCCTGTCTAATATTTTGCCGCCTGTATCTGAAGCAGACTCAAGAGAACCATTAAAAGCCTGTATCAGCTTATGTATTTTACCTGAGGGTTTTGTCCTGGTAATATTGCAATTTCATGAGACATCCACTTGAGAGGAATCATCGTGGTGAACTATTCCTCCTAAAACTGGAACGAAAGCTACATATCCCAGCCTGGAGTACATATTCTGTGCGAACCCAGCCAGGATTGGAGGTGTCTCAGACTACAATTAAGCTAAGTGGACACATAGGTCCACTGATCAGATGATCCAGTAGTAATAATACAAAGAACCAGAATAAAGAAAATAAAAGTATTAAAGTCTCAAAGTAAAACTATTATAATACAGACTTATTATATAATGCAACATTATACATGATGATTCACAGAGGACCATATTCAAATCCTATTATGTTACCAGCCAGGGACGTTGATACCAAGATTGTGAGCTAGTGAATGAACTTTAATTACCTATATACTCGTATAAATAAATATAAAAGCATATCTTGCCTTTTTATGGAGAACATTCCATATTATTTATTTCATCTTGTAAATACCTTATAACCTGAGTTAAGTTTTCCTAACCAAAAGAAAACAGGTTTAGGAACAATAAATTGTAAATACTTTCATTCAGTCTTACTTAATTATTGTAATTAAGTTAATGTTCTGTTTGATGGTTATTACATATAACTAATTTA
Organism: Oreohelix idahoensis; assembly: GCA_024509875.1. Taxonomy (NCBI): domain Eukaryota; kingdom Metazoa; phylum Mollusca; class Gastropoda; order Stylommatophora; family Oreohelicidae; genus Oreohelix; species Oreohelix idahoensis. Next base: position 348,048 of record JAMPIV010008611.1, on the reverse strand, counting down.
ATTTTCCCCTAGATAATTAGCCACACAAACAAATATATAACCATTACTCATTGTGGGATCTGGAGAGGTAGCAGATAGATCTTCAGGACCAACCACTATCATCATACCTGTAGATTTACTTAGCATGACCCCACTTTGATGTCGATACACCTTTACTCTTTTCAGAGAAGGGGGTATTTCTTTTAAGACCAGTCTCTTATCTGGCACTATCCTAGTATCATCTGAAACATCTATTTGTCCAGGATAGCCTTTAGTTTAATAACATCTGAACCTCTCGCGACACACGCACACAGCAAATCTAGTGTTATTTTGGCAAAGAAAACCCCAGCTCCTCAAAGACAGATTAAATCCACTTCTCCGGGGAACGTTCACTTTGTTACTTTTATTTAGGATTGCTGTTTATGTCACATTAATTTGTCCAGGTAAGAAGTTTAACAGTGCTCACAGTGTCAGTAGCTTAAAATTTCCATTTACATTAGGAATGTCAAGTCGGTAACATTTCTCAGTATAAAAATTCCTTGTCACACCACAAATGGTCAAACGTCGGGAAATGTTAATGTTGGTGATGTCGCCACAACGGGCTGAATGTGAATGAAATTGGGAAAAAGAAATCTGAATCTATAGGGCCAGTTACAGTCACTCTTAATGTTCTTAGGGTTGGTACTCTGTCTCTTTCTGGGTGCAAACACGAAGCCAGACAGGTTTACCTCGAAGACCCAGAAACTAAGTAAAAATTTCCTTTTATATGGTTATTCTCAGATTTATATGGAAGCCACTAGTAGATTTTGGGTTTGACCCAGTACTGTGCAAGGAGAAAAATACAAATACTTAACCATAATATAGTATTCTGGACATTATAAATGTAAAGGGCTGTTTTACATGTAACAGTCAGAAATGATCAGTGTTCGTTGAAGCGTAGTAGGTGTCCGTGGCATGAATGTGACAGGCTCAGTTTGGCCACCGTAAATGTAGTAGTTAAATGTAATAGGCCCTGGTTGGCCGCAACGATGCTGGCATTCGTTCAGTTGACTTGAAAGTGTTGAGGTGTTGCAAGTCATAAAGTGTGTGTAGACATCAATGAGTGCGAATGGGTGTATGATGGTTCGTGGAAGACATGCATCTAACTGACATCACACTTTGGTAGAAATACACGTAGTAATACATAGAGAGTGGGAACACCTCTGACGTTTGATAGACTTTAATACACTACAACGACAGGTACGCCGACATCAATATAAATAGTCATTTGACAACTCAGGACATAGTATACACAACAGTTCATCGATAGGCTGTTGATACACTCTAGTTTTGCTGGTTTCTCACTGAATGTAATTAAACGTTAATGTTATTAGTCTGTTTACACCCACTGTTGCGAGTGTAGTGGTTTGGTCTATATCATCGCCACACAGGCTAATTCAATATATGTGTGCTGCTGACCTGTCACTGTGTCTGGAATGTTGACCTGGGTGTGTGTTGATATGTTCGCACACCACAGTACGTACATAAAGGTACATGCAGGAGTCAAGAAGGGTTGCAAACGACTGGAACAGTTCGATACTGTTTATTCCGTTACAACACAGATACGATGACATAAATGACACACATTCGACAGCAAAACACGAATCATAGTATATAATTTCCACACTGCATCAATACCTAATACGGCCTGTCCTAATCCTGGACTTATAATAGCTTAATAGCTTCATACATCTCCACACTGCAGTTAATATATAATATGGCCTGTCCTAATCCTGGACTGATAATAGCTTAATAGCTTCATACATCTCCACCCTGCAGTTAATATATAATATGGCCTGTCCTAATCCTGGACTTATAATAGCTTAACAGCTTCACAAATCTTCATACTGCAGCTAAACATAATATGGCCTACAAAAGTACCTTAATACACAGCGAAGCCTGCATCACCCGGCAGCTTCATTAATCTTCAAAATATGGCCTACAAAAGTACTTCAATACATAGCAAAGCCTGCATCACACGGCAGCTATAATAAGGTTCATATGGCCTAAACAAATCTTCACTGCAGTGTATCACATAGGCTGTACACACAGCGAAATATATAAGTCGACATTTTCTCAAATCCTACGTAGGCATACATTATCCAAAAACACTGGGACTCGACCTACACGGTCCACGCCCAAAACACAACTCCCCCAATCACACACTAGTCCCGCCAAAAAACCCGTCACGAGATTCGGTTGTCTTGAACACCGTTCTCGATAACACATGCAGACTATCGAGCTATTCACATGACTCAAAACAGTACAGAATAAATACATTAAACAGCGTTCACACGCTTATCTGTACTCTGTCACCCGAAAAATAGGAAAAGATAATTCTATCCTAAAGTCAAACAAGTATCCGCTTAATCAAGCGTTGCAACTCGAAATTTAATATGTTCAAAACATTCTAAAGATTACTTCCCCTTCCATAAGTTCCACCTGCAACAGTTACCACCCGCTCCGGGAAAAAAAATGATTCTATCATTTTTTTTGAAAAAATTAACTCCCAAAAACGAAAAATTTAGAAGACAATTAAGCTGTAACGTATGCCTACAAAAATATCTTATTTTAAATCAAAATTATATCTACAACAAATATCAGCATTAAAGTGTAAAGTAGCAATTAAAGCATACAGCATAACCAGCTAAGTATAAAAAGTAATTAGCTAAATATACAAATATGATCAGTTCCAAAATTAAGTTACGTATATTTAGTACAAACCAAACTAACAACAACCGATCGAAAAAGAAAACACAAGATCAATCAAAAGAAGAATGATCTGTAAAAAAGGAAAGTAAGAACTCAACAATACCATATACTCATAATTAAGTTGGACAATTACATGTAAAATAAATACAACTGTCAAAAGTAGATATGTTATATCAAGTCATATAACCACTCCAACAATACCAAGAATAGAGGTATAAGTGTTGAAAGAAGACAAAGTATACAAATAGAATCAAGTAAAACGAAGATGAGGTACGAAAGTATAAACAAGATATGAAATCCATACCGAAAAGACAACAGAAAAGAAGGAATGAAATGAAGAATAGTTACCAAAGACAGATAGAAAGCAAAGGCACGAACACAAAATATCAAAGTATATCTATACTAACACCACCAAAAAATAATTTATAACTAAACAAAACCTAATAAGTAATTTAACCAAGTTACAAGAGTTATACAAAACTAAAATAAATAAATTATAGACATCGAACAAACAAGTAATAACATTGCTATAACTAATACGACCAACGCACAATCAAGCGCTAAAATAAAAAATACATCATAACAAAAAACAACTTTTTACAAGAACTAATCAATCTACATATCAATGATATCACGCAGTCAAATGCTGGGCACACACAACAAAAAATTACAATGCCAAAAAAAAAAATCATTTTTTCCAAAAGTACCGTACATACATATTTTTACGATAAGTTACATAAAAACAGTATTTAATTTTTAAGTAATTCAAGACCACTAAAACCTACTAATGAAATCAATATTTTAACAAAATGAGTGAAATATAAAACAAAAATCCTATCTCGAACAAACCCTTAAATCAACCCATGTAAATTTAATTTATCCTTTAAGTTCTTTCTGCTGACAATTACGTTCAGCTCAGTAAAATGCTATTTAGCTATAACTCTATCTCTTACTCAAATCGATAAGATATACATTATAAATAAATCTACCCTTTGTTGCTAATATGAAATATAAAAAAGGTTCTATAAAAATATCTACAAAAAATAAGTTTTTTTTTTTTGAAAAATAATCTGCTAAGAAAATAATCTGCATACCTGACTGGCAAGAAAATCAAGTTCTGGAAAAATCGAAGTTTCACAATATGTTGACAAATCCAAATACAAGATCATTTATGATACATGCACGCTATTTTCAAAATTACATTTCACAACATACCAGATAATACACATCTTCTCTGTATGTTCTATATATTAATTAATCATGACATCAAAACATAAGAAAAATATAAATTAAGTGAATAACGAACACTCAGGACTATCTAAAAGTAACCACTACATCAACACAATAAATGAGTTTGTGCAATCTCATCATGTACAAAACTATCCTAAACAACACAGTTGCAAAAATTCTAAGTTGAACAGAGTAGTATAAAGGATAATAATTACATACTACACATTATCAACACAATAATATATAAATAGCATAAAAATGTATTAATACATCATCAAAATACAGACATATAAATAACAATAAAAAAATTATGGCAATCAAATGATGCATAGAAATAATCATTACAACAAAATTATATGTTATTTCAAAACAACAACATGTCATGTACTAATATAGAATATAAAAATATTTACTATCTTCACACACACAAAAAAATCAGACGCGAAGTCTCCCACTCTCTTGTAAACATGCTTGACCTTCAGAAAATAACCCCTCAGATTTTAGTTTGACGCTGACAGGTTTCGGTTGACTACTCGAGCGGAAAGTTGACTCACATTTCTGACCGTCAATATGTCACAGAAGCCTTGACCCTTATCGCAACGTAGCTTCTGTCAACAAATACAAATGAAAATTTCCATTTTACTCAATAGTGAAATTTAATGAAAAAAAAAACGTAGAAATCACGTTTACAATTACCCAGTACCGGCTTGTGTAAAAACCCGGTCTCTTCACGATGTCACTAGCTCTCTCTATCACATGTAGATATCATAGAATTCTTGGGGACAACATGACCGACCTTGAATGTCGCCGCTGCCTTACGCTGAAACAAAGTGTTATATTCACAACAACAACCAGAGCAGGCAATAGTATTCAAGCATCCACTGTTATTTTTACTCTGTTTACCTTGATTATAAATGACTCTGGGCTCATGTTGAACAAAATTAGCACAATTGCGCTTATTATTTGTTCTATGATCACAATACTTATTATTACCGTTGTCTTGTTTACAAAAAATGACTTTAGTCTTTTGTTTAGGAACATTACTCTGGTGATGTAAAGCAACATTTGAAAAGCTATTATCTCTATCATACTTTCCAACATTCTTACAATCAAAACTTTGAGATTTGTTAAATTGTCTACAGTATCTACGAGAGGGAAAATTATTATTTTCTGATCTCCCTTGGTACTGTTTACTCTTGGGGTTATCTCTCTTTCTAGAACTGTTTTTCTTTTCCCTTATGGGAATATATTTACCAATAGTTTCAAACTGACTGTGCTGAGTTTGACAACTGCCAGAAACAATAGTATCTCTATTGTTCCGCATATGGGTTTCATCTTTGGAACAAGTAGTAATAGTCTCAACACCCGCTATTAATTTCTGAGTATTTCCAGTAGTAGAGAAATATTTGTTCTTATGAATCTTGACCTGAAATTTATCACCTATCTTTTCCTGACCAACAGAACTGGCTGTTACACAAGAATCTTTGTTGTTCTGACGCCAAGAATTATTACTGGAACTACCAGTAATATTAGAACTTTTAAAGTTGTATTTACCACGATAAGATCTATCTTTACCATGAATGAAATCTCTCTGAGCAAAAAGTGTATGGGGTTGACTTTTCGCAACTTTCTGTCTATCATTGTGAACATTGACAGAAGAGCACCTTTTGTTTTTCAAAACCATATCTAGTAAGCCAAATATTCTTTCCCTTGCTTCCGCAATTTCATTATCTTTAAGTGAAATCGTTTCACTTAACCTTTTATTTAACTCCTTAACAGCCAAAACTTTGTCGCTTTCTTCTGCTAGTAAATTTTCAATTTTAGCGACCTTCTCTTTCTCAGCCGTCAACTCCACTAATGTCTCTTTCTCTAACTGTTCTTTATTTGCTCTCAACTGAGTCAACTCTAGTTGTAGTGACTGAATCTTAATATAATCATTGCTATTATTAAGCTCATCAATCTTTTCTGGAATCATCTCATTCTTTTCTTCCTGTTGCAGACCAAGATTCCCAATATCATCCATTAAATCAAGAAGTGACTCTGTATAATCTCTATCACGTTTATCGGTCTCAACTTTCAAATTCTCATAAATCTGTTTATTTTGCTGGACCTGCTGTGTAATATTTTCTACCTCAATTTGCTTATCTTTCATCTGGACTTCCAATTGCTTTATCTTCAACAATGCTAAATCCAAACTTGCCTGCACACTAGCAAGTTCTGAGTTTGACTTTTGCAATTCACCCGTAAGTCTAGACACTGTTTCATATACTTTACTCACTTCAGCGGTACTCTCTAAGAAGTTTTCCCTTTCCTGTAGGGCACTCCGTTTGTTCCTTCTTATTTGCTCCTCATCTTCTAACTCCTTCTTTTGACCATCAGAAATGCCGTATTGAATCATCTTGTGTATTCCCCTCCTTATGTGATCGTGTTTAACATTAATATAGTTGTACAGAAATCCGCGAAATTCCCAAAGTAGCAAATCCGCTAACTCTTTAGCCATCATTAAATGAGGATGAGACTGAAAATTCTCCTCAGCAAAATATTTTAGCGCTCTTGACGCATTGACCAAAAATCTGTCTATCACATGTTCCTCAAGCTGTGGGCCTTTTAATTGTTGATAATCTCTACCTTCTTCCCACAAATAAGCCAATACAGGCCTCATATCCTCAGGATCTATCTCATCATCATCCATAGTGATTCACTTACTTAATCCAATATATCTAGTAATCACTTATAGTTATGACAAATTACTGTCGCAAAAGGTTGGACAATTAACTTTCCAGCTCACAAAGCCAACTATTTGTCAAGAAATGAGCTTATTCCTCAATTCTGTATCATCAATCCTTTTTATAGCACCTTTATCAAGTCACATCATTATCAGGAAAATCGACATATGTCAACAGCCATTAACACCTATGCATCAAATCTTAATCATATGTCAAATTAGACATAAACAACAATAATAACAAAATGAGCAATTAGGGGGGCCTAGCGACATATATGAAGTGACACAATTTACACAAGACACAATCACTTATCTGTCAATGATCCCGCTTCTTTTCCGCCACGACACTGGATATCACATAGACTGCTAAAACCTCCACTGCGGGAAAGCACTGCAACTTGATTCGTTTCTCTTCAGGTAATTTCGTCAATATGATATGTGCTTAACAATGCACAAGTTGACAGGAACCATAATACAGCACACACTGCAACTCTTGACTCTTCTGTAGTCTGAAATGTACACGGCAACTCCGTGTATCATAACGTCTTGAACTTGTGATGGTGACAACTGGCACAGGTAACCCGAATATTGCAGAAATCTGTCACAACCCGTACAAATGCTGGTACAAATACTGTCCAAGTCTAATTGAACGCTCTTGACCACTGCAGATGCTGTTGTAGTCTATAGGCACGAAATAGGACGTCAATTGCTACTGTTGTAAAGTTGCCTTCTACCAAATAAAGCGTGTGTTGTTTCTCAAATGCGCCACCCACGCAGATAATATTTAGGTCACAGTTCTGAAGTACAGGAGATTCAAGCCACGCCTACATAAGGCTAATTATAACAAAGTCAAGTGTTCTACACTCTTGTCACGTGCAAGTCATATGTATTATTTTCAACTTGTAGTGACTGATCCTCTAGATATGTTATGGTCTGGTGGACAAAATTTGATTCACTTTATCCTCTTGCTTCAAGTACATATCACTGTAGAGGTAACAATTTCTTAATCGTATACGCCACTCAGGCACATCTTAAATGATATCCAATGATACGAAAACTACGCCACTTAGGCTATCGACGCGAATAGTCGTAGATGTCAGATCCTGTTGACTGTAAACCACCAACTGATACACTGATGGTTTCAGTCTGAAATGTTATTACTGTTATTACTGGCCATAAATGTACTCGCATTCGCTAGCAATACACTAGTCAACATAATATAATACTGCATTGATTCCTAATACGGCCTGTCCTAATCCTGGACTTATAATAGCTTAATAGCTTCATACATCTCCACACTGCAGTTAATATATAATATGGCCTGTCCTAATCCTGGACTGATAATAGCTTAATAGCTTCATACATCTCCACCCTGCAGTTAATATATAATATGGCCTGTCCTAATCCTGGACTTATAATAGCTTAACAGCTTCACAAATCTTCATACTGCAGCTAAACATAATATGGCCTACAAAAGTACCTTAATACACAGCGAAGCCTGCATCACCCGGCAGCTTCATTAATCTTCAAAATATGGCCTACAAAAGTACTTCAATACATAGCAAAGCCTGCATCACACGGCAGCTATAATAAGGTTCATATGGCCTAAACAAATCTTCACTGCAGTGTATCACATAGGCTGTACACACAGCGAAATATATAAGTCGACATTTTCTCAAATCCTACGTAGGCATACATTATCCAAAAACACTGGGACTCGACCTACACGGTCCACGCCCAAAACACAACTCCCCCAATCACACACTAGTCCCGCCAAAAAACCCGTCACGAGATTCGGTTGTCTTGAACACCGTTCTCGATAACACATGCAGACTAGCGAGCTATTCACATGACTCAAAACAGTACAGAATAAATACATTAAACAGCGTTCACACGCTTATCTGTACTCTGTCACCCGAAAATAGGAAAAGATAATTCTATCCTAAAGTCAAACAAGTATCCGCTTAATCAAGCGTTGCAACTCGAAATTTAATATGTTCAAAACATTCTAAAGATTACTTCCCCTTCCATAAGTTCCACCTGCAACAGCTGTGCATATACGAGGTGTGTTCAAATGAAACCCGTCCCAGTGGCTTTATAACAAATATATATAAGGTACATCAGCAGGAGTAGTAGAATTAAATACAGCAATTGTTATGAAGCAAGTACTCACTGGGGTCCTTTAGAAATAGTCACCATAGGCATTCAGACACGCATCCCACTGCTTGGGTAGACGGCGGATGCCGTCCGAGAAAAATGACTTTGGCTGCTTATTGAACCATTTGGTCACCGAGGCCCTGACGTCTGCATTGGAGTCGAATGGTTGTCCCTTTAGAGATTTTTTAAGGGTCTGAACAAATGAAAGTCACATGGTGGCAGATCGGAGCTGTAGGCTGGGTGTGGCAGAACTTCCCACCTTTTCCTTGCTAACGCTTCCTGCACAATGTTCGCAACATGAGGACGAGCATTGTCGTGCAACAGAATCACACCACGCGAAAGCATGCCGGGTCGTTTATTCTTGATGGCTGTATGCAGGTTGTCTAGTGTGTCTTTGTAGCGGATGGCATTGATGTTCACGCCAGGCTCTTTAAAGTCAAAAAATGCGGTCAGCATAACCTTACCGGCGGAAATCTGTGACTTGAATTTTTTGGACGGATTCCTAATCACACCGGCCATTATTTTAACGGTCTGCAGCACAACCAATGAATACTAGGAGAATGAACACTTACACACTTGTACATTCGTATGTGCTTATTACGTCAGATGTGACGTCATCATGCTCCTTCTACGAATGTCCACTTGCCGCAGCACGGTCGGGTTTCATTTGAACACGCCTCGTATATAAATAAAGCTGACCTCGTTCAATTCCCCTTTTGTCAGCTACAGCAAAATACCCCGTATTGGAAACGGGTCTTGATTATGTGAGTTTAACCAAACTCCCTTCTGACACCAGCAAGTCAGGTATGTTCTCGGGTCTTCAGCAGGCCGCACAATATGGCGGGCCCCTAGATACAATGGCCTAAGTGGTATTTCGATAACAAACAGGGTGAGTCAAACCTTGTTTAAATGGTATCACCGCAGATAGCGGGATACAGCACCTGTAAAGTTCTTCGGGCATACACCAGCCCAGTGCATATAACATTAGAATACTTCGTGAGCTCCATTACTGGTATTCTTAGATGGACTCTTTCCCGCCCAGGGAAAAGTCACTAGCTGGCTGCAAAAAGTCATATATAATTCTGGCAAAAAGAGGGAAACTGTTTAAGGGTAAATTACCTTAATGTCCCTTCAGAATAAACATCACAAAACTCACTCGCCTCCTAGGCGCATCAGAATATAACATCGGGGAACAATCTTTAACCATCTTGGTCGAACACACAGAGGACTTCCCCAAAACCGTCTTGACCCTCTCAAAACTACAGCTCGACTCCTTCAACACAGTCTGTCTTAAATCCCGCCAGAATCTTCGCGCATGCGTCGAGAGACCCTAGACCCTTGAGCTTAGCTCAGATGGGCGAACATATCAGGAAAAGCTGACATCGGTTCTAAAATTAGACGCTGGGTTAACAGACAAGTGGGACAACCCCCACTGTTAACTACAATCCCAGTAAAACATGAGTACCTCCCCTTTGATAAAGAATCTATTAAATTAAAGTCTCCAAAATTAAACAGGTACATTTTAGCATACTATAGACTCAGTAACTGGCCGCAACAGTTTACCACCCCCCCCCCTTTCCCCACCCCATCCGGGGGAAAAAATGAAACTTTTTTTTTTTGAAATACATCCAAGAGCAAGATACAACAAGCTCATAACGCACGAATGATGCGCAGATGAGAAGTATCACAAATAAACATAACGCTTAATATGAGGCTAACTCGACGCATAGAACGTCAGGTGAGAATATATCTCAGCACATTAGAGAAAACATTTCTCTAAGTATACACATATCCAGGGAGGTGCCACCAACGTACACTACAATGCTGACAAAGTTACCAATATATCATTTTATACATCACATCAAGTACCTTATTTCAATGTTTAGCAAAGGAAAAATCATCAAAAAATAGCGGTGTCAATATCTTAGTGTACCGCAGTATAGTGATACAATCACTTTAACAAATAAAGGTACATCCTTCTAACATGCAATATCTGCTTTAATACAATATTATATACAATAATAACTATGCAACTGATCCATCAAGTCTAACATCATAGTCTAAGCGGGCGCATCTATAGTGCCGTCCGACTGGTAAGTATGGACATCGTAATACATCATGGTTGACAACATGGTTGACAACATGTAAAGATTCTCCCAGCAACAGTAATGATTCTGCTGAGAAAATACAAATAACACAATTCTATATGACAACCGTTAGATTTTCTAATATACAGTAATCAAACATTCATTCTTAACTATAAACTGTGGCTTTGCGAACTTTCGTCCCTTATATTGCGATAACTAAACCTTCCTCCGTTATACCAAAGATGGTAACAGAGAAAGAAATCACCTAATTTACAACACTAAGGTGAACACAAATGTGCTAACATATATTGTTAAAGTAAAGAACTGTCATAAGTCTAGACGTGTATCAGGAAATTTAGGACACAAGAGTTAAGTGGAGTCATGTGGGCATCTAGACAGTATATCCGCCATGACATTATCGGAACCACGGATAGCTCGTACCGTGAAATGAAAAGGTTGAAGAGCAATGGCATATCGAGTGGATCTCGAGCTCTTCAAGTTTTTACCCTGAATAGCTGTAAGAGCTTTTTGGTCGGTTTCCACAATGAAATGCGCACCAAGAAGGAAATTTTTGTAACTTAAGGATTGACCAAACCATAGCCAACAATTCACGGTCTAGAACCGAGTAATTCCTTTCTGCCGCATTCAGTTTCCTAGAGATATACATTACAGGATGCAGAGTTCCTGAATACTCCTGCATTAGTGCCGCCCCGATCCCAGTGGATGAGGCGTCACTACGAAGAACAAAAGTCTTATATGTAGTCGGTAGCATTAAGATTGGAGGAGATGAGAATAAATTTTTAATCTGATCCAATGAAGATTTGCATTCATGGGACCAGCGCACCACATTAGGAGACCCTTTCTTTAATAGGGTTGAAAGAGGTGCCATAATCGAAGATAAATTCAGAATGAATCTCCCGTAAAATTGTATTAAACCTAAGAGACTGCGTAATTGCTTCTTCGTCTTAGGAATAGAAATGTTTAGTATCTTAGAAGTGTTGTGGTCCTCTGTCTTCAAGAGACCATGACCAACACGGTGACCCAGGAAAGAAATTTCACTAAACCCAACATAGGCTTTAGAGTGTTTTGCAGTCAAATTATGCTCGCGTAGAGTAGACAGTAACTCATATAAACCCAAATAGTGATCTTCCCAAGAATCACTGAAAAGACAAATATCGTCCATGAATGCAATGACATCTGAACGATATGAGAGAATTCGACGCATCATGCGTACGAAAGTAGCTGGGGCGTTCATAAGGCCGAAAGGCATGAAATTCCATTGAAATAAACCCCTAGATGTTGAGAAAGCAGTGAGAGGTTTGGCTCGTTCAGTTAAAGGAACTTGCCAATAACCTTTTGACAAGTCGAGTTTGGTAAAGAATCAAGAATTAGAAAGTCTAATAAGTAGATCTTCTAACAAAGGCATAGGTTCAGCATCGAATTTCGTAACTTGGTGTAATTTGCGATAATCGACGCAAAGGCGTATGTTATTGTCTTTTTTTCGAACAATAACCATGGACGAAGAGTATGCTGAAGTGGATGGTTCAATTATTTTCAATTGTATCATTTCATCCAGTTCTTTCTCGACTTGTGTCTGAAAATGAATAGGGATAGGATAAGGTCTGACCCTGATAGGATTATGGTCGGTAAGTATTATGTCATGTTCAATGACCTTATTGTGTCCAGGAATGTCGGTAAGGACATCCTGAAAAGTTTGTAACATAGAAGAAACCTGTCGCTGTTCCTCAGTAGATAAATTAGGAGAAACAGTAACGTTTTTCCATGATTCCGTAGAATGAAGTGGAATCACTGGAAAAGGAAGATTAACATCTGAGAAAATAGTTTGCTCATCCTGTATTACCGACAGGGATGAGTAATGACCATGTGGGACTGGAGCATCGTCCGTAGCCTGGAAAATAGGCTGCAAATAGTCTGGTCGTTCATGAAATTCCGTAAGCATATTTATATGAAAAGTTTTATGCTTTCCATCAATATCGACAACATAGTCGACATCGGAAATTCTTGAGACTATTGCATACGGACCTTTCCATGCAATAATAAGTCTGTTTTCCCTACAAGGGAGCAAAACAAGTGCTTTGTCGCCAGGACAAAGTTGTCGTAGGCATCTATTCTTATTTGCAAACTGCCTTGCCTTTTCTTTAGCAAATTCGGATGAGGAAGTTGCTAGTTTGCATGCCTCTATAATCTTCTGCCTAAGAGCAATGACATACTCATATGAAGATTGTGTGTCATCGTTAATATTATCAGCAGTTATAAGATCATGAAGCAAAGACATAGGACCGCGCGGTAGCGCGCCAAAGACAAGTTCGAACGGAAAAAACCTGTATGTTCATTGGGGACCTCTCTATATGCAAAGAGAGCCGCGGGTAAAACCCTGTCCCAATCCTGAGGATGATCCTCAGTTATCTTCCCAAGTCAGTTCTTGAGTGTTCTGTTCAGACGTGCGACTAACCCATTAGACATTAGGTGATAAATACTTATCAGAGACCTTGTAATATGCAGAGTAGACATCACCTGCGACATAGTGTCTGATATTAATTGGGTGCCATGGTCTGACAATATTTCTACGGGAAATCCCAAACGAGAAAATATTAGCCATAAAGCGTCTGCGATATCGACAGTGGAGATGCTCTTAAGAGGTATAGCCTCTGGCCAACGTGTGCACATGTCAACACATGTTAGGATAAATTGATGTCCTCTGGCCGACTTGATCCTAAAAGGGCCAATAATATCTATTGCCATTTTCTGAAACGGCCGAATAGGAATGTCTGCAGCCTGGATAAGTGCTGCATGACGTGGGCCTCTTGATTTAACTTCTTGACATATTTTACAAGATCGGCAATAAATACGTATGTCTTTATTAACAAATGTCCAAAAGAAAGCCGCAAGAACTGTTGACTTAGTACGGGAAAAACCCATATGTCCAGCACACTGAGAGTCGTGTGCATGTTGCAGAATTTGAACTCTTATACTCTTGGGCACCAGAATTTGTGAATGCATAGACGTAGACGAGTCTTGTACCATACGTACACGTACGCCATTCTTCATTGTAATCCAAGATTTGCGATTTGTGTTCTGATTCGGATCACCTTTTTTGCAAGGATGAAGAATTTTTTTAAAGAAGGACCATCTTCTTGCAATTTTATGAAAGAGTCACGCGAAATTACCAAGTTATCGTCTTGGCTATGCACTTCATTACTTTCAGTTGATGAAGTTTGAGGCATATTAAGAGCTTGTGCTCTTGTGACCACTGTATTGGCAGCTTGGATATTTTGCTCTTCCCAAGCAGCAATTTGCTGCGGGGTGCATTCCTTAACTCCGTGAATACGGCTTATGATAAGATCCGCAATAGGATTCGGTAGAAGACACGCGTGGACATCTCCCGTAAAGAAGGGAGTAGCAATGTGAATGATAGCAGTTGGATATTTTTCCAAAGTGCCACCAAATGTCACACATTTGACCTCTTTCCCAGTGGCACAGGTAGGATCTATAAGAGATTGCTTAACTCCGATAGTAGTGCATCCAGAATCAAAAAGTACAGAGACTGGATTATTATTCACTAGACCTTTATGTAAGATAAGAGATCCTCTCCCGTCATGCGCAACTGCTGCAGGGAGAGCGGGAAGAGGGTGACCACAACTCAAAGTAGTTACAGTAGTCGGTTCAAACAATGTTGTGCATTGGGGGCATTGAGATGCTCTCCCAAAATCAAAAGCAGAACAAGTGATAGCATTAGAGTTTTTATTATCGTTCACTTGACCACAGGCTCCTTGAGACTCTTGTTGTACAGAGTTTGCCTTGTGATATGATCTATGTTTGTTATGTTGAGATCTACCGCGATTATTGTTTCCTCTGAAATTGTCATTGTTTGCTCTACCGTGACCATAGTTCTGGTTCGAATTCCAGTTTCCATAGTCACTATTGTCATTTCCCCATTGATTAGAGTATCCACCAGTTTGGTTTCGCTGTCTCCGCAAAGAATAGTCTGGATAGTTCCTATTGTGACTACCTCTGCGAAAGTGTCCATAATTATTGGACCCAAAATTATGAGGACTGTCAGCTCGTCTCCAGTTCTTAGAAGAAGAACCGTTATGTGATGGATTGCCTTGAATTTGATCATAATTACGATTGCTCTTCTTATTAAAGTTGTGTTGAGCACCTTGAAATATACGAAGAAAGTTATGGCCAAATGGTGCTGCAGAAGCAACTGGCAAACCTTCTTTAACTTTAGAATTGCTAACAGTTAAATGAGGGTGCGCAGTGACATACTGGCAACAATATTCTTCCAATTCTTTTATATTCTTAGGTTTACGCTCATGTAGAAAAGCAAGAAAAGACTCATTGACAGATGACATAACTTAGTCTCTAAGTAATAAGTCCATAAGGGCTTCATATGTATGTTCTGTTTTAGACAGCTCAATCCATCGTGTAAATGTAAGACGTATCTTTGATATGAATTCTGAGAATTCTACACCAGTTTCAGGTAACATATTCTTGAAGCAAAGACGATAACCGTCTTCGTTAAGTTGATATTTCTTTAATAAGGCTGCCCTGACAACATCATAATTATTCTTGTCAGGCTCATCTACCATGCTTAACATAGTCAAAGCTTCACCATTAAGTATCTCTGACAACTGATTAACATACTCTGACTTATCCACCTTATGAGAGTGACATGACCGTTCAAATCTATCCAGATAGAACGTTATATCGTCAGTGGAAGAATTGAAAGCAGGTAGTTTGACTTTGTAAGTAGTAGCATTTGTCTTATTAGAAGTTGACTGGTTATTTGGATCATTAGCATTACCCATATTCATCAACTTCAACTTTTCTAACTCCAAGGCTAAGAGTTTTTCTTCGTGTTCCATTTTTGCTTTTTCCTTTCTCTCTTCAGCTTCTCTGTCTAATCTTTTATTTTCAGCTTCTCTTTCTAATCTTTTATTTTCAGCCTCTTTTTCTAATCTTTTATTTTCATTTTCCATTTGTAGCTGGATTTTTTTCTCCTCAGCATCTCTTTCTAACCTTTTATCTTCAGCCTCTTTTAGTAGCTGGATTTTTTTTCTCCTCAGATTCTCTCTTTTGTTTTTACATTTCCATCTGGAATTTCCATTCATCTGCCTGCATCTGCAACCTTAAATTCTCAGCTTCCATTTTCTTTTGTTCAGCTTCTATTTTCTGTCTCTTTTCTTCCGACTTCAGTGCCTTGGCATACTGAACAGTCGCAAATTCTTCCAACTTCTCACCAGATTTACCAAGAGCTTTCCCTTGCTCAATAAAGTACTCAAGTGTAGACATTATGTCTAATAATATGAGATCAGTATCCTGAAATAATAAATTACCTTATTTCAACCTTAATGGTAACAAGTCTTTACTAAAGAACTTGTATAATCACCTCATTTTATCCCAATCTCTGTGGGAGACAAGTCTTTGATAAAGAACGTGTATAATCACTTCAATGATAATAACACCAATAACCACCTCTATATTCTAAGTACACTATAGTACCAATAGTGTATGACAAAATACAAATATATAAACAGCGTATGACAACTAAGAACAACATAAACAAAGAACAAGCATCAAGCACAATACGATAACATTCGCAGAAATCAAACGAGCATTAAAGCGGAACTAAAGAAAATATCACAAAGCATGTGATGATAACTGCAAAAAGTAAACAAAACACATTACGCAACCGTGTATAAACACAAAGGTTGTATAGAACTAAATGAAAGGAAGAGGAGGAGGACAGATACAAACAAATCAAATCAAAAAACTAAAGAACAGCAAAAAATAATGACAATAACAACAAAGAAAAGTACACCTCGTCACAACTAAACAAAAATAGCAACAAATGTCGCTAGCAATTTCCACTAAGGGAAATTTGCACAGTCCCTAAAGAACGCTTACAGTAGGCCTTCTGTTACGTAGGATATCCTACCACAAGACACCGCCTAACCGAAAAACCCGCTGAAATATCAATAAACAGATAACATGTAAACATAAAATGGAGTTGTAAATGTGGAAGGCTTAGTTCAAACACAATACAAAGGCACAGTTCACAACAATAAACAGGCCACTTATCTTTACAATCCTATCGTCAACAACAGCAACGATGAAGAACTATAGTCAGCATTCTGAGGATTAGATGATCCAACGCTGAAAATACATCTGAACTTGCTTCCAAAATACTAGTAACAATGACAGTAACGGCACTTGACCTTCTGAATACAGCAGCTGAACTTCTTCCCAAATGACAGTAACAGTGATAGTAACGGCACTTGCCCTTCTGAATTACAGCATCAACGAAGGTACAGTAACTTGACCTCCTGACCTAGTTTCGTCTTGATTAGCTGGGGTAGCCGATGCGTCAACAAACTACACAGCGCTGAGTACTCTCAATTGTAGACGAACTTGATATCTTCTAAAATAGCCCCATCAAGCTGGCACACCACAAATGTAAAAGCCCATTCTGGACATTATAAATGTAAAGGGCTGTTTTACATGTAACAGTCAGAAATGATCAGTGTTCGTTGAAGCGTAGTAGGTGTCCGTGGCATAAATGTGACAGGCTCGGTTTGGCCACCGTAAATGTAGTAGTTAAATGTAATAGGCCCTGGTTGGCCGCAACGATGCTGGCATTCGTTCAGTTGACTTGAAAGTGTTGAGGTGTTGCAGTCATAAAGTGTGTGTAGACATCAATGAGTGCGAATGGGTGTATGATGGTTCGTGGAAGACAGGCATCTAACTGACATCACACTTTGGTAGAAATACACGTAGTAATTCATAGAGAGTGGGAACACCTCTGACGTTTGATAGACTTTAATACACTACAACGACAGGTACGCCGACATCAATATAAATAGTCATCTGACAACTCAGGACATAGTATACACAACAGTTCATCGATAGGCTGTGCATATATATAAACAAAGCTGACCTCGTTCAATTCCCCTTTTGTCAGCTACAGCAAAATACCCCGTATTGGAAACGGGTCTTGATTATGTGAGTTTAACCAAACTCCCTTCTGACACCAGCAAGTCAGGTATGTTCTCGGGTCTTCAGCAGGCCGCACAATATGGCGGGCCCCTAGATACAATGGCCTTTGTGGTATTTCGATAACAAACAGGGTGAGTCAAACCTTGTTTAAATGGTATCACCGCAGATAGCGGGATACAGCACCTGTAAAGTTCTTCGGGCATACACCAGCCCAGTGCATATAACATTAGAATACTTCGTGAGCTCCATTACTGGTATTCTTAGATGGACTCTTTCCCGCCCAGGGAAAAGTCACTAGCTGGCTGCAAAAAGTCATATATAATTCTGGCAAAAAGAGGGAAACTGTTTAAGGGTAAATTACCTTAATGTCCCTTCAGAATAAACATCACAAAACTCACTCGCCTCCTAGGCGCATCAGAATATAACATCGGGGAACAATCTTTAACCATCTTGGTCGAACACACAGAGGACTTCCCCAAAACCGTCTTGACCCTCTCAAAACTACAGCTCGACTCCTTCAACACAATCTGTCTTAAATCCCGCCAGAATCTTCGCGCATGCGTCGAGAGACCCTAGACCCTTGAGCTTAGCTCAGATGGGCGAACATATCAGGAAAAGCTGACATCGGTTCTAAAATTAGACGCTGGGTTAACAGACAAGTGGGACAACCACCACTGTTAACTACAATCCCTGTAAAACATGAGTACCTCCCCTTTGATAAAGAATCTATTAAATTAAAGTCTCCAAAATTAAACAGGTACATTTTAACATACTATAGACTCAGCAAACTGACCGCAACTGTCCTTTTATATGGTTATTCTCAGATTTATATGGAAGCCACTGGTAGATTTTGGGTTTGACCCAGTACTGTGTAAAGGAGAAAAAATACAAATACTTAACCATAATATAGTATTCTCAATCCAATTCTAACCCGCGAAAAAAATATAATATTATTTATCCACTTCGGTTATTTAACTTTAATTGAAACTACAAGCTTCATATTTTATCGTTTAATAAAAGTCCCCCGTAAAATAAATTCTAGTCATTTATAAAATTAATCATCGTGAATTAGAAATAAATATATATTTCGTCAATACTCATAATGAACAGTGCATGTACTAGTTGATTAAAATATCCATTACTCGTTAAATAGCAATTAATTAAATCGACGCTACAGCCGGAACAATTTAGCTATAACTCATTTTAATTGCCAGCCAATAAGCACAAAAATCCTAGAGGAATAAAATGACGGACTTAACCATTAAATCACTCTACACAGGAAAATCTTAGTGAAATAAAATACGGACTTATCAATTAATCACTCAAACTTCTAGTATAGTATTTACCACAAACACAGAAATTAAACAACTCCAACGAAAACTTAGTAACTCCAAATAGTAAAATGGATTTTGAAATCGCAGCTAGATATCTAAAAAACCTGTGGGTACTGAATAAATTGAGTTTGAAAGCTGGACTTTATATATTAAAATGGTAGAAAAGTCGCTGTACACCTAACAACTTTGGGGATTTCTGTGTTACAGATTCTGAATGAAAGGAAATATTGACACCTTCGCCGCCGAGCAGACGTGGTCTCACGATCAAATCGTTTCTTGATCTCGTTGGTCCGTGGCTTAATTGCGTTACACGGACGAACGGACAAGGGGGAGTAAATTGTAAATTATCTCCCTTTTTTTCTTTCAGATTAAGTCCCCCTGACCAATGTCTACCGAAAATTACGTCTAACTACATTAGCTTATCCCCCCCTGAGAACGTGCACTAATAAACTGGGACGACTTTTTGAAATAGTCGCCTTTGTTTTCTACAAATCTACTACCGCGTCCCCTCTCTACGCGTTCTGTCTACCTGTACGACAGTAGAGAAAGCAAAAATAAGGCGTGGCAAAAATAAGAATGCAACAAACATCGAACAACCAAAGGTTCTGCGTTAGCAGATAGATCTGTTGGTAAACATTCCTAAAACAATAGAGAAAAGAAATTAAAATAGGCGTGCTAAATTAAGAAAGAGACAGATATCTGAGTGTAGGAGGGTGTTACGTTAACAAACCGTGCGTAACTAATAAGGAAGCAAGGTGAAAGAAAAATGTAGATATATGAAATCTATTTTCATAATATCCTCTTTCACAGTGCATTGCAGAGCTGTTCTTGTGATGGCATCAGGGTCTCTTCTGAGGACATGGCCAACCCAGCTCCAGCGTCTGCCAGCTATGATGGTGTGCATGTCCTCTTGCTTGCTGCGAGTAAGCAGATCTTGGTTGCTGATGATATTCGGCCAAAAGATTCGGAGAATTTTTCTTAGGCATGTTGTGTGAAAAGAGGACAATTTCGACATTTCCTTCTCTGTAACTCTCCAGCATTCCGCACCATAGAGAAGCACAGAAAGCACACAGCTCTGATATAATCTTAATTTTGTGCTTGTTCTGTATTGAGAGGACTTCCAGATGTTGTTTAGACTAAAAAAGGCTGTTCTTGCTTTGTTCATTCTGTTGTTGATGTACCCTCATCGTATACTGTAAATTTTGGCAATTTTTGGACCATCATTGCAGAGTAGTGGAGACAACCCGTGACAATGATCGATTTCTATACTGGTTTATTGTAATATGTCTGATGTTTCTAGTGTTTCCTTTATTTTTGTGGTTTTAAGGACCGTCTTCATTGCACACGGACAACTCGATCAGTGCTCCGATCTCCTCCCTTAGATCAAGAAAGAAGGTTCTCAGCACAGTGCACGAGAGCCGTAGCACCGGCGAGGATTTCAGTATGTGTATACAGGAATCACACATTCTATAAATATATTTGTGGTGTTCATTTGTAAAATAGAATACGGTTCAACTTTTAATTTTGTTTGTTTTTGTTTTAACGTCTTGGAAGAGACAAATACGAGGGACGGTCAAAAAGTAATGCCTCGTAATTTTTAATTTCATTCAATAGGCAAGAAAACAGATAAAATTCACATTGAAATGTAGCCTCAAGTCTGAACTTCAAAAATTTATTTCTCTATGTAGTCTCCGTTATTTGTTACAGTTTGTGTCCATCTTCTCACAAGGGCATGTATCCCCGCACGGTAAAAATAGGACTACTCCCTCACGCATGTCAGAAGAGGCGACTTATATAAGGTGGTGTAGGCGGCTGACAACCTCTTCACGTAACACAAATTGTTACGGAAACCGCAGCTGCAAGAGATCACACATGTTTTTAGTGCAGGCTTCCAGCAAGAGAGTCAGCGGCTGAGGTGGGTCAACCTATGCTCCATAAGAGGCGATACGGGAAATGATGATGATGTTTGTTAGTTCTTGGAGCCCAGACGCAAACCCAAACCTGTTTCTGACGCTCATGTTTAACTAGCGCTGAAAGACAAACGAGACGAAAATTAGCATAATTTTTGCGCCACGGTACATAAATTATCTTTGTCAGTGATAGAACAACTGTCACGAAGGCGTCTGCACCTTGACGTGGCTGGAGATCTTGCATGACCCCAAGAGCGATGCCGGCGTCACAAAAAGACGAACAAGTCAAAATAGTAGGCCCCCACAGAAAGCCAGACATCAAGCCTACCGCCCCGCCAGACTCGTTGGGGACAATCAAGTGTTAACGAAGACTAATCCGACAAGAATTCGTGTTGAGATAGGACAGCACTGAGACACGGGCCTAACGAAACTGCAAATTATCTAATTCAGAGATGAAGTCACGTATAACCAGTAGCAAAACCAGAAAGGCTCTCCTCTCGTTAACCAGGCGGTTGTAGCGCCAATCACCCTGACTAGAAAAGTGGTCAACATTCTCTACTTTGTAGATTCAAGGTACAGAGGGACAGAACAAAAGTGATGGGAAAACACACTTTTCTTCAAGTGCCATTGTCTGGTGGCGTAAGCGATCATGTCACTCCACAACGTCCTGACGCCAGTAATGTTCGATTCTATTGTTGACTTCTTTCCATGCCACAATGTCAATCCGTGGAGTATCTTCCCTCTTTGTTTTCTACTTTCCATTTTCGCATAATCTTCCGTGTTTTCACAAAATATTCTAACTTTTTCATAACATGCCCAAAGAAAATGAATGGCTTCCTTGTAATATTAAAACAAAGACAATTTAATCGTACAATGTAGCTTATTCTATACTACAATAGTTCGTATTTATGGGAAGAAACACAACAGATAGCTCCGTAGCATCCTCTGTATCAAATGGCTATGGAACACATGGACTTTCTTCAAGAGCTCAGCAGCACTGGTTAAATAACAACAATAATATCTAATGACCTGATCTAATAACAAACACAGACACAAACACAGACACAAACACGGACACGTGGAACAGAACAAGGCAAAATACAATAGATCTGGAGACTGATGAGAGAAAATACAAATTGATAGAACATGTTCTCAGAAAACAAGGAAACAATATAACCAGATGTGCCCCTCGCTGCAGGCCAGAGGGAAATAAAAGAGCAGGGAGAATTGGGATAATTCGAAGAAGAATGGTTCAAGAGGGCATGCGATAGGAGGTCGTTGGGAGTCTCGTGGGTAGAGCTGGAAAAAAAAATCCCAGCCCAAATTAATCTTTGACAAGCAGCATGGAGCTAATGCAACAAAATATGCGAGGGACAAGCCATAAAGGCTGAGAATTAAAATGTCAAAAGAAGAAAAAAAAATCAAGCGCGTCATAAAACATTCTCCACACACTAATTCACAAGTTTGTTGCATAGTGTCTGACCTTAAGGCAAGAAACAATGTTCATCTGATACTGTTTATTGATGCGTTGAATTTGTGTCAGTGATGGCCTGAATTCTGATTACCTACGTGTCGCATTTATATTTTTGCTTACCTTTAACCACTTAAATCCCATTGCCCTAAATATAACTACTCATACATGTTTATTACGAGTAATATTTATAATAAGACATCGATTAATGCCCATGGTGTCATATATGGCTTATCTGAGAACTGGATGAAAGCCTTCCAGGCTTATAAAACAAGTTACATTCTGAAATAAACATTCTGTATTAAAATCATAAACGAAGTACATTATACATTATACAATTTAGTATTTAGAATTTAAAACGTCATGGACCTTAGGGGGCTAAAATTCCGGGGGACAAAGAAAGAATAGCCTCATTGTCCCTGAGACAGACAGGTCTTAAGAGACAACTAAGGTAAGGTTTGGCTGGTAAAACATATTCTTTGACACATGTTTCCTGCAGGAAAAGAAAGAGGACATTCATTCGTAACAATAAATTCACACGTTACATTTATTTATGCGCGCATTTACAATTCTGGCTGGGACAACGACGATTTTTTTCTTCTTGAATTTGTTATTGTTGTTGTTTGGGTGCATACAGTACATTATGACCAAACTGAATGTCCTTGAAAATATAATGAGAAGCGTAAAGTAAGAAAACCTGCTGATAAATTAAACTTAAGAAGCGAGAGAAGATACGGAAGAAATATTTCGATAAACTAGCGACACTACAGGGGAGGCAAATGAAGGCGTTGGTTTCCGAACATGTATAAGCTTACGACAAGTATATTACACACCCCGTGTGGTTCGGGATGGGGGATGGGGGAGGAGGGGGGGGCGTCTCTGATGAGGCAGAGAAAGAAAAGGACTACAAGTCCCTCATGCATGTCGTACAAGGCGACTAAAAGGGGTTGGCAACCGTATCATGTTTTAAAAATAGCTACAGAACCCACCACCGCAAGAGCCTGCGATGTCTTGGTGCAGGCTTCATGCCAGGGGTCCAGTTGTAGTGGTGGCTCCATGCTCCTTAGGGATCGATAATGAAAGTGATGCTGTGATGACGTATATGACATGTGTTGACATTGATGACATGTGTTGACATTCATAATTTTTTAATGCATAAAGTTTCCCCTCCACTCTCGCCCTCCTCCTCTCCCCCCCCCCCTGCACCCCCCCCCCCCCCCCCCATAAATGTCTCGTGGGTCTTTGAGCGGACAGAGGAAGAATACAACGACTAGTCTGTCACGCATGTCGTATGAAGCCACTAATATGATGGCTAGTGCTTGGGACTTGCAATCTCAGCATATCAAACAGATTGATGCAGAAACACCCGTTACAAACTAGTCCGAAATTTCTTTAGCTTTAACATTATTTCTCCCCCTTCCCCCGTCACTTAGAGGCCAACCAAATCATCCGAGATGTCTTACCGGTGATCATGACCGACCGATTGCCGACCCCTGATCTACAAATAAAAAGGTAGTCTCATAACAGATGCTACCATAGGGGAACGAAGTGTTTGAGACTTCACTATAGTAGGTTCAACATTGAGAGGTGGGGTGACAAATTCTCTTCCTCGCTGCCTTTTTCCTTCCCTAACTCAAAAGCAAAGTCAGATACCCATTAATACAAATACGTATATCTATTAAAAATTACCGTTAATGATGTACAAGGTATGTGTAAGAATCTTAAACTCTTTTCGTCTGATTAAGCTCTCTGGGGCATGGGGATTTCTTATTATACCGTAGATCGTGTGACAAGTCAAATCTTCGATCGTTACATTTTCTTGTGACCTCCTTCATTTTCTCTCATGTGCCTCTCCTTTTGTTTTTTCTCACCCGCTCCTTATCGTTGTTTTCGAATTCATCGTTTAAGGTTTTCTTATCTTATCATGTTCTACTTTGTCACTCCCTAATTTTACCTCAATGCTTGACATGTTTTGTAGCAACATTGCTACGGAGTTCGTGCATTGTGATGAGATCCTCCTTGTGTGATCTAAGGGAGAAGATCGGAGCACTGATGGAGTTGTCCGTGTGCAATGAAGATGGTCTTTAAAACCAAACCAAACCAAATCTTTTAATTTCATCGTCTTGACGTTCTGTTCACTGAACAAGTCATTTTTACCGAAGATTTAGGCCCTTTTTTCGTTATTCGTCTCGTAAGATATAAAGCTAACGCCTAATCTCCTATATCTGTATATTTCTATGTCTAAGATAACTGTTTAAAGTGTGTTAGTGAGTGTGTATACAAACACACACATACACACACACACACACACAAGGTGCCCACAAAGTCTCCGTACAATTAAACACATTTACTAAAAATACAAATGAAGAGATCGCTCTGTGCAGTTTGTTGCATAATAAAAAACATTATAAAAGTAGTTTTTTTTCACATAATTTAGTAAACTTCTACACGGGCACCATTTGTTGCATGAAGCACATCAAGACAGTATTCAATTTCCATCCATGTTGGCTCTAACATCGGTTCAGCAACGGTGGCAATGGCGTCAGTGATTATTTCTTTAAGGTCGCTGATGCTCCGAACCGTAGTCTTATAAACGATATCTTTAACATATCCCCGTAGGAAGAAATCCAAGGGAGTGATATCGGGAGAACGAGGTGGCCACGGAGTTCGTCCTCCCCTTCCAATTCATCTATCTGGAGATGTTTCGCCAAGGAATTAGCAAACAGCTCGTCCTCGTTGAGGTGGTGCACCATCCTGTTGGAACATGATAGTTGGTTGCAGGTTTTCCAACTGTGGTTACACGAATTTTGATGGTTCGCACTGCATAGGTAAAGGAAAAGGATCCCGTTTACATGCCCATTGAGATATATTGGAAATATAGTGTTAGGCCTTTATTTTCTCGACCATCGGCACACTAGGGATGATGAGGTCAGCATCACGCCGGCCGCCTTAACCTTCTCAGAGTTGCTCTGGTACCCAATTGGGGCCAACGTCTTCTGTCTCTCGTAAGAGGTTTATTTGTTTTCTGCTCTTTCCATGGGACGTGCCCCATTCTTCTCAATATCCACATCTCAGGGCCTCAAAGGGAGTTACAGCTGTATCATTTTATTTAAAACATTATTTGTTTTAATGCACAAGAAGTCTGGAATAGTCTGTAGCCAGATCGCGTTGAAGGGAAAAATGATGCTATGATAATATAATCAGTGACATAGCGGATTAAAGAGAGATGGTATGGGTTTTTCAAGCCAAGCGTAAGAGAAAATAGGTTTCAAATGAAACAGGCACAAGTTGATAGCTCTGAAAAATTGACCTCATTGACCTTGGTGTTTTCATTAGCAGTCCACTTCTGTCTTTTCTGTTCTGATTTTACTCGTCATAATCGTTTGAATTGATATCCCTACAGGTCATTGTCCACAGGGTTATTACACCCCGTTAGAAACCCAGAAGCCAAATATACAAGAATTGATGAGAATAGCGCTGACAAAATCTGCAACAATGAAAAAGAGGCAGGATAAAGCAAAAACCAAAACATTCCGTCTTACCCAGTCGTATTTCCCTTTTCCGCGTCTACCATTTATTTATTCTGGAATTCTGAAGAAGATGTCCTCCTTCATGATTTCTAGGGTCTTCATTTATCTCCGAGCCAAATAAGTGCAGCCCATTGCTTGTCTTGTCCATGTATGTCCATATATCTCCATATATATTATAATGGTGCATGCCTTTAAATTAATACTTAAAATAACATGTGAGAATGAAATGACACTGTGTTGCATAGAGATTTATGATCATAAATTTTCTATATTCTTTTCTTTTCTACACGTGTCCTCTACTTTATTATCGCTCTTTTATCCTTTTCCTGTTTTTCGCATTCGTTCGTTTGCGACAAATATTACTTTCCCATTCAAACTTTCGCCTGTTTCTTTTCTCATTTAGAAACGCATTTTATTGCGTAAGATGTCAGTCCCTGGGTGAGAACGAAATAGTATGAGAATTCGTCTCGTCAGACATAGAGAGCAGACATGTGGATACATTTTCATCTGTACGAGTTTTTCTTCGGCTAGATCCTCGGCGTGAGGTGTGGAAGGCGCCAATCTGCATCGCTCAGAAATGAGAAAGGTCGTAGTAGGTGTGAAGACGCGTTTTGGCAGTTATGGCCAGCGTCTAAGTTAATGTGAAGTGTTAAGAGAGAGAGGGAGAGAGAGAGAGAGAGAGAGACAGGCGCTATTTCGGGTTTTCGTAATAGCGTGGGACCCTTTGTCCGTTTTCATATATCTACACGAGTAGCTTAGACTATTCATTCAGTTCTCCAAATTTTGCAGTAGACAGGGTGCTCGTGCTAAGGAAATAAGCTTGCATAACGAAGTTCTTAGTTTGACTCGACATTTTGCCGAGCTTCTAGACTAACTATATGAGTGAATAAATTCTAAGTTTGTGCGATCGCCTGTAGTTCTGTCTGGAGGTAAATAATATATATATATATATATATATATATATATATATATATATATATATATATATATATATATATATATATATATATATATATATATATATATATATATATATATATATATATATATATATATATATATATATATATATATATATAATATATATATATATATATATATATATATATATATATATATATATAGATAGTAGTATTGAGTGATTCAGTGAAAACCGCTTATTTCATTTTTACTAGCTAGATTTCTGTGCGGAAGGAATTAAATTTGTAAGTCTGTTATATTCTCTAGTTGACATGTTTCAGTGGATAGCAAAATAAATTATAATTTGTAGCTTAAACTCATGCAGCTATAAATAAATTTAATTAAATTGCTAGTAATTAGTCGAGAATATTTTAAACTAACTTATAACTACACTGATTCAGCATTGAGTATTGACGAAATACGTATGTATTTCTAATTCATGATGATTGATTTTATGAATATAACTTATTTCAGGGGAGTTTTAAACGATAAGTCAAGCTCTCCGCTTGCAGTTTATAATGTAAGTTATAACCGAAGTAAATAGTATGTATAAGTATTTTATATGTTGTTTTTTTCTTTATTCAGTGAAACTGGGGTAGCCCAACTTTACCAACTGTTTTAGTACTGAGAAACATCTGTGAAGAACAAAAACATTTTTTTCTTAAAGACTTGGGTGTATAAAGTAAAACCTGTCTGGCAGTGCGTTGACATCCAGAACGACAGAGTACCCATTACATGAACTTTAAGATTAAATGAAGTAACGGGCCCATCGAGCCAGATTTAATTCTTCCTGAGAAAAACCTCAAGTACATTTCAGCCCTTGTGGCAAGTAAAATATTACTATCAGTAACATTCCGACGGAGTTCTGACTAGTTGTGGTGTGACCAAATAAAGTCCTATACTGAGAGAAGGTACCGACCTGACATTCCTCGTTACTAGAAACCTAAGCTATTGACACTGTGCTCGCTGTTAACGTTCGTGCCTGGACAATTTTAATGTGACATGAACAGATATTAAAAAAAATAATAATAACCAAGGAAACGTTCCCTGAAGTAGTGAACTCAACCTGACTTTGCGGAACTGGGGTTCCCTTGACCAAGACTACCACTGGAGATTCTGTATGTGCATGTCCTAAAAATTTTTTTTCCAGAAGTTGCTACCAAAGCTGTAAGTACGAAATGCAAGCTAGTGATCACGGCTGACTGAATAGAGTGAATGCAGGACTGAATGATTCCTTTATTGTTGTATTTTTGGCACCCATTTTGCTGGCTTAAATTTCTTTATGCAAGTTTTGGTTGCTAACAATATTCTCCTTAGGATAGATTAGAGTATCAAAGTCTGTTCCTACGTTTTTTAAAGGGAAATCTTAGACTATAGCGTATGCATCCGTGACTCTTTGGGGCTATCACTTTTCTTCTAACAGGACTGTGGGCTATACATCGAGGGAAAAGTTTATACCTATGGGTCTATCATTCTCGTAGCAATTCATTGACTTATGACTATTTGTATATGTTTGATGTAATTTTTATGTGTTGTGATGGAATTTTATTATGATAATTAAAATTCACTTGAACTTATTCAAGTGTGTCGGTCAGTTCGTTCCCAATTATCTATATTTCCATTGTCATAGTTTCACGTCTGTGTGTCTATTTTAGTCACTTAGGTGTGTGTATGTGAGGGATATATATATTACTATATATTATACTAGACGGTCTGACAAATCTTAATCTGTTGTGGATGATAGGCTGACTGAGATAAATCATCTCGAGGGTCAGAGACCGACTCTAATATATTTCCTCCATCTCACTCGTGAAATCTATTTCTATTTTATCATCTCCCACTGAGCTATCACTTGTTTCTATTGCTATTCAGAAGGGACCAAACCAAGTCTTAATTCACCTATCACAAATCTACGACACACTGTATGCATGATATGAGAGAGAGAGAGAGAGAGAGAGATAGAGAGAGAGCGAAAGAACTTTATTTTCAAAGGGTTGAGAATTGGGCACGCAGGCCCGTCTGACATTCTGCCCTTCCTTTCTCTCACCTTTCATACTGAATTCATTTCTTCTCACATGCATTTTACATATCAATGTCAAGGAGTTCAACGTTGTAAAGTAAATTAAAATAGCACACTTATATTAACATTAACTACTTAATAAGCATGACATAAAATATGTTGAAAAGTACAAACATCGTCATTAGAACCTACAGTTGATATTATAAGATAAGATAATCTGATTAGGGGGGGGGGGGGCATGTAATCAGAACTCATAAATTATTCGAAAAGTTTACGATTGTATGAATAGGGACTGAGGTCGTTTCTTATGTTATGTGGAAGACAATTCCAAAGATGAGCAGCAGGGTACGCTAAGGTTTTCTTGAATAAGTCAAGCCTAGGCTTGGGCACTTTCAATTTGTCAAAGCGTTGACTGCGTCCTTCATTGTATTTGAACATTGGCCACAGATATGTGTGACGAATTTGGGTAATAAATTGTTTGGCACTGGATAGAGCTAAAACCCCTCCCCTCATTTCTTCTTGACTGTTATCACCACTCGCATTTTTTTTCGCTTATTTCTCTTCTGTAGCGGGAAGGGGACGCACTCGCTGTCACTCTTACGAGGACAGGTTCCCTGCCCTTGTCTTTAAAGTTGGTCAGAGTAATCTTTTTCTTCTTTCCGTGTTGTTTCTTTGAGACCCGGGAAGTTTCAGCCGCATTCTCTGTCCACCTGTAAATTCTATTACCTTTCGCACACGGCGGTGTTTCTTAGAGTGTCGTTTTCGTCCCGGGGACCACGTCTCAGAGCTCCGTGGAATGGCATCATAATATGCAGATACACGGGCTACAAAAACGTTCTGGTTCTTTGACACCGGGAGACGGCCTTCACTGTCCCATGTTTCAGGCACCACTATTACGCCAGACTTACGGCGAATAGTCGCTCCAAACAGGCAGGTGTCCTCTGTTTTCGATTCCAGGGAAGTCGGACAGTCAACATGTTACGCTAATCTTCTTGAAGTTGCATCTCCTAGAGAAGTCTCTGGGTAACTATTACGTGTTATTTTTCTGCTCCCCTATGCAGGTGTTCAAACCACGATAAACACCTGTTGAAAATTCTCACTATATATATGCAGTCTTGTCTGTCTCTCATTGATTCAGTCTTAAAATTCCTGCCGTGAGAAGTTAGAAGACTTAACGCCAGTTTGCCTTCTTATTATAACGTGGGAGATTCTGACATTGTTGCACACCCCGGTCATCTCAGGTAGTCCGCTGAGGCCTCAGCCTGATTTTGCCTCCGTGGAAACGGCTGGAGAAGTCATCGACCCATATTCAGATGGGTTGCCCACCAACTATAGTAGTACTTATTATCATCACCCTATTACAGGCCCATTGGGAATTGCCCTGCTTGGAAAACATAAATAATTTTTCCGCCCCCAAGTAATAGGAGCGCCCGCTCCATAGGCACCAGTTTTCTTTTCCAACAAGTTACGTCGTTCACTATTAATTAGGGCTGCTACATTCGTAGTAGGCCACTACAGAACGTGGATTTATTCATCAGCCTCTTTCGTTTTGTGAGTTATTTCCATCGCACCTCTCAAGTACCTGGATTTACAGCAGGGTGCAGCATTTATTCCTTGGATTACTCAGCCATTACCCTGGAGAAGACAGGGTGAACATATCTCCAACGGCTAACAGTGATCCCAGTGGAGTATCAACGCACGCGTGTCAACAAAGAAGGACTTGGGGTAGAGTGCACTCAATTGAATAGAGGGGAGGGTAGGTTTAAGAAAACTCTGGACTGGACATTTAGTGAAATTTATTAGCTGTGTCGCTGACAGGGACAAGTCAGCGAGAATAAAGTGTGTAGATAGGACTCTTTATTTCAGTAATTCCAGCAAAGGATTATTAGTTTAACCCTCACCCATAATTGGGAAGTGTGGAACCTACTTGTGTTTTTTTCTTCTGGAGTGTTTGTCGCGAAATTATTCGTCCGACAATCTTCTGTCTTTCTCTGCCTCATCGGACAATGACCCAGCTCTGTATTTTTCTGAATGCCTCATGGGACAATGACCTCCCTCGGAATTTTCGAGTTCATTGTCGCATTGATATTTACCTGACAGGCTAATGACCCAGATAAGCCGGGATTTCCAGTGACCCGGAGGAGCTCAGGCACGGAGTACAATTTGAGGACATTTACCCGTGATCAGTAGGCAGAGGTGAATGACCGCGGTTAGCTGTATATATGAGATTATAGAACGTGTATATTTTACTCACATCTGCAAGCCCCGGCGGAGAACCTTAAGCATATTGTCAGACCAAAAGACCAAAGAGAAATACTTATATAGTATATGCCGTTTTTGAGCCAAATTCAATCTTGGAATCAATTCGGGTGAGCGAAATGCATTATCTTCTTATATGCAAGTATTTGTATTGAATGTTTGAACTGCTTTTCATTATTATTTCATTATATGCAATTAACAGTAGTTAATGTTTGCACTGCTTTTCAGTCAATTGCCTACTTTCCTGTAATGGATATATTTTCCCAAATGCATGTATTTACTGTTTGTCCTTCAGGTTTTACAGAAAGCATGTGTGCTACCCTGGCCGCGTCTTTTATTTAATGTAACCATTATCGCATCCATGTATTTACTATATGATTTTGTATGCCTTTACAACAGTTGATAATATATGTATGCCTATGCCCCTACCCTATTAATATCATATGTTTGCAGCTCGAAGAATGGCGCTCAACATTGGTCCATGTCATTTATATAATAATTTGACTAATATCTGAGCCTGGTTTATGGACCACACTCAGGACAAATTAATGCCTCTAACCAGAGAGCTAAATAGAGTGTTCCTTTGTGTGTATCTCCTAGCTCCCTGGTGGTGACAAAAGGCAGGTGAAACTCGCAGTAGTGTAGTGAAACCTTGCAGTACTTGACACGAATTATTCCAGCAACTTGGCCGGGGGAAGAAACCTTGCAGTGATAGTGTGACGTCATACAGCAGCAACCCATTCATGATAAGTGCACTTTTAAAAAGGACCAAACACTAATCGATCTTTAGGTCATACCAGTCAATGATTAAAATTAGGACATAAACCTCAGCCATCGTGAAAGGGTATCCTAAATATAAACAGAACTTTTGTGTAGACTATTTTTATCTCCATTTACCCAGTGCTGTATACATTAACTATATACATATATTATATTTGTTTTTTTTTCTTGTGTTTTTCTGTAACCAATTTAGCTTGGTCTAATATACATAAATTCATAGAAACGAATTTCACTGTTGTTTCCTTCTTTTCACTATATGTTCTGTGTTGCTTGGTAGTTAACTGTTTTTTGTTAATCATTATCTTAATTACCAGCTGGGGGTCTCATGAGCCATATCAGTACCTCAGGGGAAGTGTGGCTGAAGACCTAACATACTCTCAGGATCCTTGATGGGATTTGCTTCTTTGCTTAACTGAGAAGAGTTTAAATTTCAGTCTCCTGAAACATTTCTTCTTACAAGTGTCGGACTATTACTTACAGCGAGCCAAAAGACACTGTGGAAGAGATTGGTACTCTCTTTTATTTCTTCTGTCTATCCTTTCTTCTACCCTGTCGCCACAAACTGGACTGCTCGTCCCGGATGACCTCATAGCATCTGTATGTTCCCTAGACTACAAGTAATTTATTGCTAATATACATTTTACTTTTGGGTAACAAACTTGGGTTAATAGTTTTGTTATCAAGTAATCTTATACAGCTTCCAAGTACACTTTGCATGTAACTGGTTTGATCTTATATGCAGTATATTGCACAGATAGAATAGTACACAAAATGTAACTGGTGACTGATCTTCTAGTGTATGGTCCAATTTTTTAGTTAAGTTGTATACAAGATTTAACTGAGCTACTTAACTAAGAGCTATCATATTGGTTGAAATTGTTGTTGTTGCTAAATTTTGTTTTATTGTTGTGGCAGTAATACACTATATTATTAATATTAGACAGTATTACTTTTACCTGTATTGGTTTGTGAGTAGGTTTATTCAAGCTCATTCGACTTGATCCAATATTGCAATGGCAGAGACAGCAAAAGTAAGAGCTTTGTTAATTGAGAGTGGAAAAGAGGTGGGGCTTGCAGGAAAAGAGCTTGCAGACTATGTATCCTCAGAGAGGAAGAGCATCAGAGAGGCAGAAGCGGAGAGGGACAGGGAAATCAGAGCGGCAGAAGCGGAGAAAGATCGTGAAATCAGAGCGGCAGAAGCGGAGAAGGATCGTGAAATAAGAGCGGCAGAAGAGAAGGAGAAGGAACGACAACATGCCCTGAAAATGAAGGAACTGGATGTGGAACTTCTCTCAAAAAGCAAGGAAGCTGGGAGCAATTCCGAAACTTCATCTTCTCCGCCCTCGCCCCTTCAATCTGATAGTGCATCAGCTCTCTCTACACCACACCTGGGACCGATGGCCTTCCCTCTGGAGCCATTTATGGAGGGAAAGGATTCCATGGACAGCTTTTTGGACCGTTTCGAGAGGTTCGCTTCTTCGTTCGGGCTGGACCGGAAGAGGTGGAATCTGAAACTCTCGCAAGGACTCAGGGGTGCTGGCTATGATGTATTCCTAAAACTGGCGCCTCATGAACAGGATGACTATGACTGTCTTAAGAAAGCCCTCTTAGCTCGCTATGAATTGAATGCTGAGGCGTACCGTAAACGGTTCAGAAATTTCCGTAAAGAAAATGGAGAATCGTACACCCAGTATGCTGCTCGCCTGGAAGCTTATTTGCAGAAATGGCTCACTCTCGCGTCATTCGAGAAATCTTACGAAGGACTGCAAGAATTATTACTAATGGAGCAACTGAAAGAAATGATGAGCCCTGAGATGAGACGATTTCTGGTAGAAAACGGGGCAGAAAGGTTAAATACCATAGTTACCTTATCAGAACGCTTTCAGAATGCACAGGCTGAGACTCTGACCTCCAGACGGAGATATACAGACTATCCAGCTCGGCAGACTGCGCCTAACAGCTCCAATAGTATTACAAGCTCCAAGCCACCCTACATGAAAACTCACCATGACAGACCCAACAATGGACAAACCCACAAGAACACGGAAAGGAAAACTTCCTATACAGCAAACACAGAGAGGGATGTGTGCCAACACTGTCGGTCGCCTAAACATAGTTCTCGTGATTGTAAGCGCCGACCCCTCCCCATGAATGCAGCTTGCATAACAACCAGATCTGACAGCCCTGAGCCCTCAAAGGATGACATAGATTCTTCGAAGCGACCAGCTGTCATTGAATCTGTTATGGTTAATGGGGAGAGAGCTCTTTGTTTGTATGACACTGGATTATCTTATGATGCAATCGTCGCAGCTTCTCTTGTTAATTCTGACCAAATTACAGAGGAGACGATTGAAATACAAGGACCCACCAAATCTGGTGCGCCCATGATTCTACCAGTGTGCAAGATTCAGGTTCAATCGCGGTATGTGACTGGAGAAATCAGAGCCGCTGTTCTAAAGGATCCCATCTACCCCCTGATTTTGGGCTGTAGATATGTGTTCCTAGGAGAACCAGCCCGGCCTCTGTCAGTTGCGGCCGTACAGACCAGGGATCAATGCAGGCAGAACCCTGAGTCTGGAACCCCGACCAACATCTTCCCAGAAGAGATGAAGAAGGCAGACAGCACTTTGTCGCCTTGTTTTAAAAAAAAACTTCCTAAGTCTCATACCCCGCCTCTCAAGGGAGAGATTTATAAGAAGAATGGTCTGTTGTACCGCAGAGCAGGCAAAGGAGCGAGCGAACACTCACAGCTGATTGTCCCCTCATCCTATAGGACCCAAATATTAGAAATGGGCCATGCCTTACCTTTCAGCGGACACATGGGAATTGGAGCAACCATGCAGCGCATTTCTTGCCACTACTATTGGCCAGGAATGAACGCAGACATAAAACGGTATGTTCTGTCATGCGCACAGTGCCAAAAGGTGGCTCCTAAGCACTGGGTAGCTCCTGTAACCTTAGGAGAAATGCCTGTAACAGGTACCCCTTTCGAAAGGGTGGCAGTCGACATTGTTGGGCCCCTGATTAGGACAAAGAAAAAGAATAGCTACATCTTGACGTTGGTCGACACATGCTCCATGTGGGCAGAAGCAGTCGCAATGCCTTCGTGCGACTCAACTCATGTAGCGGAAGCCCTCCTTACTATATTTACGAGGTTGGGGTTCCCTCTTCAGATCCTGACGGATAATGGATCACAATTTCGGGGGAAATTAATGGAAGAAGTGTTTCGGATTTTCCAAACGCGACACATTCATACCTCTCCATATCACCCCCAGAGCAACGGCCAAGTAGAAAGGTTTAATGGAACCTTAATTTCCATACTGCGAAAGCTGGAGCAGGAGAACCCAAGTTCATGGGATTCCTACCTGCCAGCGGCACTGTTTGCTTACAGAGAGGTACCTCATCACTCGACAGGAATTCCACCAGCAACACTGCTGTTTGGGCGCCCAATAAAAGGTCCTCTAGAGGCACTTCTGAGATCCTGGACAGACGATAAAGCGGATGACACAGTCATTACCGCGTCACATTATGTTGAGGAATTGAAGCAACGCCTCCAAACAGGTTGGAAGTTGGCCACTGCAAATTTGCGCAAAGCCCGTCAGAAACGTGCGCAATATTATAACAGGACAGCTAAGGAACGAGAACTGAACATTGGGGATAAAGTTTTATTGCTCTTGCCAAGCAGCCACAATAAACTTCAGATTGGTTGGAGAGGACCCTATGCTGTTGTCGAGAAAATCTCTCGCACCAACTACAAGACAGCAATTAAAGGTAAACAGAAAATTTACCACAGCAATCTGCTGAAAAAGTACAGCGAACGCGCATCAGTAGAGCCAGTTCATTTGATGGCCCTTGCAGTAGCCAGTGAAGTAGAGAATGAACCCAGTGTAGCAGTCGAATACCCTCTGTCCTTGAGTGAGACTCAGGCCGATGTGCAAATAAGTCACACTCTAACCATGGAACAGCATGAGCAGGTGCTAACAATGTTGGAAAAGTATGCAGAAGTTCTCACGGACAGGCCAGGCCTAACCAGTTTAGTAGAATTTGATATGAAGTTGAAAGATGCAATGCCAGTCCGTGTGAAAAATTACCCTATACCCTATGCCAAGGCGGATGCATTGAGAGAAGAAATAGAGAAATTGCTCAGTGCAGGCATTATTTCTCCATCCGAATCACCCTATAGCGCTAGTGTTGTGCTCCTTCGGAAGCCTACCGGAGAGCATAGATTGTGCATTGACTATAGGAGACTGAATGCAGTGTCGGAGTACCAAGCTGAGCCTCTGCCAGATCAAAACTCACTGTTCGCTAAGCTAAATACAGCTCGGTATTTCTCTAAGATCGACCTTAGCAAGGGATACTGTCAAATCCCTGTGAAGAAAGAGATCCGACCACTACTGGCTTTCAGCACCCCGGAAGGACACTTTGAATTTAATGTCCTCCCATTCGGATTACATAATGCGCCTAGCACATTCACGAGAATGATGAGAAAACTTCTCGCACCCCTTCATAACCCTGCTATTACAAACTTTATGGACGATATACTCATCGCCACAGACACCTTTGAGGAACACCTGAATGCAATAGAGATGCTACTCCGAAGGCTTAAGGACACAGGTTTAACCGCCCGTCCAACTAAATGCCAGATAGGTTTTGACCAACTGGGGTTTCTCGGCCACACCATTTCACAAGGGTACATGTTCCCGGAGGAACGTAATGTTGACAAACTGCGCAATGCACCTCACCCTATTACTAAAAAGGATGTCAGATCGTTCGTCGCGTTATGTGGATTTTACCAACGCTACATTAAGGATTTCAACACTATTAGCGCCCCACTGACGAACCTTACGAAAAAGAATACTCCGGAAAAAGTGATCTGGACCGCTGAGTGTGAGAATGCTTATAGTACCCTCAAGGAAAAAACTCACAGAGAAACCTATTCTGCACCTACCGAACTTAAGCCGACCATTCATACTACGCACCGATGCTAGTCAGATTGGGATTGGAGCCACCTTGCTACAAACTGGGGAAGACAATGCGTCTACATTATTCCCCATAGCTTTTGCTAGCCGAAAGTTGAATGCTGCTGAAAGAAATTACTCCACTATTGAACGGGAATGCCTAGCTTTGGTATGGGGAATTCAGAAATATCAACCATACTTATATGGAAAGCCCTTCACCGTTCAATGCGACCATCAACCATTAATGTTCTTAGCAGCTTCCAAAAACCTAAATTCAAGGCTCATGAGGTGGTCAATGTTAATGCAACCATATAACTTCAAGGTTGAATATATACCTGGGAAACTCAATGTCGGAGCAGACTTTCTCAGCCGTCATCCATGCAGTGGGGAAGAACAGGCAAGTCAGCAGCGACCCAATAAGCCTAACCTCCCTAAAAACTTCCAGGATGGTGAGGGAAATCAAACTAGGACAGAGAGAGATCAAGAAGAAGATGTCAGTCGAAACTAGTTCACCTTACGATAAACTTTCACAGGGGGCTATTGTCGCGAAATTATTCGTCCGACAATCTTCTGTCTTTCTCTGCCTCATCGGACAATGACCCAGCTCTGTATTTTTCTGAATGCCTCATGGGACAATGACCTCCCTCGGAATTTTCGAGTTCATTGTCGCATTGATATTTACCTGACAGGCTAATGACCCAGATAAGCCGGGATTTCCAGTGACCCGGGGGCTCAGGACTGCCCCAGATCAGGATTTCACGGAGTACAATTTGAGGACATTTACCCGTGATCAGTAGGCAGAGGTGAATGACCGCAGTTAGCGGTATATATGAGATTATAGAACGTGTATATTTTACTCACATCTGCAAGCCCCGGCGGAGACAAGCCTTAAGCATATTGTCAGACAAAAAGACAAAGAGAAAATACTTATATATAGTATATGCCGTTTTTGAGCCAAATTCAATCTTGGAATCAATTCGGGTGAGCGAAATGCATTATCTTCTTATATGCAAGTATTTGTATTGAATGTTTGAACTGCTTTTCATTATTATTTCATTATATGCAATTAACAGTAGTTAATGTTTGCACTGCTTTTCAGTCAATTGCCTACTTTCCTGTAATGGATATATTTTCCCAAATGCATATATTTACTGTTTGTCCTTCAGGTTTTTTTTTACAGAAAGCATGTGTGCTACCCTGGCCGCGTCTTTTATTTAATGTAACCATTATCGCATCCATGTATTTACTATATGATTTTGTATGCCTTTACAACAGTTGATAATATATGTATGCCTATGCCCCTACCCTATTAATATCATATGTTTGCAGCTCGAAGAATGGCGCTCAACATTGGTCCATGTCATTTATATAATAATTTGACTAATATCTGAGCCTGGTTTATGGACCACACTCAGGACAAATTAATGCCTCTAACCAGAGAGCTAAATAGAGTGTTCCTTTGTGTGTATCTCCTAGCTCCCTGGTGGTGACAAAAGGCAGGTGAAACTCGCAGTAGTGTAGTGAAACCTTGCAGTACTTGACACGAATTATTCCAGCAACTTGGCCGGGGGAAGAAACCTTGCAGTGATAGTGTGACGTCATACAGCAGCAACCCATTCATGATAAGTGCACTTTTAAAAAGGACCAAACACTAATCGATCTTTAGGTCATACCAGTCAATGATTAAAATTAGGACATAAACCTCAGCCATCGTGAAAGGGTATCCTAAATATAAACAGAACTTTTGTGTAGACTATTTTTATCTCCATTTACCCAGTGCTGTATACATTAACTATATACATATATTATATTTGTTTTTTTTTCTTGTGTTTTTTCTGTAACCAATTTAGCTTGGTCTAATATACATAAATTCATAGAAACGAATTTCACTGTTGTTTCCTTCTTTTCACTATATGTTCTGTGTTGCTTGGTAGTTAACTGTTTTTTGTTAATCATTATCTTAATTACCAGCTGGGGGTCTCATGAGCCATATCAGTACCTCAGGGGAAGTGTGGCTGAAGACCTAACATACTCTCAGGATCCTTGATGGGATTTGCTTCTTTGCTTAACTGAGAAGAGTTTAAAT
This sequence comes from Oreohelix idahoensis, assembly GCA_024509875.1. Lineage (NCBI taxonomy): Eukaryota > Metazoa > Mollusca > Gastropoda > Stylommatophora > Oreohelicidae > Oreohelix > Oreohelix idahoensis. Next base: position 308,791 of record JAMPIV010008611.1, on the reverse strand, counting down.
TTCAGTCTCCTGAAACATTTCTTCTTACAAGTGTCGGACTATTACTTACAGCGAGCCAAAAGACACTGTGGAAGAGATTGGTACTCTCTTTTATTTCTTCTGTCTATCCTTTCTTCTACCCTGTCGCCACAAACTGGACTGCTCGTCCCGGATGAACTCATAGCATCTGTATGTTCCCTAGACTACAAGTAATTTATTGCTAATATACATTTTACTTTTGGGTAACAAACTTGGGTTAATAGTTTTGTTATCAAGTAATCTTATACAGCTTCCAAGTACACTTTGCATGTAACTGGTTTGATCTTATATGCAGTATATTGCACAGATAGAATAGTACACAAAATGTAACTGGTGACTGATCTTCTAGTGTATGGTCCAATTTTTTAGTTAAGTTGTATACAAGATTTAACTGAGCTACTTAACTAAGAGCTATCATATATTGGTTGAAATTGTTGTTGTTGCAAAATTTTGTTTTATTGTTGTGGCAGTAATACACTATATTATTAATATTAGACAGTATTACTTTTACCTGTATTGGTTTGTGAGTAGGTTTATTCAAGCTCATTCGACTTGATCCAATATTGCAATGGCAGAGACAGCAAAAGTAAGAGCTTTGTTAATTGAGAGTGGAAAAGAGGTGGGGCTTGCAGGAAAAGAGCTTGCAGACTATGTATCCTCAGAGAGGAAGAGCATCAGAGAGGCAGAAGCGGAGAGGGACAGGGAAATCAGAGCGGCAGAAGCGGAGAAAGATCGTGAAATCAGAGCGGCAGAAGCGGAGAAGGATCGTGAAATAAGAGCGGCAGAAGAGAAGGAGAAGGAACGACAACATGCCCTGAAAATGAAGGAACTGGATGTGGAACTTCTCTCAAAAAGCAAGGAAGCTGGGAGCAATTCCGAAACTTCATCTTCTCCGCCCTCGCCCCTTCAATCTGATAGTGCATCAGCTCTCTCTACACCACACCTGGGACCGATGGCCTTCCCTCTGGAGCCATTTATGGAGGGAAAGGATTCCATGGACAGCTTTTTGGACCGTTTCGAGAGGTTCGCTTCTTCGTTCGGGCTGGACCGGAAGAGGTGGAATCTGAAACTCTCGCAAGGACTCAGGGGTGCTGGCTATGATGTATTCCTAAAACTGGCGCCTCATGAACAGGATGACTATGACTGTCTTAAGAAAGCCCTCTTAGCTCGCTATGAATTGAATGCTGAGGCGTACCGTAAACGGTTCAGAAATTTCCGTAAAGAAAATGGAGAATCGTACACCCAGTATGCTGCTCGCCTGGAAGCTTATTTGCAGAAATGGCTCACTCTCGCGTCATTCGAGAAATCTTACGAAGGACTGCAAGAATTATTACTAATGGAGCAACTGAAAGAAATGATGAGCCCTGAGATGAGACGATTTCTGGTAGAAAAAAAACGGGGCAGAAAGGTTAAATACCATAGTTACCTTATCAGAACGCTTTCAGAATGCACAGGCTGAGACTCTGACCTCCAGACGGAGATATACAGACTATCCAGCTCGGCAGACTGCGCCTAACAGCTCCAATAGTATTACAAGCTCCAAGCCACCCTACATGAAAACTCACCATGACAGACCCAACAATGGACAAACCCACAAGAACACGGAAAGGAAAACTTCCTATACAGCAAACACAGAGAGGGATGTGTGCCAACACTGTCGGTCGCCTAAACATAGTTCTCGTGATTGTAAGCGCCGACCCCTCCCCATGAATGCAGCTTGCATAACAACCAGATCTGACAGCCCTGAGCCCTCAAAGGATGACATAGATTCTTCGAAGCGACCAGCTGTCATTGAATCTGTTATGGTTAATGGGGAGAGAGCTCTTTGTTTGTATGACACTGGATTATCTTATGATGCAATCGTCGCAGCTTCTCTTGTTAATTCTGACCAAATTACAGAGGAGACGATTGAAATACAAGGACCCACCAAATCTGGTGCGCCCATGATTCTACCAGTGTGCAAGATTCAGGTTCAATCGCGGTATGTGACTGGAGAAATCAGAGCCGCTGTTCTAAAGGATCCCATCTACCCCCTGATTTTGGGCTGTAGATATGTGTTCCTAGGAGAACCAGCCCGGCCTCTGTCAGTTGCGGCCGTACAGACCAGGGATCAATGCAGGCAGAACCCTGAGTCTGGAACTCCTACCAACATCTTCCCAGAAGAGTTGAAGAAGGCACAAACAGCGGATAGCACTTTGTCGCCTTGTTTTAAAAAACTTCCTAAGTCTCATACCCCGCCTCTCAAGGGAGAGATTTATAAGAAGAATGGTCTGTTGTACCGCAGAGCAGGCAAAGGAGCGAGCGAACACTCACAGCTGATTGTCCCCTCATCCTATAGGACCCAAATATTAGAAATGGGCCATGCCTTACCTTTCAGCGGACACATGGGAATTGGAGCAACCATGCAGCGCATTTCTTGCCACTACTATTGGCCAGGAATGAACGCAGACATAAAACGGTATGTTCTGTCATGCGCACAGTGCCAAAAGGTGGCTCCTAAGCACTGGGTAGCTCCTGTAACCTTAGGAGAAATGCCTGTAACAGGTACCCCTTTCGAAAGGGTGGCAGTCGACATTGTTGGGCCCCTGATTAGGACAAAGAAAAAGAATAGCTACATCTTGACGTTGGTCGACACATGCTCCATGTGGGCAGAAGCAGTCGCAATGCCTTCGTGCGACTCAACTCATGTAGCGGAAGCCCTCCTTACTATATTTACGAGGTTGGGGTTCCCTCTTCAGATCCTGACGGATAATGGATCACAATTTCGGGGGAAATTTTAATGGAAGAAGTGTTTCGGATTTTCCAAACGCGACACATTCATACCTCTCCATATCACCCCCAGAGCAACGGCCAAGTAGAAAGGTTTAATGGAACCTTAATTTCCATACTGCGAAAGCTGGAGCAGGAGAACCCAAGTTCATGGGATTCCTACCTGCCAGCGGCACTGTTTGCTTACAGAGAGGTACCTCATCACTCGACAGGAATTCCACCAGCAACACTGCTGTTTGGGCGCCCAATAAAAGGTCCTCTAGAGGCACTTCTGAGATCCTGGACAGACGATAAAGCGGATGACACAGTCATTACCGCGTCACATTATGTTGAGGAATTGAAGCAACGCCTCCAAACAGGTTGGAAGTTGGCCACTGCAAATTTGCGCAAAGCCCGTCAGAAACGTGCGCAATATTATAACAGGACAGCTAAGGAACGAGAACTGAACATTGGGGATAAAGTTTTATTGCTCTTGCCAAGCAGCCACAATAAACTTCAGATTGGTTGGAGAGGACCCTATGCTGTTGTCGAGAAAATCTCTCGCACCAACTACAAGATAGCAATTAAAGGTAAACAGAAAATTTACCACAGCAATCTGCTGAAAAAGTACAGCGAACGCGCATCAGTAGAGCCAGTTCATTTGATGGCCCTTGCAGTAGCCAGTGAAGTAGAGAATGAACCCAGTGTAGCAGTCGAATACCCTCTGTCCTTGAGTGAGACTCAGGCCGATGTGCAAATAAGTCACACTCTAACCATGGAACAGCATGAGCAGGTGCTAACAATGTTGGAAAAGTATGCAGAAGTTCTCACGGACAGGCCAGGCCTAACCAGTTTAGTAGAATTTGATATGAAGTTGAAAGATGCAATGCCAGTCCGTGTGAAAAATTACCCTATACCCTATGCCAAGGCGGATGCATTGAGAGAAGAAATAGAGAATTGCTCAGTGCAGGCATTATTTCTCCATCCGAATCACCCTATAGCGCTAGTGTTGTGCTCCTTCGGAAGCCTACCGGAGAGCATAGATTGTGCATTGACTATAGGAGACTGAATGCAGTGTCGGAGTACCAAGCTGAGCCTCTGCCAGATCAAAACTCACTGTTCGCTAAGCTAAATACAGCTCGGTATTTCTCTAAGATCGACCTTAGCAAGGGATACTGTCAAATCCCTGTGAAGAAAGAGATCCGACCACTACTGGCTTTCAGCACCCCGGAAGGACACTTTGAATTTAATGTCCTCCCATTCGGATTACATAATGCGCCTAGCACATTCACGAGAATGATGAGAAAACTTCTCGCACCCCTTCATAACCCTGCTATTACAAACTTTATGGACGATATACTCATCGCCACAGACACCTTTGAGGAACACCTGAATGCAATAGAGATGCTACTCCGAAGGCTTAAGGACACAGGTTTAACCGCCCGTCCAACTAAATGCCAGATAGGTTTTGACCAACTGGGGTTTCTCGGCCACACCATTTCACAAGGGTACATGTTCCCGGAGGAACGTAATGTTGACAAACTGCGCAATGCACCTCACCCTATTACTAAAAAGGATGTCAGATCGTTCGTCGCGTTATGTGGATTTTACCAACGCTACATTAAGGATTTCAACACTATTAGCGCCCCACTGACGAACCTTACGAAAAAGAATACTCCGGAAAAAGTGATCTGGACCGCTGAGTGTGAGAATGCTTATAGTACCCTCAAGGAAAAACTCACAGAGAAACCTATTCTGCACCTACCGAACTTAAGCCGACCATTCATACTACGCACCGATGCTAGTCAGATTGGGATTGGAGCCACCTTGCTACAAACTGGGGAAGACATTGCGTCTACATTATTCCCCATAGCTTTTGCTAGCCGAAAGTTGAATGCTGCTGAAAGAAATTACTCCACTATTGAACGGGAATGCCTAGCTTTGGTATGGGGAATTCAGAAATATCAACCATACTTATATGGAAAGCCCTTCACCGTTCAATGCGACCATCAACCATTAATGTTCTTAGCAGCTTCCAAAAACCTAAATTCAAGGCTCATGAGGTGGTCAATGTTAATGCAACCATATAACTTCAAGGTTGAATATATACCTGGGAAACTCAATGTCGGAGCAGACTTTCTCAGCCGTCATCCATGCAGTGGGGAAGAACAGGCAAGTCAGCAGCGACCCAATAAGCCTAACCTCCCTAAAAACTTCCAGGATGGTGAGGGAAATCAAACTAGGACAGAGAGAGATCAAGAAGAAGATGTCAGTCGAAACTAGTTCACCTTACGATAAACTTTCACAGGGGGCTATTGTCGCGAAATTATTCGTCCGACAATCTTCTGTCTTTCTCTGCCTCATCGGACAATGACCCAGCTCTGTATTTTTCTGAATGCCTCATGGGACAATGACCTCCCTCGGAATTTTCGAGTTCATTGTCGCATTGATATTTACCTGACAGGCTAATGACCCAGATAAGCCGGGATTTCCAGTGACCCGGAGGAGCTCAGGCACGGAGTACAATTTGAGGACATTTACCCGTGATCAGTAGGCAGAGGTGAATGACCGCGGTTAGCTGTATATATGAGATTATAGAACGTGTATATTTTACTCACATCTGCAAGCCCCGGCGGAGAACCTTAAGCATATTGTCAGACTAAAAGACCAAAGAGAAATACTTATATAGTATATGCCGTTTTTGAGCCAAATTCAATCTTGGAATCAATTCGGGTGAGCGAAATGCATTATCTTCTTATATGCAAGTATTTGTATTGAATGTTTGAACTGCTTTTCATTATTATTTCATTATATGCAATTAACAGTAGTTAATGTTTGCACTGCTTTTCAGTCAATTGCCTACTTTCCTGTAATGGATATATTTTCCCAAATGCATATATTTACTGTTTGTCCTTCAGGTTTTACAGAAAGCATGTGTGCTACCCTGGCCGCGTCTTTTATTTAATGTAACCATTATCGCATCCATGTATTTACTATATGATTTTGTATGCCTTTACAACAGTTGATAATATATGTATGCCTATGCCCCTACCCTATTAATATCATATGTTTGCAGCTCGAAGAATGGCGCTCAACATTGGTCCATGTCATTTATATAATAATTTGACTAATATCTGAGCCTGGTTTATGGACCACACTCAGGACAAATTAATGCCTCTAACCAGAGAGCTAAATAGAGTGTTCCTTTGTGTGTATCTCCTAGCTCCCTGGTGGTGACAAAAGGCAGGTGAAACTCGCAGTAGTGTAGTGAAACCTTGCAGTACTTGACACGAATTATTCCAGCAACTTGGCCGGGGGAAGAAACCTTGCAGTGATAGTGTGACGTCATACAGCAGCAACCCATTCATGATAAGTGCACTTTTAAAAAGGACCAAACACTAATCGATCTTTAGGTCATACCAGTCAATGATTAAAATTAGGACATAAACCTCAGCCATCGTGAAAGGGTATCCTAAATATAAACAGAACTTTTGTGTAGACTATTTTTATCTCCATTTACCCAGTGCTGTATACATTAACTATATACATATATTATATTTGTTTTTTTTTCTTGTGTTTTTCTGTAACCAATTTAGCTTGGTCTAATATACATAAATTCATAGAAACGAATTTCACTGTTGTTTCCTTCTTTTCACTATATGTTCTGTGTTGCTTGGTAGTTAACTGTTTTTTGTTAATCATTATCTTAATTACCAGCTGGGGGTCTCATGAGCCATATCAGTACCTCAGGGGAAGTGTGGCTGAAGACCTAACATACTCTCAGGATCCTTGATGGGATTTGCTTCTTTGCTTAACTGAGAAGAGTTTAAATTTCAGTCTCCTGAAACATTTCTTCTTACAATTGTCGGACTATTACTTACAGCGAGCCAAAAGACACTGTGGAAGAGATTGGTACTCTCTTTTATTTCTTCTGTCTATCCTTTCTTCTACCCTGTCGCCACAGTGTTCCAAATCGGTATACTAACCTTCTTGGTTTTTGTGTCTCGGACTTTGATTTCTGCATCTTATTGAAATTTTTGGTTGTGGTGATAGATTTTGATGCTTATTTTACCATAGTTTTTTTTACTGTTGTTATAGCACGTTTCACTAGCCTTGCCCAACTTCAAAATGCTATATCTCAGCGAATATATAACGCAAATAAGTGAAATTTTGTGTGTGAATTTGAAATGGTATAAACCCTATGAATTAAATTTTTCATTAAAATGCGCCCATTGGTTTCAATTTTTGTTTCTTTGCAATATAATATAAAATCCTACTTCCCAGCACACATCACACACACTCATATTGAAATGTCTACAGTAAGTTATGCGACCTCATTTGCACATTTTTGGTTTATCAAGCAATTGGCATGATTTTTGCGTCAAATTGCGTGAAATTGCACTTCTTGAACATAAAACAGTTTATTTCCGGTTTTACGCACACATTATCAATCAGTGGCGTGTCTACAAAAAGTATTGTGTGGCTAAGTAAGAAAAATGAGTCTGCGAGTACATGTTACGACATTACAGCAAATCACAAATAGGATTTTTTAAGTATTTCTGCAATGAAGCTACTCGAGGAAAACTATATCATTCTATTTCAAACCCACAAAAGAGGACTATTCATGCCTTGGGGAATAAGCAAACGATCATTGCACCGCTGGATAGCGACATCTGAAATTTGTAATTCCAGTGTTTTACACACGAAAAATAGGCCAAGAGTGGTGGATAATTTTGATAGAGAATTGATCCGCAGAGAAATTTGCAATATGTTTCTCAATAATGAGGCAGTGACTTTAAGGAAATTGAAAATTTGGTTAAGAAAGAATAATGACATTGATATTTCCAAATCTACGCCATGGAGGACTTTTAGGAGTTTGGGATTCAATTTTAGAAAATATGTTGGTGGTAGAAACCTTATTTGTTTATAAGCCTCATATAGTTGCAATGAGAAGCAAATATTTACGCGAGGTCAGAGAAATGAGAAGAGATTGTTATGATTTTGTGTATTTAGATGAAACTTGGATCAATGCGCACCACAGTAATAAACGAGAATGGCAATCATCTGATGGGACAACTAAGAGACTAGTACCAAGCAGCAAAGGACAGCGCCTAATAACTGCACATGCTGGAAGCAGCCATCATGGGTTTCTAAATAATACTGAACTCACATTTGTTTCAAAATCCACCGAAATAGGGATTATCATACAGAGATGAATGGCAAGATATTTCAAGATTGGATTGTGAATCATGTACTTCCTTCCTTGGATAGACCGTCGTGTTTGATAATGGACAATGCTTCATATTACAACGTTGTGGCACCAGAAGATAAAGTTCCTAATTCATCAAGTACTAAAGATGTAATAAAGATTTGGCTGACCAAAAACGATATTCCATTCAACGAAATGTCCATGAAGCCTGAATTACTTGGAATTGTAAAAAAGACACAGCATACAAAGATATTTCTCATAGACAAGGCAATCCATGAACATGGTCACAGATGTTTAAGATTGCCTCCTTACCATTCTCACTTAAACACAATAGAATCAGTCTGGGCTAAAATTAAGGAACAGGTAGCAACAGAAAATAGAACGTTCAAATTAAAAGATGTTGAAATACTTACAAAAGCCGCCATCTCCAATATAGCCAGGGATTATTGGAAGAAATGTGAGAACCATGTGTTACAAGAGGAAGGGGAATATTGGAAGAATGATGGTTTGTCCTTCATTCAGCCGAGATTGATTATCAATTTCTCAGAGACATATGATTATGATTCGGATGAAGTTTAATTTCTTTAAAGATGACCTTACCGTTATTTACAAGCACATTAGAGGAGCAACGTTCCATTATGATATTTATGAACCGCAAAGAGATGATACCCATTGAAATAATTAGATCAAGGAAGGTCCAGTTTGGTAGCGCACTAAATGTCAATGACAAACAATGTCACGAGTATCTCCCATGCATATCATTTAAGAAATCATCTTCAACAGGTATTCTTGTGCAAACGTGATGGCCACATTATTGTAATAGTAGACACGCCTATGCTTATTCAATTCACAAAATCTGTGACTGAAGTGGTAAAATTTCTTTTCTCGATACACAATAATTAGTATGCCGACAAAGATCAAAGGATTTCATCCGTTTATAGGAACTGGACAAGATGCACAGATATAAAGTATATATTTGTTGGGTCTAACCCAATATAACATCGTATGCGAAAAATGGCATTAATACGTTCGACGGTTAATCAGATAATAACATTTGAAGTTGGGCAAAGCTAGTGAAACGTGCTATAATTAAATATATAATTACTTTACGGATCAGATTTCCCGTCCTGTCTATACCCGTACTCTTTACCTTGTACTTGTACTGTTGTATGTAATAAACCTTATTTCCTAAGTAGAGCAAGAGGCAGGGTGACAGTAGTTGAACAAAAGGTCGCTGAGTGGTGAGGGGAGAGTCAGTATAGGTTCTCACCCTCGATAACTATAAGTCGCCCTATCCACCATCAACAACATTTCTCTTCTATCATCTCAGACCTCTCTCGGACCTTTGTCTTGTCTCTGACATCACACAGACTTGGGTCTCGTCTCAGACAGACTCTTACATAACTCACTCGTGACAATATGCTGGAGGATTATGTGACAGGATTTTGTGAACAAATGTAGCTTTGTTGAACAGAAGGCGCTTTCTTAAGGGCAGTATTTGGAGATTTTTATATAGATCTACACATCGAGTTAGGCAGTTGTCAGAGACTAGACGCACTGCACGCTGTTGTAGTGAACGGAGTCTCTTTGTCATAGACATTGAGCAACCATCCCAGATTGTGGAGCAATAGTCAAGGTTTGCTTGCTTGTGAGATATATAGAACAAAAGAGAGAGAGAGAGAGAGAGAGAGAGAGAGAGAGAGAGAGAGAGAGAGAGAGAGAGAGAGAGAGAGAGAGAGAGAGAGAGAGAGAGAGAGAGAGAGAGAGAGAGAGAGAGAGAGAGAGAGAGAGAGAGAGAGAGAGAGAGAGAGAGAAAGAGTGATAGACGGGCCTGCGTGCCCAATTCTTAACCCTTTAGAAATAAAGTTCGTTCGTTCATATATCTCTTAGCATAAATGGCACGCAGCATTGACAGACCAACCTAGAACCTCCATCTCTTAGCAAATCTTTAACATGATGTCCATTTTTGTTCTGGGTGTTCTTGACTTTCAATTGCTCTTTACTCTATTTTCTAATTTACCTCTAATATTCTTCTTTGCACCTAACCAAGCATGTCGTGCCAGACGACTAAGGAAGATTGTACACGGGATTAGGAAAAGCATAATGTGAAAAAAACTGCGACAAAAAGCATCACGGGTCAAGACGCCATGAAGTTGTTGCAAAGGTGGTTTTATGCTTCTTCTTCTTCTGTTGCTCCGTATGGAGCATACAGCTACCACTGCAGCTGTTCCCCTTGCAGGAAACCTACACCTAAGCACTCTTATGTCCGTGTAGAGGTGGTTTCAGCAGCAATTAGTTTTACACGATGAGTGAAAATGAGAAAAAATAATTGACTGAGGTTCCTTTTTAAGCGTTGCCTTCAAATCTTCCGATGTGCCAAGAAAATGAGGAAGGCTACAGTAAGACTATGATAAACTGTAAGATGAGTGAAATAGGTACTAGTCTATCTAGGACACAGGTCAAATTAATGACCAACGTTATGATTTCAAAGTCAAATCTTGTCCGCTGTCGCGGATTGTCTCCCTTAATCTGCCGTAGTAGCCCACGAATGACCCGGCACTGGAGTAAAAGGATGTGCTTTCCAAAGATAGCACCGTTCGCTCAATATTACTCTTGGCATTGATGTAAATAGGACGATGATGCTCCTATTTAATTGATTCTCACATGTTTTTTTAGGATGACAAGTACAACAATCGCGTTTACTAAGTTTGTTGTAAACTTTGTATACCTCGCCTACTTCTGTGAGATATATTTTACTCGTATAAACTGAGACCCTAGCCGAAGGTAATTCAGCGAAGTATTATTAATATATTAGCTCTGTATATATGTATTTTTTTTTAAAAGTCGTACGGGTACAAGAATTACACATTCTATAAATACTTTTATAGTGGGTGGGTTCCTTAATTTTTTTATTTTTGCCAGGGCAGCGAAGTATGGCCTACTCTTTATGATTTCCAATTGTTAACGTGCACAACTTGCACATGGGACCCCCTATTATTTCGCCCTTATTTGAGAAGGCTAGGCATCCGATCTCACTACCCAAGAGATCATGGAGGAGTATGATATTAGAAACCATTAGTTCTTAAAACAAAGTTCCATCAATCATATTCCCTGTACTGAGAGCGAACCCGGTACCTTTAGAAGTAGAGGCGGACGCCATATATCTTATCCACTCCATACCCCCACCCTCTTCCCCCCCCCTCCCAGTGACTTTTAGTAAGCTGGGTCGCACAAGGGATATAACTAATAAACTATGTTCCGATATCAAGTAGTTCAAGACAAATAATGTGACACATTACTTCCGGATGAATGAAGAATGTAAAAGAGTGACATTCAGCTGAACTAAGTGATTAGTTTACAAAGAGTGAATAAAACGCTTAGAGCGCGCTGAAGAAATCGACCAAGAGATGTGATGTTGATTAGAAGTCTCTGGTCACATGACCAGAAGTTAAAAAGTGCGAGTTTAAATTGGTAGTTAGACTTTCTGTACGTACTAAACTTTGAGAGCTGACGCCTGCTTGCCAAAGTTTAAGTATGTGGTTTCTTTTAGAGGGTCGAATTCTGATAACGAATTATTACTGAAGAAATGGTTAAAACAAGTAAGAAGTTTCAAAAAGTATGTTAAAACGTACCTTTCATACTGGGAATATTGAGCATTTAAATGCCGGCGGGAATGGGTGGGCCAGTCCGAAATTTATCTAGATTTAAAATTCGTTCTCTTTCTCCCCTCCGTCACCCATAGAACTACCAAATCATCTCACGTGACCTAACCTTATGCCGACCCCTAATCTAGAAAATCTACAGGCTGTCTGGTAGTTACTATAAATCGCCGTATCCATAATAGCATCTTTATTATCATATCACATAGATTAACTCCGTCATTAAAACAAAAGTGAAGATGCTAAATACTAAGGGTAAGGAATACTTCTGTAACCAATTTAAGAAATAAAAATACTTCATAAAGGCTTTTACAGGGCTACTTCTGGTCCATTAATTTTACCATTCACGAATTCGTTATTCCCGAGGTGATTCGACGTAGGAAATGAACTCTTGCGGCCGACAGAATTTTAGTTAGTTAAATTACGATTAAAATGCGCACAAAGAAACACTCACACACTCATACAAAATATGCAAACACCAGATACAAACGGGAGCCGCGCTAGCGTAGTGGTTACAACACCGCTCTGGCGACCGGGTGATTCAGGATCAAACCCGGGCGACGGCATTTGAGGATTTTTCGTCGACCGGGATTCGGACTGGATTAACTCGAGACCTGGCGAGGACATTAGAAGGAGTGTCGTCGACCAGGGACTGGCGGCTCCTGAGCCGACCCAGCTCTAATGGGTACCTCCGAAAACGGCGAGTATCTGCCTGAATGGCGAGGGACACTTGTCTCTGTACAAGAAAATAGGATACTCACGTAAAAATCAATGTCAGGTTAGACATTAAAAAAAAAAAAAAAAAACCCTGAGATTTCGCCTCGAGTATTAGCGGGCGTACGAATAAAAAAAAAAAAACAAACACACATTCTGAAATGCGTTCTTGATCCCCAATTCTCTGTGAAAGGAAGTTATAAATGTGAATTCTTACTATCAGTAGATAAACAAGGATCTTTCAGTTGTTATCTTATGTTTCTGACTGTGTATCAAAACCAGGTGTTTACACAGAGTGAATCGGGACATTGTTTGTAATGTTATTATATATAAATAGTCTATCACTAAACTTGTAGTTTATACCTACCACACATAATAAAGTGGTTTGCTTATGCAGTTCCGAGGCATTATATGTTTTTTTTCCTCGAAGAGGGCAAACGCAGCAACATGCATAGGTTGTGACTCATAGATTACCAGGACATGCATAGGTTGTGACTCATAGATTACCAGGACATGCATAGGTTGTGACACTGTCGTAGATTTCCGATAGGAGAATTAAGACTAGGTTTGGTCCCTTCTGAATAGGTTTGAATAGGTGATAGACTCAGTGAGAGTTAGTGAAAGGTAATAGAATTTCCACACACGTGAGATGATAGATTTGATATAGTGGCTGTCTCTGAAAGCGAAAAAAATTCTTCTCTCTCTCACCTATCTTCTACAACAGTTGTTACAGCGTCAGACAGACTACACCAATATACATATTACGTATATTTCTATCACTCACAGGCACGCACATACACGTGACGACAGGTAAACACACAGACGTGGGAAAACTATAACAATGATATATATATATTATCTAGAACGAGCTGACCAAACACGATTATTAAGTTCAAGAGCGATTTTTAATATCAGGAAAAATCGGCTCACAACATCAAAGAAAGTACATCAAGGAAAATACATATACACATAGTCACAAAACTTCAAGGAAATGTTGCAAGGATGATAGCCCCGTTATGGTGTTAACTCTAGGTTTAGCCCGGCTGTAAAGGGCAATTTTTACTATCTTGCAATATAATACATTTATATTCTTATGTTCGCAAATATTTTGGTAAGCAAAGTATTTCCTTTTTAAGTGCTTAAGGAGAAGTCATTTTTGGGTTGCTTCCCTTGAAAATAGTTCTGTCATCTTCGATCGGACTCCGCAGACGACTCTAGGCCTACTGCGATTTATTCTGTGGCTGGGTAGGAATAGATTGTTCTTGCTTCAGTATATCTATGGCCTGAATTTATACGTAGTGTTTGTATGAGTAGGACGAGTCTGTCTTATATATGGATATCTTTGCATTTCCAAGTCGAACTAATTTGGTTGTCGCTAGAAAAGGTCAAAGGCTATGCAGCGGAAGTATCGCTAGCAAAGGGTGTGATCCATGGCTGTCATCCTGTGAGGATGCCGAGTTTTGTTGTAGCAGGCTTTTTGCCGAAATAGTGATCTATATATGGATGGGGAAAAGTGATAATCATTTAGACATGTTGTATGTACTTTACCCCAGTGTTTATTCTCTTTTGCCAAGGAATGGCAAAGTTATATTTCGCATAAAAAGGTAAAACCACAATTTATTATGAACTTGGGCTTCGCCATCGTTGTTGATAAGCAGATGCACAGTGGTACTTTTAAAAAGAATATCCATTCAAAGGAAGAAGACATTCCTATGTATCAGCACTGGATTGTATGATATTATTCAATTACCTCTATGAGAGAACCTATGAAGAAATGAGGACATTTAATGAATGACTAATTTTGGTCTATATTCTATAGTGAGTGAAGCTCACGAGAGAGAGAACAGCCATGTTGAAATTCATATACTTTGTATTTATCGAGTGAGAAAAAGGGATGCCTGTACTATCGCTCGATGAACCAAGAGATCACTGCTACATGTGAGAACCCATGTCTGGGATTCCTATATTATGAAATATATATATATTGAACTTTACGTGAAGGAATATTCGCTAGACGAGGTTAGGTCTAGGAGCCTTCCTATGTATTGGTTATGGTCTGACGTGCCCAGTCAGTAAAGCCAGATGATTTACATGATGGAACGCTGAATGCTTATTTACGAATGCTCCATTATGATATTTGCCAAGCATGAATGCTAACTTAAGATGATATTCCTGTGATCAACATTATGCTGTCTATGTCGACATTTGTTCCTGTAACCATACACGTACTGTCCAAGTGTGCGTCCATTAAATGTTATAAAAAGACCACCGTAGTTCCAGTACTTCTTGAATTCGAACAGTGTGAGTATGAGTGATGTACTACCAACCTGTCAACTCTATCGAATCATTCTACCATTCGCGTACTGACATTCAGATACACACTCATTGTTTACACTCACATTCTTGTCGGAGCCTCATCACGTTCCAGGACAAGATGACCTGTATGACCAAAACTGTGCTGGGTTTGATGAGTTGACAATCGTTACACTTTACTACACCAGTCCCAACATCTACATTTATCCACTGGTGGACATTCACATCATTTAGCAAATAAAGCATGATTCAACAACTAGTAGCCAGTATGAGTTAACAACTACACACAAAGAAAGAGTTTAACACCGGCCCCGTTAAGAGAACAGATGATGGCGCCAGAGTCACAGATACATAGGGTTTGAGTCTAAGAGTTTTTCTTTGTTTTTATCTCGTAATTATATGCACAGAGTTTGAAAAAAAAAAAATCTGATTTAACCTAAGACAAAAACACAAGAACTCTAGCCTTAGCAACAAATTATGCAGATTGGAAAAAAAAATTAGGACAGCAACAGGGTGTCAAAGATATAATAGTGAAAATATCACTCAGACCAGCGTACACTCATTCATTCCGCCATGGCTTCTCATTCAGGTACTCACGACTTTGCTCGCTGCCTCTTGGAACACATTGATCTTAGATTTTCACACAGACTCAAAAAATGCAGTCTTCTGCCAAGAAGTCCCCAGTTCCAAAAGACGTATTTAACTTGGAGTCTCCGGGAACGACTACTTGGGTATGCAAATTTGTTCAAATGTCTGATTAAGTCACCTAACGATTATTCCAGGCGCGGGAGTTAGCAGAGCACAGTGTCAATAGCGTAGGTTTCTAAAAAATGATGAATGTCAGGTCGGTGCCTTCCCTCAGTATAGGATTCACTTTAGTCACACCACAGATTTGTCCACAAGATATAATCTAGTCGGGAAATGGTTGTTAATATTCACGCCACCAGGCAGCAAATTATATAGAGTTTCTAGAAGAAATTAAGTGCTGGCTCCAAGGTCCAGTATTTATCATTACAGTCTTTGAAAGCCCGTTATAGGGATATTAGTATTTCTGTCTAACTTGCACCGTCAGATCAGTGTTACTTGAGAAAACCCACGTGGTTCAAAATAAGGACTGTCTATTTCTTCACAAGTATGGAAACTACTACTAGGTGCTGGTAAAGTTAGGGTCACCCCAAAACTTTCACTGTGTGGAGGAAAAATAACACATATAATATAATAAACAGAATCTGTACTGGTTAAAACTTACATTTAAACTGGCAAGCAGAGAGCTTTGCTTATCATTTAAACTTCCCGTGACGTAAGTTATATTTAAAAATCAGCATTCCTCATAAATTAGGAACACGTGCGTATCCCGTCATCATTCCTGAGGCTGGATTCTAGAGTTTATACGTTAGTTTAGAAAAATACACTCGACTGAGTATTAGCAGTTAAATTAAATTCATAAATAGCTACAATTGCCGTTATAAGCTAGAAATTAAATTTTTAGTCTGCTTTCCACTGAATGCTTCCCTAGAAAATATAATAGCCTACCACTTTATTTCTCTTCTGCGCTAAAGAAATAGATTTAAATGAATTAAGCGATTTAACACTTTAACACTCACAAAATCTATATATCTATCATATTAATTACCTCAACCACAGAATTACAGGTAGTCGCACAACTTAAGAATAAAAATGCTGAAAATATTTCTGGAAGTCTAGAAGTTCGACAAATTGCCGAAACAAACTGAGATCTTCGCTAACAGCTATTCTGTTTTTCGAGCGACCTATCTACTGTGGAGTCTATGAGCGAGAATGAAATTAAAGTTTCAAACTTGGCCAATATCTTAAAATCAGACAAAGGGCCCAAACTTACTTCGCCAAGCGAAATTATCTCCCCTACTCCCAACATTTACGTCCGCTTAACGCGTGTCGTAACTGTCACCTACTGACCACGATGTACGCGTGTCAGTTTCAAATCCCAGACAGCCTGACTCCATTGTAGGGCAGTTTTCACACTACAGCTGACCATGGCCCAAGTGAGCGCCGTGTCAGTTTGGGATTTTCCAGCCAAATGTCTGGATACTGACCGGTGCAGATGTAAAGTATCACACCTCACCGGGACTAATGCCGAGAAGAAGCTCGCGCGCTCGGTGAGAATGTAGACGATTTGCTACGTCCTATGTTCAGCGAACCGACTTATCACGCCTTCTGACGCCCTGCAGCCCTGACATCTACGTAATATCGTCCTAGCGCGATTCTCAGTTTAAGAGAAAGGAAAAAGGTAAAGTTTGCGAATTATATGAGAATAATATTCGCAAAACGAATGGATGAAAAATACACAGGAAAAAAAAAGTACAGAGATATTAAAAGAGAGAGTTTATGTGAAAGAATAGGAAGAAGATGTAGGAAATTAAATGAATATAAACCCTACGTGACAGACACATAGATTACCAGGACATGCATAGGTTGTGACTCATAGATTACCAGGACATGCATAGGTTGTGACACATAGATTACCAGGACATGCATAGGTTGTGACACATAGATTACCAGGACATGCATAGGTTGTGACTCATAGATTACCAGGACATGCATAGGTTGTGACACATAGATTACCAGGACATGCATAGGTTGTGACACATAGATTACCAGGACATGCATAGGTTGTGACACATAGATTACCAGGACATGTAGGACATGCATAAACAAGAACAGAAAAAACAAAAGTACTTTGTTTTTATTTGGATTAACAGCTGTGTACTCATCTCCCCTCCCCGTGTTAACATTTTAAAGTATAAACATCATCATTACCCAATATCCTTCAGCTCCCTAGGGAACTCATGCATTCACAAAAACACATCATTCAACAAATACACATCATTCAACAAATACACATCATTCTTCTTCTTCTTCTTCTTCTTCTTCTGCGTTCAGTTTGTAGTCATGCTAAATCTGCAGGCCCGTCGCCAGGACGAAGTCCACAGTCTTAACCAGGTCGGCGCGGCAGCCCCATAGCCTCTGCTGGAGCTCAGCACCCCTTGGCCAGGTCGCACGTCGCGGTTCATCGTGGGTCGCTCTACCCTGCCTTCCCCCGACCCATTTGGTTGGCAAAGGCACCGGTTGCTTGGGTGGGCCCTTTCGAGGCCAGGGGCCCGGCTCCGTTCCCCCCCGGCTGTAGCTGATAGGAGCGACGCCATGACGCAAGTCGAGATTGTCGCATGACTCCATACTGCAAAAGCGTGTGTGTCCTAATTTTTCCCGGTGTCTGCGCCGTAGCTAACACACTCCGTCTTCGGCAGGCCGGGTTGTGTTTGTTGTTCAGGGTTGTCTCCCATAGCCTTTCCATCTCCCGGTGGTAGCTGCAAGGCAGCAGGTTGGTTTGTTTACCGAGGTTTACCTTCCCCGTGGCTAGAGCTTATAGCGGCTCTTACTCGCTTGATGCACCCGTCATAGGACATATGGGGGATTTCAGTGGGGGTATCAGTGCCACCTGTTACCCCTCCCCGTCCTGCTGGGAGGACGTCGCCGTTTGGTCCGCGACTGCTTATTCGTCCAGCAATACTGACTTAATTCGCAGCTGACACACCATATCTGGAGGTCGTTCCACTATCCGCCACCCGTGGACGCGCCTGGTTGGGGTCGGTCGCCCCTTTGCCAGGACACATCATTCAACAAATACACATCATTCAACACACACACATCAAGTTCTACTGTCTTCTGCCATCTATACAAAGTATTTTCAAATCTGCGAAATCCCTTCTGGTCTATGTCTAATTCCCGTCTCTATTTAATTTATGACCTCCCTCTATTTATTTTACCTTGGGGATCCCAGAACAAGGACTGCCTCGTAATGCCATCAGCTGGTTTTCTAAATGTATGCCCTTTTCGACGCAAATGCCATCTCCACACATTTTGATCCGCTGGTATTAGTCGAAAATAATAGACTCTACATGCCCCAGGGAAAAGTAGGCCTTTTCTTTATTTGTCTTCTTAGAGACTCCAGTGACCCAGGCAGGTCAATAAATACATACTGATAATATATGTCATCCATTCCAACTTCCTCACTGTGCTGTTAGAGATATTAAACAACAAAGAGAGAAACTCGGGAGCAAACCCTGAGAATAAATCCGGAGTCCCTAAGGTAGTTTAATGTTGACTCAACATTATTCTATCAATCATGTCACGTCGTTGGTTCCAAATTGTATCGGCTACTGCCGTTCCTTTGAAACTACTGGTACTAGCTACGCGGAGAGGGGAAACATTCGGCATGGGCAACAGCTTGATCTCTACGTAACTGTGCCCAGGCTTGCACCATGGAGAGGACCGTAAAAAAGCAGCCGAGGGCTATCACCTCCGGGCACATCATCCCGATTGTCAGTTATGACTGCAGGAGGCTAACCGATAGACTGAATAAGTATGGCCAGCAGGTTGGCCTGAACATCAATCTGAAGAAGACAGAGGTCATGACACTAAATGTGGGCGATCCTGAGCCAATAACAGTAAGGAACAAGTAGTTAGAACAGACAGACACATTTACTTACCTAGGATGCATAGTAACACCTGACGGCGGAACAAGCGAGGACATTAACAACAGAATGAATAAAGCGAGAACAGCCTTTGCTATTCTCAACAACATTTGGAAGTCTTCCCAGTATAGCACAAACACCAAATTAAGACTGTATGAGAGCTGTGTACTTTCTGTGCTTCTCTATGCTGCGGAATGTTGGAGAGTAACAGAGAAGGAAATGTCGAAACTGTCCTCCTTCCACACAATCTGCCTAAGGAAAATTCTCCGAATCTTTTAGCCAAACACCACCAGCAACCAAGAACTACTTATTCGGAGTAACCAGGAGGACATGCACACCATCATAGCTGGCAGACGCTGGAGTTGGGTTGGCCACGTCCTCAGAAGGGACCCTTATACCATCACAAGAACAGCTATGCTATGGACCCCCGAGGGAAAGTGAACGAGAGGCCGACCAAAAACAACTTGGCGGAGAACTGTGGAAGCCGAGATGCAAAGAATGAACCATAGTTGGGGCACTGTATGAAGGATGGCCGCCGACCGAGCAAAGTGGAATCAATTTGTTGCTGCCCTACAAGACGCCACCAGGCGTGATGGCCGCTGACTGCTTTGGCGGTTATGGATCAAAGAGAAGAGAAACTCGTTAAGCAGGCAATTTACAATCAGCCAAATCGTGATTTTGAGGAGGGGCGTTAGATTTGTAACGGGAAACGGTTAATCACGGATAAGGTTACTATGTAGGAGTGGTAATGGTGGGCTTTTCTGTGAGACACCAATTAACCAGTGACTCAATGACGAATACCTATCTCCGGTCGAACAATGTATATATCAGAGAAAATGTAAGGTTTCTGTACTCTTGATGATCACCGATCCACCAGCTGAAACTAAGTTTAAGCACAGAAGACTTTAAAAGTATATACACATATATATAAGTATATATAGATATAGTACGCAATTGTGTGTACAGTAAAGTCAAAGAAGTACTTAGGAATATTTCTCAATAATCCAGTTTTGGAGTGTAAGATCCTAAAGTGATCCTGTGCGTGCAGAGTGTCAGTGACATAGGACCTGGCTTCAACCTTACTTAATGTTGCTGAGTTAAAAAAATCAAGGAGGGACAGAGACTGAATCTTCATCCCTGAGTGTGAACCAGACATCCTTTTAGACACTAGTCAGCGACTCATATCTTGACTGCCTGCGTCAGGACCAGCGAATCAGAGCTGGTCAAGACCGCACTCCACCTCCACGTGGTGGTCCTGGAAACAGTCTGCAGCAGTGCAGTCTGGCTGAGCGAGTGCGGATCGAAATGGGAAGGCAAACCCGGTCCATAAAAAATGCCGTGCAGAAGTCGGATGTGTCGACCGAAAGGTGCAGATATCACAGCTTAGGCGCAAACAGACACAACGCAACCACCGTCCTTTTCAGGGCGAACGAGGAAGAAGGAAGAAGAAGACACTAGTGCCACACAGGAAAATCAGTCACCAACACGTGCCCTTATCAGGAAGTCACAGCAGAGTGTCATCTCTGCCTACGTCCGACATGAACATTAAGATAAGTCAAATATTGAGAAAGAAGATCATTACACACAACAAAGCGCAGACTTAGTCAGTGAGGAAAAAAAAGCACCCCACTGGGACCTAGACTTTTTTACAGATTTAAACTTTGATTCTTTTCCATATTTCTTCATTAGTTGTAAATTTACCCTCTGTAAATGTGATTCCCATAATAAATAGCGTGCATTGTTTTATTTACCTACTACACATCTGATGCCGACCACATCACCCCTAGTGTGCTGACGGTCAAGGTAATATGGGCCTAACACCATATTCCCAATATGCCTCAATGGGCGTGTAACGGATTCCTTTACCTTTTTTTTTACACGTCTGAGTCAATTTGATTAAATATCATAAACCTGTCCAGACCTCTTTTTTGTTTTTGTTTTGTTTTTATTACTTCCTTTTCTTACTTTCTGTCCTCTTTATTGTGTAATTGTCCATATCGTCTGGTGAATGTTAGTTGTGGAACAAAGTCACGTGGGAGAACAACTTGTCTGGTATTCTTACATTATATTTAATTACCATTGATTCCAGACAGTTAACCTCTTGGTTTCTTAACAAATAACATCACTATTACAGTATTCTTCTTCTTCTTCTTTGATCCTTAGCCGCCGACTGTCAAAGCAGTCAGTGGCCATTACGCCTGGTTGCGTTTTGTAGGGCAACAACAAATTGATTCCACCCTGCTCGGTCGGCGGCCATCCCCCGCACAGTGCCCCAACTCTGGTTCACCCCCTGCATCCCAGCCTCCACAGCCCCCCGCCAAGTTGTTTTTGGTCGGCCTCTCTTTCGTTTTCCTTCAGGGGTCCATAGCATAGCTGTTCCCGTGATGGCATCGGGGTCTCTGTACTATTACAGTATTGCAAGAAAATCAATCTACATTCTTATTGTTATCTGGAGCAGTTGACCTGGGTTGACCTTGCTCTATTCCTACGCCTGACACTGCTAGGAAAGCAACACAAATCATTAGAAAGGTAGCGACTGTTTTGGAAAATAAGATGTTAAAAATTCGAAACTCTTGCTTGACGAGGAAGCATCTTCTGATGGTCAGAGTACCTGCTGTTGTGTTGCTCTCTTAGTTGTTTGCAACAGATAAAAGCACAGTGAGGAAGTTCGAATGGATGAAATAAAAAGCTTTATGTATTTATTGTCCCGCGCAACATTTTGTTTGGGTCAAATCTCAGAATGTCTGCATATCTCATTTCCTGCGGCTGTCAGAGAGACACTCTATAAATACAGTTGACATTCAAAAATCCGGCAACCTCCGGACCTGAGGAGTGCCGGATTGTTGAAAATGCCGGATTTTTTATGGTTATATATGCTGTATATATTTAACAGAAAATGACTACCTGTACAGTCCTTTAAAGAAAGAAAATTAAAACATAAATGAAAAGCAAATAAAATTTTAATGTTCATCAACTAAATAAAACAGTTCTACAGAATTTTAGTTCAACTGAATAAAATAGTTCTACAGAGTTTTAATTCAACTAAAGTCAAACAGTGGCGCGCCAACGCGGTAAATTAAAAAATGCGCTCCGAAATCCATGCCGGAAATCTGAAGGAACCGGATTATCGATGACCGGATTTTTGAATGTCAACTGTATATCGATTGGCAGTGTTCATTCTTGTTTCACATCCTCATTCATCATAACCAGGGATACACGTAGGCTGGCGCGTAATAAATCTGCAGTTCTCACCCTTTAAAGATGCGGGGACTTTTTGAGAGGTGTCGCTAATGCTGCTAGGACTCTGTACCCACAAATGTTGTGACCACTGGGCCATCTGAAATACTGAACAGCGATGGAGAAGTAAGCCACACAATGACATGATAATATCTTACAATGAGTGCTGGGTCATGTGGAGACTCGTCAGCTGTGTCGCCAGTTTCGCGATTTTCTTGCCCAATTGCGTGTGTTAATAAAATTCGAGTCTTACTTACTTACTTACTTACTTAGTAGTTCCTCTTCTACCGTGAGGTGTAGAGATTTGGAAGAGAAAGAGCCATACTATCCTATCGGCTGTCTTCCTCCTGGCCTGGTTCCATTCTAGTCCTCGGTCATTCAGAGATTGTCTAATGTTGTTCTCCCAGCGGACTCTGGGTCGGCCTGGAGGTCTGGACTCCTGGCTCTTAGCCTCCCATATCTGCCGTGGCAGCCGATATTCTTTCATTCTGCAGACATGGCCAAACCATCTTAGTTGGAACTGTTCTACTTGGGTCTGCAGGGGTTGGGTTTTTAGGCCTTGACATATCGTCTGGTTGCAGACCGTGTCTCTTCTTAATCTTCGAGTAAAATTCGAGTCTCAAAGTTTTAATACCGCCCGGCTAGAAATAACAAGTAAAGAATCAACATAAATAGGTATGTTGAGTAGAAAACCAGAGAAAAGAAAAGTAACAGAATTTGAAAGGCTGCCCGGGAAATCAAACCTTGGACCATTGTCACGGATTGCCTCCCCTGCTTTGCAGTAGTGGTTCAACAGTGACCAAAACTCAAGAGTATCTAATATTGGCTTCCAAGGTATCTACCTGCGCTCAAGATTATTCTTGGCAGAGATATAGATAGAAGATATTTCCAGAAGTCACGAACAATATTGCATTAGGCTGAACAATTGTTAACGCATTATATCTGGTCCGTCGCCTTTTGTGAAGGGTTTAAGCAATGGTTTAGCCCGTTCAAGCCCCAGTTGGTGTAATCCAACGAATGCCCTCTTATATGTAATGGATATATATATATTTTATATATATATATATATATATATATATATATATATATATATATATATATATATATATATATAGATAGATAGATAGATAGATAGATAGATAGATAGATAGATAGATAGATAGATAGATAGATAGATAGATAGATAGATAGATAGATAGATAGATAGATAGATAGATAGATAGATAGATAGATAGATAGATAGATAGATAGATAGATAGATAGATAGATAGATAGATAGATGTAATTATTAAATAGTCTTGCTCATACGTTTCTTTCATACTTCTAATGACTGAATAAACAATTATTTGTTTAGTTTAATATAACATACAACAAATTTAATAGTAAATTAGTTCAACAAGTTAAAATAAGGATTAAATGGGGGTGAAAGGTAAATTAAATTTTTCCTCACAGAGTTTGGATCGGGGCTCTATCAATGTCCGTGTTTTACTGTTGCCTGTAACAAAAAACTTAACTCCAGATGAGTGCTGCAGCTGTAGTTCATCAATTATGTGATGACGGAAGCCTTCTCCACACTCTCTTCCACTGTAGGCGGTTAAGGTGGATGCTTTTCCCTCACAATAGCGGCGTGAATACCACAAATCGTCTGATGGCTTGTAACCACGAACTTTAGACAAATAGAAAGAAACAAATACCTGCTAAGTACATTTGTTCGCCGCAAACTAACAGGCCCATTGTCATGTGCTCCACCCACCAATATTAACCTCTCAGAAGAATTAAATTCCCGAGCACACAGTGTAACTCAGGGAATATGATGAAAATTCACCAATATCCTTCTGGGTGTTAACTATGAAATTGCGTATGGAGTGTGTTAATAATGATTTGCCTGAATTACAATTAAAAAAGGTACATACTTCTCACAAGATAATATGTTACACCTTAGGCACATGTGATGTAATCATCACTCATTACTACTCCCGTCGGAGTTTGGGGGTAGCTCTGCTGTCGGGTTTCCCGCACGACTAGTCAGAAACAATCACCAGCTCTTGCAGTAGTGGTTCCTTCATATACGTTTTTCATATGTTGAGGTTGCCACCCTTGTATATAACCACTTAGCAAGAAACATGTAGAATTTACATTAGTAAATAAATAGTTTACACTTACCCAAAATTTTGGGAAACACAATCTCCTTGCACAGATTTAGACTGGACACAGCTCTGTATTAGAAGCTTCGAAATCACTTAGATCTGGAAATTAGAGTTAATTCCTCTGACGGCGGGTGTTCTGCGAAAATCACTGGCCTGGGAAAACTTTTCCTTAATTCCTCTATGACTTGGTCTGGGAAAGTAAAGTTAATTCCTCTGACGGCGGATGTTCTGCGAAATCCTGGCCTAGGAAAACTTTTGTTAAATTCCTCTATGACTTGTGATCAAATTCCTAGGATTGCAGTCTTGTTAATTAAAGTCCAAGCCCCTTTAAGTTTCCAGTCTTGTATTAAAAATGCGGGTTTACTTGTGAAGTCCAAAGTTGCCCAATACTCGATCTGTTACTTATAGTTGTGGAATTTCTAAATCCAATGTTTCCATTTTCTTTCTGGCTTTTAGGAGTCGCTGGTATGACTTGTGCGCTGCAGTCTCTTTGTGTGATCTGTGTCTGTGTTTTCATCACACTATATTCTCAGTTCTTAGTGCAAATCACAGATTGCACTTCCGACTAGTGTGCCAATAAAATACATTGTATAGTTCAGCTCCTCAAAATGAACCAATCCAATCGAATCTCGTTCAGCACTACGTGGGTAGGGGCGTTTTAAATTCAACAAAAAATACCCTCACGTGTTTCACAATATTAAATTTAATATCCACGCGTGACCTCTTACAGTGATGTCAAACCGTTGTGTCAGACTTCCGCCGGCATCTTGTGCACAACTAATAAACACCATCTGTGAACTCATTTGACGTCCAGATGATACCTATCGCCATTATTGTCTCTCCAGACAGATTATCGTGATAATCACACACAGGGATGGCCCCGTGAAACGATAAACGCATCTACCACCTGTGTAATCTGCCCACCTCAGGCGGCTATCTCAGACAGACAATATTGGCTTCTATAGATGTTGATCGGGCGAGACCGTCTTTTCATGATAAGAATCTCGCTCGCTGACCGGTGATAATGACTGGGTATTGTAACGATAATACCCCAGTTCATCTGGCAGAACGTAAATAAGTCTGAGGAGTGGTAAACAAGATAAAGACAGTCCCATAGCAAATACTTTCGTAGGGGAGTGGAGTATTAGTGACTTTCCCCTACTAGATTTAGCATAGAGAGTAAATAATGGTGCATAAAATATGCCACACAATAATGACAGGGGAGAGAAAAATAAGAAAATATCACTCGCACGTGAATGTAATGCAATCCTGCCGGAGTGGACTTGAGATCGCACAACCGTATCGTCACAACTGTGGTGAAGTGGGATGTTATAAATACTTATAGGGAACTTAGTGTACTGACTGAGATCAGCTGTGAAGGTATCTATATCTATTAAGAGTAGTGTATTATAGATAACCTTACTTGCTACCACATATCTATATATCTCAGTCAGAATTATTCTGGAATAGTGTGATGCTACGTTATGTGTCTAGGGTATGAGTATGGTGAAGTGTAAGTCACAACAACAGACAGATAAACAATTTAATTTAATCCACTACTCTTGACAACACTGTGACACTCACATACATATAACACTCTACAAAGATATCTTAAAAGAGTCACTGATAAACTTTCGAATAACAATATGTATTCATTACTGGCATGAATGAATATGTGTCCTGATTCAACTACAAGGGAACCAGGAAGCACAATCAATTTAAATTACAAGTTATGTACAGAATGTATTTAATATGAATATTGTAGTGACATATATTATTACAAATGTTCTATGTGTGTCAGTTGTGTAGTAGTAAAATGAGGTAATACTGGTTTTTATTTTGTTCAAGCTCTGTTGGTATTTGTCATCATGACTTCAATAGTTTGTCTTTAGGGACCAGTATTGGAGATGTTCACAGTTCCTGATTTTAAGACAAGTAAATTCCCCTCTTAATGTTAATTTTAAAAAGTCAGTTCAAGATGAGGGGACATAATGTTGAGCTCAGCTGGCCAATTCGCTTATCTGGCGTGATGGCGGCAGGAAAGGACTCCTCTGCTCGAATTCTCCTCTGGGTTCAGGAGACACCTCACTGATAGCTAAAAAGACCAAGGAGTATGCTGTCCGACTCAGGATTCAGCAAAGCTCTGACTAGGTGCTGCTCAGTACCATCAAGACCACTGTCCCTGAAATCAAGAAGGATGTACCTTCTACTTCATAACTAATTTATATTTTCTTTTTACACTGATCACAATACATCACAAACATTGCGTTCAGAGCGTTAGGCCAACAGTCAGCTTCATCTGAAATACTTTATACCAGCATTACCATCCTTAATGGTCACTACGCCTCTGCACTTCCAGCATTATTTCTGTCTAATCAATCATCCAGGTGTCAGTGTACTATTTGGCCATTCCATGCCGTTTTACTTCTCTCCGACACCCTCTGTTCAGGCTGGAGCATTACAGGCTTTACCTCACGTTGGCCACTGAACTACACATATATATACAGGCATAAATCAACAATTCACATTCAATTTTCATTAAAAGATATTGAATGGTTCAAGCTTACCACAATTCATACGAATAACACAGATACGTTGATTAGCAATGAATTCTGGCACAAACTGGCACAAATTTCCATCTGCCTATGTTCCAGGCTTTTATTGAGCAAAATATATGCTGGCTTCAACGCACTGATGCTTTATCAAGCTATTTTAAACAAGTGGTTTCGAACTAACGCTCCCAAGTGTGTATATCAGCGAGTCTGACCAATGAGCCCCGTTTCGACAAGTGTTTGAAAAAATGTTACCTTTCCCCGTTTCCCCTAACAACCAAGATAGTATTTATAGCCCGACCAATCGTGGTTAGGCTTTCATTTGTTGCGCTCCAATCAATTTGGAGTTTACATGGTAGGCTATTTCTGTAACGTAAATTTTTTTCAAACACGTTAAAAAAAAAATCTTATGAGCAGAAATGATTTTATGCTGTCAGGCACCCCCAATATTTTATTTTGGGTATAATTTATTAATTCCTGGACTATTTGCGTAACGTTTTACATATTATTTGTCAGCAAGCCCTAAGGAACCCAAAAATACAAATTTAAAGGAGCTACGTGGCTGCGTTCAAAATATGCAATTTCTTTTACCTCCTGTTTCGAAGATGTTCTGTCTGGGTACTGTTATGTTCTCAACCGTAAACCCATCTAATGTTATCTTTTCTAATAAGAGTTTTTTATGATTTATAAACCTAACTCTGGGAAAGGGTAGTGTATTTTATCACTGTCCGTCTGAAAAAGTTAGTGCTTGTAGACTTACACGCGTGATAGTAGTAATTGTGTATCGCGCGACGCGTGTTTAATGTTCGGCTTTCTGCCTCTCCCTTCTCGCTATCCTTTTGTCCATCTGTTCGTTCGTTTTGGTAACGTAATGTAGAAAAAGACATGAATGGAATTTAAAATTTAGGTCATTACGCAGTCTGCCTCTTAATGTTTTTCCAAGAAATACAGCACACGTTTTATTGAAGAAAGCGGGTATAATACAGTAAGCTTTTACTATCAACGTGAAAGCGTTACAATTTGCAGACGAAGCAGAAAACAAGGGGGATTTCGAGTACATTCCTTGTGACAGCACTGTCATTTTACCATTGCTCTTCTCTTTATTAATTTTATTTGTTAGGCTTCATATTTACCTAATAATTTATATATGTGGATTAGAATATTTCATGACACCTCCCCTCTTAAAACAGACATTATATGTCAGTCCTTTATTCTATATACACATATAGAAATTTATTATTATTTCTGGGGTTTACGGTGATTCTCATCACACGGATGGCGGCTTAAAAAATCCGCTCCCAGATTGGTTTTTCCAGATATATATATTCAATGCTAAAATTGTATGGAGCCAGAAGCAAAGACCATCGGAGTAACCTAGAGTTCTCATGCTTAGCCTGTGCTAAAAACGATAAAGGTTTGTGGTCAGTTTGCAACTTAAATGCCTTCCCATATAGATAAATATTGAATTTCTTTATTGCCCATATTACTGCAAGACATTCTTTTTCGCTAGTTGAGTAGTTGATTTCAGCTTTATTCAACTTTCTGCTAGCATATGCCACTGTGCTTAATTCCCCATCCAATGCATCTGATTTCGAGGGTCATGTTTCCCCTGATAAACTGTGTGTCCCAAAAATTCCAATTCTTTACATCCAACGCAACATTTGGTTGGTCGGGCTGTTAAATTTGCCTCCCTAAGTCGATCAAACAGCATGTTCAGAGAGTCAATGTGTTCCTCAAATGTTTCT
Source organism: Oreohelix idahoensis (assembly GCA_024509875.1). Classification (NCBI taxonomy): domain Eukaryota; kingdom Metazoa; phylum Mollusca; class Gastropoda; order Stylommatophora; family Oreohelicidae; genus Oreohelix; species Oreohelix idahoensis. The sequence goes on along the minus strand of JAMPIV010008611.1, from coordinate 279,938 downwards.
GTTGCTATAAGGATATCATCCATAAAATTTGTTATACAGGGATTATTCAGAGGATCCAATAATTTTCTCATCATTCTAGAGAAGACACTAGGCGCATTCTTCAATCCAAATGGCAATCTATTAAACTCATAGTGTCCTTCTGAGGTACTAAAAGCTAGGTATGGTCTAACCTCAGGCTTTACTGGAATCTGATAGTATCCTTTACTCAGATCCACTTTTGAGAAATATTTAGCTTTATTTAGCCTGGCAAACAGCTGATTTGTATCCGGCAATGGATCCACCTGTCCTTCTGTAATAGCATTCAGTCTCCTGTAATCTATACAGAGTCTATGTACTCCAGAGGGCTTCCTTAAGAGTACAACACCGGAACTATACGAAGACTCACTGTGCGAAATAATTCCTTCCTTCAATAGATAGTCTATCTCTTCCTTCAAAGCTTTTTCCTTAGCAAACGGAATCGAATATGGTTTCATACAGACAGGTGTGGAGTCTATGAGTTTCATATCATATTCCAATAGGTTTGTATGCCCTGGTCGGTCTGTTAACACCTCTGCATGATTATTTAGAACCTGTTGCACTCTCTCTTTCTGAGTTTTCGTTAAATGTGTACTGATTTTCACCTGTGCTGCTGTCTCACAGGGGTGTAATGGATATTCAAATGATGAAAGTGGTTCCTTTTTCATCTCCATGGCGATGGACAAGGTCAACAAGTGTGTCTCTTCCTGATGTTCTCTTTCCAAATATATCTTCAGGAGATTCACATGATAGATTTTTTCTTTCCCCTTCTTATCTATCTTATAATTTGTTCTAGACACCTTCTCTAGAACTGTATATGGACCCTGCCATCCAATTTGTAACTTATTCTGACTCCCAGGCAAAAGAAGCAGTACTTTCTCTCCCACAGCCAAATTTCTGTCTTTCGCCTTCCTGTTATAATAGGCAGCATGTTTCTTCCTGGCTTGTTTCAAATTTTCATTGGCAAGTTTCCAGCCAGTTTTTAACCGAGTGGGCAGCTCATTCACATATTGGTATGAAGATGTAATGTTTTCCTCTGCCTTTTCATCAGTCCACGTTCTTAACAAAGCTACATATGGACCTTTAATTGTGTGGACCTATTTGTCCATGCACCGGTATGGTCTCTTCCACTCGAAGCTTTATAGTGATGATTTTTCTTCCCAGAATTTTCATTCACAAAACGACCGCTACCAATTTTTCTTTTGGGGCTTTCTCCCCTCTTAAAATTCTTGATGAGAGATTTCCTCCCTACATCCTCTTCCTCCAGTTTGTTTAAGTCCGATTGAGGGATTTTCGGCTTATCCTGGGGTAAGACATCCTTTTGCACTCTCCGCATAGTGGCCATTGTAAAACAGTTAAGTGAAGCTTGTCCGTGAAAAGGGGCTTCCCATTCCATTTGGTCCACTTTATCAAATTTATATCTCTTTTTATTCTCAGGCCTAATTTTGCTCCGGGGCGTGTCCAGGTCCTGATCCATGTTCCCACTTGTGGGTGTTCCCTCATGTGCTATGCTACACCTTTCTACAAAGTTCTCAATGTCCCATCTTGCTTTGGGCCAATAATAATTGCGAGCCACCTTTTGAATGATGGTACCTATCTTCTCATGGTCCCCATCTGGTTTCACATGTAGGCTCCTTATTAATTCTGTCCTATATCTTTTAGGAAGTACCAGCTGTCCCTGACCTTTGGATCTAGCTCCAGTCTTCCTATACATCAACTTGTTATTCATGTAAAAATCTCCCTTGCCTGGAGTTGTATGACAAGTTGACAATTTTCTGAAACAAGGCTTGAGTGTTTTATCCCCAGCCTGTGCCTTCCTCATCTCTTCTGGAGTGGTATCTAACATAATATCCTCCTCCTGTCTTGAGGTCGACCTGACCTGAAGGGTTGCCATATACACAGGTTTCCTTCTGCAACGGTTCAGTTTTCATGATTGTCCATTCTGAACAATTCCTTACATACATCCACCTTTTTTCCATGGATGAAAGAATTATTTACTTTCATCCTATTTCCTTTCATCGAATTGTGGGAATTGTATTTTATTTTTCCATACCGTGCCAATCAAATTTGGGTGCATACCTTTATTTTGATCCCTAGGAATCAAAATTTCTAATTAAAAGTTCTTTGTTGTGCCCGCGTAAGTTATCCACCTTGGTTTCTTTTTTATTACCTGTTACCTCTGCTTGAGCTGCTTTATACCTTTCAGCAACATTTAGCAACTCACCCAGCCTCTCTGCACCTTGTTCCATGAGAAACTTTCTCAGGTCTGGAGCCATGGACTCTCTTAGTTGCTCTATAAGGACCATTTCCTTAAGATCTTGGGTTTTCCCCAGAGAAGTCCATTTCTCCAATTATGTCTCGATTCGTGCAGAGAACTGGTGATAGGTTTCACCTGACAGTAGTTTAGCATTCCTAAATTTTTTCCTATAAGATTCTTCATTCTTTTCATACCTTAACAAAAGAGCCTGCTTTAGCATGTCATAATTTTCCTGATCACCCTCTGCACATTTATGCAAAAACCTTCCATAAGGCAGGCCCAAGCCGACAGTCCCTGAGATAACTTTAAGCCTCCAACCTTTCTTCTCTTCAAACCCATACGTGGTAGCTAATAGTTCATACCTAGTTAAAAATATCTCAATAACATCGTCATTCGTCAACAAAATGATCTAAAAGGAAAGTTCATACAGCTGATGGTTGAGGTGCTCCCAGAAGTAATCCGTAAGCATCAGAGGCAGCACAGGGACTGGCACCATTTTCAGGAGCATGGCCTTGAAACTCAAACGCCCTTAGTCGTAAATCATGTTCCCTTTGTAATCTCTTCTCCTCCTTTTACCTGCTTATCCCTCTCTGCAGCATAATCTCTTTCTACTTCTTCTTTCTGCAGCAAATTTCTTCTCCTTCACTTTTCTTCAGCTAGAATTCTTACTCTTACGTCTTTCTGCATCTACATACTTCGTTCTCTTTTCCCTTTCTGCAGCTTGTCTTCTTTCCTCGGCTTCCAATGCTTTAGCCTCTTGGTCAGCCTCAATCTGCAACCTCTTAGTCTCAGCCTCAGCTTCAAATTGTAACTTCTTAATTTCCCTTTCAGCCTCTAACCTTCTTTCGGCTTCTTTTTCTAATCTTCTTTCTTCGCGTTCAATAAATTTGTCACATTCCGTTGTGACATAGGCAACCATAACTTGCCCATCTAATCCTAACTCTTTTGCAGTCTGAACCGCAGCAGATCGAAATTTGGCCAGGTCCGCCATTGTCTATCAGGTAAATTTTTATAATGTCTACCCAACAATTCAATTTCTAACTATATATCTAATGGACAACACAGGCACCGTGAGCTCAACCTTATTTAATTCCACCCAAGGATACCTTTTAATTCTTATATTCCCTGAAGTGAATTACCCCCAATATTTTTAATAGTTAAAGATTCAAAATCCCAAGAGCGAGACCCCAATATATGTGGTGAAGTGGGATGTTATAAATACTTATAGGGAACTTAGTGTACTGACTGAGATCAGCTGTGAAGGTATCTATATCTATTAAGAGTAGTGTATTATAGATAACCTTACTTGCTACCACATATCTATATATCTCAGTCAGAATTATTCTGGAATAGTGTGATGCTACGTTATGTGTCTAGGGTCTGAGTATGGTGAAGTGTAAGTCACAACAACAGACAGATAAACAATTTAATTTAATCCACTACTCTTGACAACACTGTGACACTCACATACATATAACACTCTACAAAGATATCTTAAAAGAGTCACTGATAAACTTTCGAATAACAATATGTATTCATTACTGGCATGAATGAATATGTGTCCTGATTCAACTACAAGGGAACCAGGAAGCACAATCAATTTAAATTACAAGTTATGTACAGAATGTATTTAATATGAATATTGTAGTGACATATATTATTACAAATGTTCTATGTGTGTCAGTTGTGTAGTAGTAAAATGAGGTAATACTGGTTTTGTTTTGTTCAAGCTCTGTTGGTATTTGTCATCATGACTTCAATAGTTTGTCTTTAGGGACCAGTATTGGAGATGTTCACAGTTCCTGATTTTAAGACAAGTAAATTCCCCTCTTAATGTTAATTTTAAAAAGTCAGTTCAAGATGAGGGGACATAATGTTGAGCTCAGCTGGCCAATTCGCTTATCTGGCGTGATGGCGGCAGGAAAGGACTCCTCTGCTCGAATTCTCCTCTGGGTTCAGGAGACACCTCACTGATAGCTAAAAAGACCAAGGAGTATGCTGTCCGACTCAGGATTCAGCAAAGCTCTGACTAGGTGCTGCTCAGTACCATCAAGACCACTGTCCCTGAAATCAAGAAGGATGTACCTTCTACTTCATAACTAATTTATATTTTCTTTTTACACTGATCACAATACATCACAAACATTGCGTTCAGAGCGTTAGGCCAACAGTCAGCTTCATCTGAAATACTTTATACCAGCATTACCATCCTTAATGGTCACTACGCCTCTGCACTTCCAGCATTATTTCTGTCTAATCAATCATCCAGGTGTCAGTGTACTATTTGGCCATTCCATGCCGTTTTACTTCTCTCCGACACCCTCTGTTCAGGCTGGAGCATTACAGGCTTTACCTCACGTTGGCCACTGAACTACACATATATATACAGGCATAAATCAACAATTCACATTCAATTTTCATTAAAAGATATTGAATGGTTCAAGCTTACCACAATTCATACGAATAACACAGATACGTTGATTAGCAATGAATTCTGGCACAAACTGGCACAAATTTCCATCTGCCTATGTTCCAGGCTTTTATTGAGCAAAATATATGCTGGCTTCAACGCACTGATGCTTTATCAAGCTATTTTAAACAAGTGGTTTCGAACTAACGCTCCCAAGTGTGTATATCAGCGAGTCTGACCAATGAGCCCCGTTTCGACAAGTGTTTGAAAAAATGTTACCTTTCCCCGTTTCCCCTAACAACCAAGATAGTATTTATAGCCCGACCAATCGTGGTTAGGCTTTCATTTGTTGCGCTCCAATCAATTTGGAGTTTACATGGTAGGCTATTTCTGTAACGTAAATTTTTTTTCAAACACGTTAAAAAAAAAAATCTTATGAGCAGAAATGATTTTATGCTGTCAGGCACCCCCAATATTTTATTTTGGGTATAATTTATTAATTCCTGGACTATTTGCGTAACGTTTTACATATTATTTGTCAGCAAGCCCTAAGGAACCCAAAAATACAAATTTAAAGGAGCTACGTGGCTGCGTTCAAAATATGCAATTTCTTTTACCTCCTGTTTCGAAGATGTTCTGTCTGGGTACTGTTATGTTCTCAACCGTAAACCCATCTAATGTTATCTTTTCTAATAAGAGTTTTTTATGATTTATAAACCGAACTCTGGGAAAGGGTAGTGTATTTTATCACTGTCCGTCTGAAAAAGTTAGTGCTTGTAGACTTACACGCGTGATAGTAGTAATTGTGTATCGCGCGACGCGTGTTTAATGTTCGGCTTTCTGCCTCTCCCTTCTCGCTATCCTTTTGTCCATCTGTTCGTTCGTTTTGGTAACGTAATGTAGAAAAAGACATGAATGGAATTTAAAATTTAGGTCATTACGCAGTCTGCCTCTTAATGTTTTTCCAAGAAATACAGCACACGTTTCATTGAAGAAGGCGGGTATAATACAGTAAGCTTTTACTATCAACGTGAAAGCGTTACAATTTGCAGACGAAGCAGAAAACAAGGGGATTTCGAGTACATTCCTTGTGACAGCACTGTCATTTTACCATTGCTCTTCTCTTTATTAATTTTATTTGTTAGGCTTCATATTTACCTAATAATTTATATATGTGGATTAGAATATTTCATGACAACAACCATCATTTGTTTTCTTAGTTTAATAACAAAAAAGGCTTGAAGATACAATGTTTGTTAAACTTATCTTTGATTTACGGTCAGTGGCTATACATTTGAGGCTAATTATCCCAATATTTTGGCTTGAAAATGTTGAACTATCAGGTAACCTTGCTCATCATTTACTTCTTGCAGGATCTTAAATTTGATAAATAGCCATTAAGAAACACAGTAAAGACCACACTCAGATTCCACGGTGTCTGTTGAAAACATTGAAGAAAGAACAGATGCACAATGATATAGTAATATTTTCATACGTTGGTTTTTCTGCTCCCCCCCCCCCCCCCCCCCCCCCCCCAAAAAAAAAACCACCCACACAATTCCTGACGGCATTTCCTCATTCAGCCTCTTCTAATACAATGCCAGCTGCATCGGTGATCATGCCTCTCCACAACGTCTTGTTACCCAGTGCTGTTTATTAGTTTTGTTGTTGAAGTCTTTCTCTGTCATGATTACAAACTGTCCAGCATCTTCTTTCTACGTCGTCCTCTGTATTTTCCTCTCATCTCTGCTCTCATCTCTGCTCTCATCTCTGCTCTCATCTCTGCTCTCATCTCTACTCTCATCTCTGCTCTCATCTCTGCTGTTGTCACAAAATATTCCTGCTTACTTCTTCTCATGACATGCACAAAAGAAAGCAGATTGATTCTTACTAGTTTGAATAACAATCTCCATTGGCTTCTTTCAGGACGTCCTCATCACTCTTTTTAAGTTTTTCGTGGTGCTCTTACTATTGTTCCGTAAAAACACATATCTGTGGCATTCAGGATTTTTCTGTTTGTTTAATAATCCAATTCAGCAACGACTTTGATAAACGGGTGCTAGAGTAGAATAGGACGACTCAAGTAGTATGACAAGATTTCCAATGTGGAACTGATGACAAGAACCAGACAAGTGTCAGCGGAACAAGAACCAAACAAGTGTCAGCGGAACAAGAACCAGACAAGTGTCAGCGGAACAAGAACCAGACAAGTGTCAGCGGAACAAGAACCAGACAAGTGTCAGCGGAACAAGAACCAGACAAGTGTCAGCGGAATAAGAACCAGACAAGTGTCAGCGGAACAAGAACCAGACAAGTGTCAGCGGAATAAGAACCAGACAAGTGTCAGCGGAACAAGAACCAGACAAGTGTCAGCGGAATAAGAACCAGACAAGTGTCAGCGGAACAAGAACCAGACAAGTGTCAGCGGAATAAGAACCAGACAAGTGTCAGCGGAACAAGAACCAGACAAGTGTCAGCGGAACAAGAACCAGACAAGTGTCAGCGGAACAAGAACCAGACAAGTGTCAGCGAAACAAGAACCAGACAAGTGTCAGCGGAATAAGAACCAGACAAGTGTCAGCGGAACAAGAACCAGACAAGTGTCAGCGGAATAAGAACCAGACAAGTGTCAGCGGAACAAGAACCAGACAAGTGTCAGCGGAATAAGAACCAGACAAGTGTCAGCGGAACAAGAACCAGACAAGTGTCAGCGGAACAAGAACCAGACAAGTGTCAGCGGAGCAAGAACCAGACAAGTGTCAGCGGAACAAGAACCAGACAAGTGTCAGCGGAACAAGAACCAGACAAGTGTCAGCGGAACAAGAACCAGACAAGTGTCAGCGGAACAAGAACCAGACAAGTGTCAGCGGAACAAGAACCAGACAAGTGTCAGCGGAACAAGAACCAGACAAGTGTCAGCGGAACAAGAACCAGACAAGTGTCAGCGGAACAAGAACCAGACAAGTGTCAGCGGAACAAGAGAGGAGAAGAAGATGCTGGAGATGGATAGGACACACACTGAGGAAACCTTTTGAAAACATTACCAGGCAGTCCTTATTCTAGAATCCCCAGGGTAAGACGAATAATAGTTCGTTACTCACTTACATGTCTGGACTGGCTCTATTTAAAAATGAAGAATTATATTGTTCTTATTTCAATTGGCAAATATTTGTTTCCTCATTATGGATATTATTATAAACATTAACTCTGTCTTGTTCAGAATGGCGTCCAGGGCTGTTCCAACAGCGTATTCAGGAAGTAACAGCTGTAACATTAGCTTATAATTGAATACTTCCACATTAAAAAGACAAATAAGGTAACAAGATAAGATAGGAATAAATATTGACGAAGTATAGAAAAAATTGTTATCGTTGGCACGCACGCCGGTAGCAGGCACGCCGGTGGCACGCACGCCGGTAGCACGCCCTTTTCGATGGAAATAAGCAATCATCATCATCAAGTCACATGTTGGGTGGCGTGGGCGATCATTGCCCTCTGATCATCATCAGCCCCCCCCCCCCAAGGGCATAATATACCAAACATCGTTATATTGGGTACGTAAATAGGCAACAAGCCCCTGTCGTTGGAAGTAAGTAGTCATCATCATCAAGGAACGTCTTGGGTGGCGTATGTGATAAACGAGCGCAAAGCCTTATCGCTACATCTTTTCCTACATCTTTCTTATTTTATTTTCTCCCACATTTGTGCTCTTTCAAGCCCACATTTGCTATTTCATCGTTTTTGATTACTCCCGACCGGTATCTAGAACCACATTTGTTCTTTCATCGGTGGTAAAATAAATTCGTTTGATTGAGTCCCTATACCTGGCATCATCTTTTGAAGCCCACATTGCCTCGTGATAAATCGGGTGAAACACATCTGGTTTCATCAAAAGCAGACATTTGGGCATGGTACAATTTCTGTGGACTATTGTTAACTTTGAAGCGAGCGCGGCTGACACAAAAACTTAGTCTCTTTATTGCTCGGCCGCTGTCCATACAAGCGACGGGTCACCATATTGGGACAATGACGCGAGGAGACGCCCAGCTTGGCTTCTCATGCTGTTTAAATCAACTGCCATGTAATACAATAGGCGCGCCCCAATGGGACTTGTTAGCGTGCTGGCGACAATGGACCGAGGTAACAAAGGCCGCCGCCAACACGCGGAGCGATAGACAAACAGAGAGTGATATGACAGTTGGAAAGCGGGGGACACTTTTGCATTGGCCAGCCAATTATCTCAGCACCTGTTTGTCAGGCAAGCCAGGCAACGAAAGTTAGTCGCGAATTGCCCCACCCGCTTTTGGACTGACAGGAGACAAGAGAGATCCTGGGAATGAGTGACCAGGGGGTCTCTTAGCTATTGGTTGTATGGGCGGAGTTGTACGTCACCGGTCCAAGGGACCCACATTTGACTGTTAGAGATATAATATACCGCGCATTTCGCTAGAGAAAGGAGTCCAGTTTTTCAACATTGTGGTGTAAAGAGAAATTCCTAACGCATAGCCTGCAATTAATATTCAGTGTGGATAAATATTTCATAGCTGTGTGTATTGTGTTCTTAAAGGATTTTGCGAAGGGAAAAAAAGTCCATCAGAAGTCTGAGTCTACACGTTACGTGTCTGACGTCTAACTAGAATTTTTTTTTTTTCGTACGCCCGCTAATACTCGAGGCGAAATCTCAGGTTATTATTAATGTCTAACCTGACATTGATTTTACGTGAGTATCCCTTTTTTCTTGTACAGAGACAGGTGTCCCTCGCCATTCAGGCAGATACTCGCCGATTTCGGAGGTACCCATTAGAGCTGGGTCGGCTCAGGAGCCGCCAGTCCCTGGTCGACGACACTCCTTCAAATGTCCTCGCCAGGTCTCGAGTTAATCCAGTCCAAATCCCGGTCGACGAAACATCCTCAAATGCCGTCGCCCGGGTTTGATCCTGTATCACCCGGTCGCCAGAGCGGTGTGGTAACCACTACGCTAGCGCGACTCCGTAACCAGAAATAAGTTATCAAAACGGACATTTGGTTTGCAGAATTCGTCATAGGACATTCTTCGTTCCTCAGTTAAAAAGGAATATTTCTTGCACACGATACAAACAGTGGACGCAGCATTTTCCATCAACATATATCACATGTGCAAAAGTTCAATACATAGTATAACAATTTCAAATCACTCGAAAGCTTACTACAGGAGTCAAGCTAAAGCTCACAGTTGATTACTCATATGAAGTTCAGCTCCATCGGAAGCGTAATATCTGAAGTTAAGCTAAAGAGCTCAAAAGTAGAATCTCATATTTATACCAAGTGCAACACACTCTTAAGCGCATTCTATGAAGCAGACTCCAAAGTATATTTTATGAATCACGATTACATACTCAAGATAATGAGTCTACATATCAAGAACCTTTCGTGAAGATATCCAGTTTGGCCAGTACCCTCCGGAGATTAGACAACAGTTTTCATCAGAACTTCCTCGACTTAAGAGATACTCCACTTGACATAACTTATAACAACTTGGGACATTCTATGCATTGTCGTGGAATATTCTAATCCACATATATAAATTATTAGGTAAATATGAAGCCTAACAAATAAAATTAATAAAGAAAAGAGCAATGGTAGAATAACAGTGCTGTCACAAAGAATGTACTCGAAATCCCCCTTGTTTTCTGCTTCGTCTGCAAATTGTAACGCTTTCACGTTGATAGTAAAAGCTTACTGTATTATACCCGCTTTCTTCAATGAAACGTGTGCTGTATTTCTTGGAAAAACATTGAGAGGCACCCTGCGTAATGACCTAAATTAATCCTAACATTAATTATACTGCGTTACCCAAAACGAACGAACAGATGGACTAAAGGATAAAGAGAGAGGGAGGGCTGAAAATCAGGAACGCATGCAACACGCGTCGCGCGATACACAATTACTACTATCATGCGTGTAAGACTACAAGCACTAACTTTTTCGGACGGACAGTGATAAATTCACTACCCTTCCCAGAGTTGGGTTTTAAAATCATAAAAAACGCTTATTAGGAAAGATAACAATAGATGGGTTTACGGTTGAAAACATAACAGTACCCAGACAGCACATCTTCGAAACAGGAGGTAGAAAATACATATTTTGAACGCAGCCACGTAGCTCTTTTAAATTTGGATATTTGGGTTCCTTAGGGCTTGCTGACAAAGAATATGTAAAACGTTACGCAAATAGTCCAGGAATTAATAAATTATAACCAAAATAAAATAGTGGGGATGCCTGACAACACAAAATCATTTCTGCTCATAAAATTTTTTATAACGTGTTTGAAAAAAACCTTACGTTACATAAATAGCCTACCATGTAAACTCCAAATTGATTGGAGCGCAACAAATGAAAAACTAACCACGATTGGTCGGGCTATAAATACTATCTTGGTTGTTAGGGAGACGTAGAAAGGTAACATTTTTTCAAACACTTGTCGAAACGTGGCCTCATTGGCTAGACTCGCTGATATACTCACTTAGGAGCGTTAGTTCGAGACCACTAGTGCAAATAATCTTGATAAAGCAACAGTGCGTTGAAGCCTGCTCATATTTGTGTAAATAAAAGCCTGGAACATAAGCAGATGGGAATTTGTGCCAGTAATTGTGCCAGAATTCATTGCTAATCAACGTATCTGTGTTTATTTCCATGAAATTGTGGTAAGCTTGAACCATTCAGTATCTTTTAATGAAAATTGAATGTAAATTGTTAATTTATGCCTGTATATATATGTGTAGTTCAGTGGCAAACAGGAGATAAAGCCTATAATGCTCCAGCCTGAACAGAGGGTGTCGGAGGGAAGTAAAACGGCATGGAATGGCCAAATAGTACACTGACACCTGGATAATTGACTAGAAAGAAATAATGCTGGAAGTGCAGAGGCGTGGTAACCATTAAGGAGGTAAATACTGGTATAAAGTATTTCAGATGAAGCTGACAGTTGGCCTAACGCTCTGAACTCAATGTTTGTGTGGTATTGTGCTCAGTGTAGAACTAGAGTATCAATTAGTTATGAAGTAGAAGGTACATCCTTCTTGTTTTCAGGGACCGTGGTCTTGATGGTACTGAGCAGCACCTGGTCAGAGCTTTGCTGAATCCAGAGTCGGACAGCATACTCCTTGGTCCATTTAGCTATCAGTGAGGTGTCTCCAGAGCCCAGAGGAGAATTCGAGCAGAGGAGTCCTTTCCTGCCGCCATCACTCAAGATAAGCTGATTTGGCCAGCTGAGCTCAACATTATGTCCCCTCATCTTGAAATAACTTTGTAAAAATAACATTCAGAGGGGAATTTAATTGTCTTAATATCAGGAACTGAGAACATCTCCAATACTAGTCCCAAAAGACAAACTATTGAAGTCATGATGACAAATACCAACAGAGCTTGAACAAAACAAAACCAGTATTACCTCATATTACCACTAAACAACTGACACACATAGGATATTTTAATAATATATGTCACTACAATATTCATATTGATAAAGTCTGTACATATACTTGTAATTAAAATTGATTGTGATTCCTGGTTCCTTTGTATTTGAATCAGGACACATATATCTTTATGATAACCATGAATACATATTGTTATTTGAAAAGTTATCAGTGACTCCTTAAGATATTCTCATAGAGTGTTATATGTATGTGAGTGTCACAGTGTTGTCAAGAGTAGTGGATTAAATTAAATTGTTTATCTGTCTGTTGTTGTGACTTACACTTCATCATACACATACCCTAGACACATAACGTAGTCATCACACTATTCCAGAATAATTCTGACTGAGATATATAGATATGTGGTAGCAAGTAAGGTTATATATAATACACTACTCTTAATAGATATAGATACCTTCACAGCTGATCTCAGTCAGTACACTAAGTCCCATATAAATATTTATAACATCCCACTTCACCACATATATTGGGGTCTCGCTCTTGGGATTTTGAATCTTTCCCTATTAAAAATATTGGGGGTAATTCACTTCAGGGAATATAAGAATTAAAAGGTATCCTTGGGTGGAATTAAATAAGGTTGAGCTCACGGTGCCTGTGTTGTCCATTAGATATATTTAGAGATTAAATTGTTGGTTAGACATTGTAGAAACTTACCTGATAGACAATGGCGGACCTGGCCAAGTTTCGATCTGCTGCTGTTCAGACTGCAAAGGAGTTAGGATTAGATGGGCAAGTTATGGTTGCCTATGTTACTACGGAATGTGACAAATTTATTGAACGCGAAGAAAGAAGGTTTGAAGCCGAAAGAAAGTTAGAGGCTGAAAGGGAAATTAAGAAGTTACAATTTGAAGCTGAGGCTGAGACAAAGAGGTTGCAGATTGAGGCTGAGGCTAAGAAATTGGAGGCAGAAAGAGAAGACAGAAGATTGGCTGCAGAAAGGGAAGAGAAGAAATTAGCTGCAGAAAGGGAAGAGAAGAAATTAGCTGCAGAAAGGGAAGAGAAGAAATTAGCTGCAGAAAGGGAAGAGAAGAAATTAGCTGCAGAAAGGGAAGAGAAGAAATTAGCTGCAGAAAGGGAAGAGAAGAAATTAGCTGCAGAAAGGGAAGAGAGGAAATTAGCTGCAGAAAGGGAAGCAGAAGATAAAAGATTACAAAGGGAACATGAGTTACGACTAAGGGAGTTTGAGTTTCAAGGCCATGCTCCTGAAAATGGTGCCAGTCCCTTTGCCTCTGATGCTACGGTTACTCAAGGAGCCTCAACCTCAGCTATGAATTTTCATTTAGATCATTTTGTTGAGAAAGACGATGATATTGAGAGCTACCTAAATAGGTATGAACTATTAGCTACCACGTATGGGTTAGAGAGAGAAAGGTGGAGCTTAAAGTTATCTCAGGGACTTCGTGGGGCAGCTTATGAAGTTTTTGCAAAAATGAGCAGAGGTGATCAGGAAAATTATGATATGCTAAAGCAGGCTCTTTTGTTAAGATATGAAAAGAATGCTGAATTTTATAGGAAAAAATTTAGGAATGCTAAACTACTGTCAGGTGAAACCTATCACCAGTTCTCTGCACGAATAGAGACCTACTTGGAGAAATGGACTTCTCTGGGGAAAACCCAAGATCTTAAGGAAATGGTCCTTATAGAGCAATTAAGAGAGTCCATGGCTCCAGACCTGAGAAAGTTTCTCATGGAACAAGGTGCAGAGAGGCTGGATGAGTTGCTAAATGTTGCTGAAAGGTATCAAGCAGCTCAAGCAGAGGTAACAGGTAATAAAAAGAAACAAGTGGATAACTTTAGGGCACCACAGAACTTTAATAAATTTGATCCTAGGGATCAAAATAAAGGTAAGCACCAGTCTGATAGGCCACGGTATGAAAATAAAAATAAATTCCCACAATTCGATGAAAGGAAATATAATGAAAGAAAATCTTTCAACCAAGGAAAAAGGTGGTGTAAAAATTGTCAGATGGACAATCATGACACTGACCGTTGCAGAAGGAAACCTGTGTATATGGCAACCCTTCAGGTCAGGTCGACCTCAAGACAGGAGGAGGATATTATGTTGGATACCACTCCAGAAGAGATGAGGAAGGCACAGGCTGGGGATAAAACACTCAAGCCTTGTTTCAGAAAATTGTCAACTTGTCATACAACTCCAGGCAAGGGAGATTTTTACATGAAAAACAAGTTGATGTATAGGAAGACTGGAGCTAGATCCAAAGGTCACGGACAGCTGGTTCTTCCAAAAAGATATAGGGCAGACTTAATAAGGAGCCTACATGTGAAACCAGATGGGGACCATGAGAAAATAGGTACCATCATTCAAAAGGTGGCTCACAATTATTATTGGCCCAAAGCAAGATGGGACATTGAAAATTTTGTAGAAAGGTGTAGCATAGCACATGAGGGAACACCCACAAGTGGGAACATGGATCAGGACCTGGACACGCCCCGGGGCAAAATTAGGCCTGATAATAAAAAGAGATATAAATTTGATAAAGTGGACCAAATGGAATGGGAAGCCCCTTTTCACGGACAAGCTTCACTTAACTGTTTTACAATGGCCACTATGCGGAGAGTGCAAAAAGATGTCTTACCCCAGGATAAGCCGAAAATCCCTCAATCGGACTTAAACCAACTGGAGGAAGAAGATGTAGAGAGGAAATCTCTCATCAAGAATTTTAAGAGGGGAGACAGCCCCAAGAAAAAAATTGGTAGCGGTCGTTTTGTGAATGATAATTCTGGGAGGAAAAATCATCACTATAAAGCTTCGAGTGGAAGAGACCATACCGGTGCATGGACAAATAGGTCCACACAATTAAAGGTCCACATGTAGCTTTGTTAAGAACGTGGACTGATGAAAAGGCAGAGGAAAACATTACATCTTCATACCAATATGTGAATGAGCTGACCACTCGGTTAAAAACTGGCTGGAAACTTGCCAATGAAAATTTGAAACAAGCCAGGAAGAAACATGCTGCCTATTATAACAGGAAGGCGAAGGACAGAAATTTGGCTGTGGGAGAGAAAGTACTGCTTCTTTTGCCTGGGAGTCAGAATAAGTTACAAATTGGATGGCAGGGTCCATATACAGTTTTAGAGAAGGTATCTAGAACAAATTATAAGATAGATAAGAAGGGGAAAGAAAAAATCTATCATGTGAATCTCCTGAAGAAATATTTGGAAAGAAAACATCAGGAAGAGACACACTTGTTGACCTTGTCCATCGCCATGGAGATGAAAAAGGAACCACTTTCATCATTTGAATATCCATTACACCCCTGTGAGACAGCAGCACAGGTGAAAATCAGTACACATTTAACGAAAACTCAGAAAGAGAGAGTGCAACAGGTTCTAAATAATCATGCAGAGGTGTTAACAGACCGACCAGGGCATACAAACCTATTGGAATATGATATGAAACTAATAGACTCCACACCTGTCTGTATGAAACCATATTCGATTCCGTTTGCTAAGGAGAAAGCTTTGAAGGAAGAGATAGACTATCTGTTGAAGGAAGGAATTATTGCGCACAGTGAGTCTTCGTATAGTTCCGGTGTTGTACTCTTAAGGAAGCCCTCTGGAGAACATAGACTCTGTATAGATTACAGGAGACTGAATGCTATTACAGAAGGACAAGTGGATCCATTGCCGGATACAAATCAGCTGTTTGCCAGACTAAATAAAGCGAAATATTTCTCAAAAGTGGATCTGAGTAAAGGATACTATCAGATTCCAGTAAAGCCTGAGGTTAGACCATACCTAGCTTTTAGTACCTCAGAAGGACACTATGAGTTTAATAGATTGCCATTTGGATTGAAGAATGCGCCTAGTGTCTTCTCTAGAATGATGAGAAAATTATTGGATCCTCTGAATAATCCCTGTATAACAAATTTTATGGATGATATCCTTATAGCAACAGAAACATTTGAGGAACACATTGACTCTCTGAACATGCTGTTTGATCGACTTAGGGAGGCAAATTTAACAGCCCGACCAACTAAATGTTGCGTTGGATGTAAAGAATTGGAATTTTTGGGACACACAGTTTATCAGGGAAACATGACCCCTGACCCAAAGAATTTAGAGAAACTACAGAAAGCCCCGAGACCACAAACCAAGAAGGACGTGAGATCCTTTGTCTCATTATGTGGTTTCTACCAGAAGTATATCAAAAACTTTAATTCCATATGTGCACCGTTAACTGAATTGACACGTAAAGGACATCCAGATCGCATTACATGGACACCACAATGTGAAATGACTTACCAAGAATTGAAGGAAAAGCTCACAAGTAAACCCATTTTGAAATTACCTGACTTAAGTCAAGAATTCATAGTAAGGACGGATGCAAGTAATATTGGGTTAGGTGCAACTCTACTACAGAAATCAGATGCCTTGGATGGAGAATTAAGCCCAGTGGCATATGCTAGCAGAAAGTTGAATAAAGCTGAAATCAACTACTCAACTAGCGAAAAAGAATGTCTTGCAGTAATATGGGCGATAAAGAAATTCAATATTTATCTATATGGGAAGGCATTTAAGTTGCAAACAGACCACAAACCGTTATCGTTTCTAGCACAGGCTAGGCATGAGAACTCCAGGTTACTCCGATGGTCTTTACTTTTGGCTCCATATAATTTTAGCATTGAGTATATATCTGGAAAAACAAATTTGGGAGCGGATTTTTTTAAGCCGCCATCCGTGTGATGAGAATCACCGTAAACCCCAGAAATAATAATAAATTTCTCTATGTGTATATAGAATAAAGGACTGACATATAATGTCTGTTTTAAGAGGGGAGGTGTCGTGGAATATTCTAATCCACATATATAAATTATTAGGTAAATATGAAGCCTAACAAATAAAATTAATAAAGAAAAGAGCAATGGTAAAATACAGTGCTGTCACAAAGAATGTACTCGAAATCCCCCTTGTTTTCTGCTTCGTCTGCAAATTGTAACGCTTTCACGTTGATAGTAAAAGCTTACTGTATTATACCCGCTTTCTTCAATGAAACGTGTGCTGTATTTCTTGGAAAAACATTGAGAGGCACCCTGCGTAATGACCTAAATTAATCCTAACATTAATTATACTGCGTTACCCAAAACGAACGAACAGATGGACTAAAGGATAAAGAGAGAGGGAGGGCTGAAAAATCAGGAACGCATGCAACACGCGTCGCGCGATACACAATTACTACTATCATGCGTGTAAGACTACAAGCACTAACTTTTTTCGGACGGACAGTGATAAATTCACTACCCTTCCCAGAGTTGGGTTTTAAAATCATAAAAAACGCTTATTAGGAAAGATAACAATAGATGGGTTTACGGTTGAAAACATAACAGTACCCAGACAGCACATCTTCGAAACAGGAGGTAGAAAATACATATTTTGAACGCAGCCACGTAGCTCTTTTAAATTTGGATATTTGGGTTCCTTAGGGCTTGCTGACAAAGAATATGTAAAACGTTACGCAAATAGTCCAGGAATTAATAAATTATAACCAAAATAAAATAGTGGGGATGCCTGACAACACAAAATCATTTCTGCTCATAAAATTTTTTTATAACGTGTTTGAAAAAAACCTTACGTTACATAAATAGCCTACCATGTAAACTCCAAATTGATTGGAGCGCAACAAATGAAAAACTAACCACGATTGGTCGGGCTATAAATACTATCTTGGTTGTTAGGGAGACGTAGAAAGGTGACATTTTTTCAAACACTTGTCGAAACGTGGCCTCATTGGCTAGACTCGCTGATATACTCACTTAGGAGCGTTAGTTCGAGACCACTAGTGCAAATAATCTTGATAAAGCAACAGTGCGTTGAAGCCTGCTCATATTTGTGTAAATAAAAGCCTGGAACATAAGCAGATGGGAATTTGTGCCAGTAATTGTGCCAGAATTCATTGCTAATCAACGTATCTGTGTTTATTTCCATGAAATTGTGGTAAGCTTGAACCATTCAGTATCTTTTTAAGAAAATTGAATGTAAATTGTTAATTTATGCCTGTATATATATGTGTAGTTCAGTGGCAAACAGGAGATAAAGCCTATAATGCTCCAGCCTGAACAGAGGGTGTCGGAGGGAAGTAAAACGGCATGGAATGGCCAAATAGTACACTGACACCTGGATAATTGACTAGAAAGAAATAATGCTGGAAGTGCAGAGGCGTGGTAACCATTAAGGAGGTAAATACTGGTATAAAGTATTTCAGATGAAGCTGACAGTTGGCCTAACGCTCTGAACTCAATGTTTGTGTGGTATTGTGCTCAGTGTAGAACTAGAGTATCAATTAGTTATGAAGTAGAAGGTACATCCTTCTTGTTTTCAGGGACCGTGGTCTTGATGGTACTGAGCAGCACCTGGTCAGAGCTTTGCTGAATCCAGAGTCGGACAGCATACTCCTTGGTCCATTTAGCTATCAGTGAGGTGTCTCCAGAGCCCAGAGGAGAATTCGAGCAGAGGAGTCCTTTCCTGCCGCCATCACTCAAGATAAGCTGATTTGGCCAGCTGAGCTCAACATTATGTCCCCTCATCTTGAAATAACTTTGTAAAAATAACATTCAGAGGGGAATTTAATTGTCTTAATATCAGGAACTGAGAACATCTCCAATACTAGTCCCAAAAGACAAACTATTGAAGTCATGATGACAAATACCAACAGAGCTTGAACAAAACAAAACCAGTATTACCTCATATTACCACTAAACAACTGACACACATAGGATATTTTAATAATATATGTCACTACAATATTCATATTGATAAAGTCTGTACATATACTTGTAATTAAAATTGATTGTGATTCCTGGTTCCTTTGTATTTGAATCAGGACACATATATCTTTATGATAACCATGAATACATATTGTTATTTGAAAAGTTATCAGTGACTCCTTAAGATATTCTCATAGAGTGTTATATGTATGTGAGTGTCACAGTGTTGTCAAGAGTAGTGGATTAAATTAAATTGTTTATCTGTCTGTTGTTGTGACTTACACTTCATCATACACATACCCTAGACACATAACGTAGTCATCACACTATTCCAGAATAATTCTGACTTAGATATATAGATATGTGGTAGCAAGTAAGGTTATCTATAATACACTACTCTTAATAGATATAGATACCTTCACAGCTGATCTCAGTCAGTACACTAAGTCCCATATAAATATTTATAACATCCCACTTCACCACATGCATACATGTGAATCATCTTATCCGGGGGAAGCATTTAGAGACACATGGACTTTGTAGATTACTCACCATTTGGTAACACGTATCATATCACATCATCATGGTTTCACTTTACACAAGCTCACTCTTAATTAACTACCACTTAATTAACTACAATATTAATATCTCATCTGTGTGTTTTGTGTGAATCGTCTTTTACCATCATCACGTTCTAACCAGTACTAACCCTATATGTGTAGATATTTAGTTAATAAACCCAATAATCGTGTGATCATTATCTAGTTTGTTAATGTATCACTCGTGCTATCGGTGTTAAATATTTACATATAGGGAAATATCTACACTCAGATGAGGTTGGGGGCTTTTTCTGCTATGGGATCTAAGGGCAGAAGCTAAGGTCGTGGGGAAACAGAACTCTTTCCATAATTAACTAGAAAACACTGCCAAGTGGAAAGCATTCGCATTCCCTTCTTCTTGTCCCTATCTCGAATAGGTCTTTTTTCTTTCTTAACGAGCCAATTTCTAGATACCTTCTACTTAATATCTCATAGGCTATTCCTGGCAAAAACTACTGTCGTAGTTGCCCCAATACTCACCACACGACAGCGTAGGCGATCATTTCTCTCTCCTTTCTTTTACTCTTTTGCTGCAAGTGAGTTGTGCGGGTTGCTTTCTCCTAAATCATGCTGTCAGTCCATCTTATGTTTGTTTTTATGTCTTTCCTTGTACTTTCTTCTGACAGACTTTCCCTTTAATTTCCCTCTTTTCCGAAAACGTGTCCTATACATTTTTTTGACTTTAAATTTGAGAGAATATATATCTTTTCTCAAGCCTCATTCAAGATCTCGTCAGTGGATATCTTATCTGTCCACAGTATTTTCATCATCTTTCCGAGAAATCATATCTCAGTCGCGTCCAATAAGCTCTGTCCCCGTTTACACATACGCATTTCGTATCCGAATTTGTTCGCGAGAAGTAGCTGGCAGGGGATTGCTATCCGAATCTGTAAGATATCCTTAACGTTGTTCTTCCATTTCGTTTCATTTTGTAATATGCTAGTTGTCTTTTGAGTGTCCGATTGACACAGTAGGGCTTGGCATGTATTTGTTGAAAGCCTAGTGACAAGGTGCCAGGTTCAATTTACGGTATCGACATGCTCCAGTCTACTCAGCTGTAAATGGGTACCTGACTTTGCTTTTGAGTTAAGGAAGGAAAAGGGAACTGGTCACCCCACCTCTCGATGCTGGATCTAGTATAGTGAAGTCTCTCACTTCGCTCCCCTACGCCAGTATTTGCTATGGGACTACCTTGACCTACCTTTCAGGAGCCCAGACAAAAAATAAATGAAGATATCAACCTTCAGAAAGCAGAAGACATATGCCTATTATGAGAATACAAACGAGGAGTAGACACAAGAACAAGAAAGGTAATATGCTAAGGATTTATTTGAAAAATTCAACAATTAAGATTTGTTTGAGTCCTTTATGTTTGTACGTAAGCCTGAATTAAAAATCCTAAAGTAATCCTGGGAGGATTTACGTAGCAACAATCATGATGTAGTTTCAGGTCGTAACCGCGGGCAAAAATGACTTGCTAACGGTGAAGGTATAAGAAAGCTTACCTGTGTTCATTCAGTCAGTGATTTATTACCCTTAAGCTCTCTGTAGATCATGGGTCTTCAACAAGTTCACAACAAACATTTCCATATTGTGCCATCCTTCCATGATCGTTTCGTGTCTTCTTTATCACACTTAATTATGCAATAAGCAATGTTATTCACAAAACTACAATGAACTAAATTAATCTAAATAAAACTAAATAAACGCAAAGACACACAGAAAATAAATGTAAAACAAATTAAATATACAACGTCAAAAGTGTGTCTGTATTTTAAAAAATAAATATCCAACAAAATTCGTTTTAAAAAACACTTGAAAGTTGAAGAATAGAATGGGGTAGTTATGGCCGAGCAGAAATTGAGAATAATAAATGAACGTATGTATAATAAATCTCTTTAACGTTTACCAAGCTGAACAAAGTAAAAATAAGTATGGAACTCCTAGATGTAGATCACGAATTACAAACAGCAATAATTGACATCACTGAAAAGACAAATAATCAAGATAAAGGTATCTAGCGTCAGTTGGCGATCTTATAAGTTAAATGAACGTAAATGTTCTTTTTTCGTTTCCTTAGAAGTAATAGATCACCATTGCAGTTAGCCTCCATGCAGGAAGCCGACACGAAAGCACTTAATGTGCTCTTGCAGTGAAAATGTCTGTATCAATTTGTTTCACATGATGAGGCTGATAATCTACAATGCCTACTTAGTTACTTAGTCGTTCCTGTTCTATCCTGGGATGTAGAGGTTTACTAGAGAGAGCGCCATACGATCATATCGGTTGGGTAATTTTCATTCTACAATGACTTTTGTAAATGTGCTATGCGCGCAGTAAGAGTCAAGTGAAAACAAGGGACGAATGGATGAAGAAAACATGTTCAGAACAACTGTGGCATGTGAGAAATAGAGTTTGTTTGTGTTCTTCATGTTTTGAGGAATAAAAGTAGTTTGGCAAGTGCGATTCGTGAAACTGAGTGAATCTGATTACAGTATATGACAAAATCAGGTAAAGTCAGAGCCGAAAGTCAGAGTCGTGGAGTCGGTAGTTTTAAGCGGAGTCGGAATTGTAGTCGGGGCGGTTATAGGCTGTCTGACCCCTGTACAACAATTTTAAAATTTCCGGATTCGGGGAAGAATCATTGTATTTTTTAGAGAAATCTGGATTCTTTTCTCAAAGCCACTTCTCATCAGAGTTGGATTCGGAATTGGTGTTGTTTCTTATTTTATTCATGTAGTCGGAGTCGCAGTTCAACAAATTCTTGTCCAACTCTCAAAACTTGTTTTTTGAAAGTCAAAAATGATGGAGAGTCTGATCTCTTATCAGGATCGGTGTTGGCGCAAGATCATGTGACGAACTGTCAGAATGCACCAAAGTGTACTATATGTCAAGAGTAGATACTAGTCAAAAGTGTTGCTGCGTATTAAGTTTCCAGCACTCTGCACAAGAAATGTTTCCTTTGTGAGTTTGTGGTGGTATTAGTCACTACAAGTATTTATTTCTTTTTTGATCCCGTTTGTCATGTTATTTTCTAAATGCCAGTGCTATAGTTTTCTCAGGATACGAATGAAATTTACTCTGATAATTACTTCAGTTAGTAATGAGTCTAAAGAAATTTAAAAGTATAACATCTGGTCAAGACTTGAGCTATACTGCCTCAAACTCAAGTTGCAGGCAAGTAACTCTACTTTAAGATGTGAGGTGATAACGAGAAAAAAAAGAAGATAAATTATGGACATGTCAACGACGCAGATTTGTTTATATGTTTGAGTCTACAATTTCATCACGTGGTCATCGTCATAATCTTCAATCGTATATTATAAAAATAATATACTTTATCCGTATTATATTTTCGGAAAACTGTATGTGAGCCTCATGTGTTTGTTTACACGCAAATCACACGTTCATCGCTTACAAACGGCTATGACAAGTCTTACTTACTTAGTCGTTCCCCTTCTACCGTGAGGTGTAGAGGTTTACAAGTCACTAATCATAATTATTTTCTTCAAGTTGAATTAAGTCTTGAATAGATAGCAAACCTTTTTTAAGATATACTTGCTCTATATGAGCTCTTCAAGTTATAGCTACCTTCGGTGTTGCAGAGTGTAGGGTGGGATTACACTAAACTGTCGGATTTAAGTCCGTGTCGTTATATTTAAGCGTAAAACCATCTGAATTTTTAATTTCGCTGCTCCACACACTCTGAAAAAAGCTTACATCGCCTGTTAATAATCTCATTTAGGATGCGTTATGTTTTGTGGGACAGGGCAGTAGTCAGGACAATAAGGTGCCTCAAACATGGCAAGTAAAAGGGGACGGAGAAAATACTTGAAGCTTACACAGGTCAATGAACCGTGTCCCGTCTCCCACTAATTCCATAATCTCAAGGGTTTAAAAAAGTCTAGGACAACAGGGAAGATTGAGTGATGTACATATTTGAGGAGAGCACTTCACATTAGTGATGTGATGGTAGCATTTGTACATGCTATTTTTGGAGGTGTGGCGAGATAGATGCTGGATTAAAAAAATAAAAGAAAGTAGTTCCCAGAAATGTAGAAGAGAGCTGGTGAATAAGAGGTAAAGAGAGCACAAGACAAGTCAGATAGTTTACTGCATTGTTCGATGATAGCCATAGAAGAGAACTGATAAGTAAATCACCTTCTAGCTAGGCCTATCTTATGCTCCAGGGGTGTAATATGATTATGTGAGTGCATCTCGTATTTATTCCCTACCAATTTTAAATGATTTATATTTCTTTGACCATGCATGGAGGCATATCTGCAGTCATCATTATATGACCATCAGCTATACACAATGCTATAGTATACCGGTGTGGAAGTGAACCTCTGTCTGTGAGGCTAATTACACCCTCATTGACTCTTGAGATCATCCACACACTTCCAGGGATTCCCCCTGTGGTGAAACTTGTTGAGAAAGCATTGCACACTAAGCTTGGAAAAGTCACTTGAGCCCTGGACGTATTTCTTTGACTTGAATAACTACTTTCGGGAGGATCTCACTGTGGATCCAGTGGTAGGCATGGGGAGCTGAGAAATGGCTCTGTGGAGGAGGTGACAATTCCTTGGTGTCACGAATTACCTTCCCTGCTTTGCAGTAGTGGTCCTCCAGTGGCCAAAACTCAAGAGTATCTAAAATGGGTCGTCAAAGGTGTCTACCTTCGCACAAGATTACTTTTGGTAGAGTTGTAGATAGAAGGGTAAAGACGCTTCTATCTCAAGGAAGATTTCATAAGATATTTCCGAAGTCAAGAACAATGCGACATTGGCAGGGCAATTGTTAACTTATTATCGGTCCGCCGCCTGTTATGAAGAATTAAGCAATGGTTATAGCCCGTTAAAGCACCCAGCTGGTGTAGATCCAGCGAAATTCCCTTTTACAAGAAGTAGCTCTATTGATGTAAATATCTCTCTCTCTCTCTCTTTCTCTTTCTCTCTCTCTCTCTCTCTCTCTCTCTATATATATATATATATATATATATATATATTTATTTATATATCATCATCATCTCAACCCGTAACCCGTCATGGGTCGTAGGGATGCCATGGTGGAAGCATCAACAGACAGGGTCCTCCACTGCTCTCTATCACCAGCAATGCGTACAAGTGTGGAAAAACCGTGCCCTGCCCATTCTTTGATGTTATCAGCCCAGGATTTTCTTTGCCTTCCTCTTCTCCGTTTACATTCGACTGTTCACTGGAGGATCGTTTTCGAAAGGGAGTCATGACGAGTTACATGCCCAAACCAGACAAGCTTTCGACGTTTCACTACTGACAAAGGTGGTTCTTGGTGGCCTGCATACGTGTTTATTTTCTCTCTAACAAATACACTTGTTTTGTGCTCTTTATAGTAAATGCGCAAAATTCTTCTATAACATTTATACTCGAAAGCCTGAATCCTTCGCTCCGTATCTGCAGTGAGTGTCCAGCCCTTACACCCATACAAGAGAATAGATAATACAAGCGATTTGCATAATTTGATCTTCACATGAAAACTGATGTTACTTTTCCAGATCACATTCAGTCTTGTCATGGCAGCTGAGGCCATCTCAAGTCTTGTCTTGATTTCTTTACTTGATCTTCCATCACTACATATAGTGGACCCCAGATATTTAAAGGTGTTTACTTCTTCTAACGTTTGCCCATTTAACGTGATGTTGGTAGGAACTTGTTTCTTATGGCGATTCACCAATTTCTTGCTTTTTCCTATATTAATTTCCATCCCATACGTTCTTGTTACTTTCTCCAGTCTAGAGGTAAGGTATTGAAGTTCTGATTCTGTTCCAGCTGTAAGATCGATATCATCAGCAAAACGTAGATTGCAAAGAGGTCGGCCTCCAATCGATATGGTTGTTTTATAATCGCAGAGAGCCTCCTGCATATGTTCTAGATACATATTAAATGATATTATTATTTATATATACTTACTTCGTTCCCCTTCTACCATGAGGTGTAGAGGTTTGGAAGAGAGAGCGCCAGACTATCCTATCGGCTGTCTTTCTCCTGGCCTGATTCCATTCTAGTCCTCGGTCCTTCAAAGATTGTCTAATGTTGTCCTCCCAGCGGACTCTGGGTCATCCTGGAGGTCTGGATCCCTGGCTTTTAGTTTCCCATGCTTGTCGTGGTAGCCGATCTTCTCCCATTCTGCAGACATGGCCAAACCATCTTAGTTGGGACTGTTCTACTTGGGTCCGCAGGGGGTGGGATCTAGGCCTTGACATATCGTCTGGTTGCGGACCATGTCTCTTCTTGTTACTTCAACCACCTTCCTCAGATACCTCATTTCTGAGGTTTGGATCTGGCTTTTGTGGGTAGTAGTCATTGCCCATGACTTGCATTCATACGTCAAGACTGGGACATAGGTGGAGTGGTATACAGTCATCTTCGATTTCTTACCAACCTCTCTCTTGCTGAGGAATCATCGATTTATGGTCTGAAAAAGTCTCCCATCTGCTGCTTTTCGAGTGCCCAACTCTTCTTTGATGCCTCCCTTCCGGTCTATAACAGCTACGAGGTATTTAAAGTGGTGGACCTGCTCCAGGACCTGTTCTGCCAGCTTAATCTGATGCCTTCTTCCTTCTCGTGATATCAGCATCGATTTTGTTTTAGAGCTACTTATGGCCGTTGTCGTGAAACATTCTAAATCCACATATATAAATTAAAAGGTAAATGTAAAGCCTAACACATAAATTCAATAAAAGGAAAGAGAAATGGTAAAAGTACAGTGCTGTCACAATGGCGTACAAAAATCCCCCTTGTTTTCTACTTCGTCTGCAAATTGTAACGTTTCACGTTGATAGTAAAGCCTACTGCATCCTACACGCTTTCTACAATAAAACGTGTACTGTATTTCTAAGAAAACCTTGAGCTAGGCACACTGCGTAATGACCTAAATTAATACTTCCATTAATTTCATTTTATACACTACGTTAACATAAACGGAAAGACAGATGAACTTAGGATAGAGAGAGGGAGGGCTGAAAGCAGGAACGCATGCAACACTAACACGCGTCTCGCGATATACAATTAATGCCACCCTCCCCGCGCGGAAGGCCAGAGGCACTAACTTTTTTTCAAATGGACCGTGATAAAAAACACTACCCATACGAGAGTTAGGTTTAAAAACCTGAAAAACGCTTATTAGGAAACATGACATTATACTGGTTTACGTTTGAAAGCCTGACAGTACAGCAGACACCCTAAAAGTTTGGAAGTGAGGAGGTGGTAACAGCATTGGAAGTGAGGAGGTGGTAACAGCACGACTATCCTAGAAGAAAATGCATATTTTGAACGCAGCCCCTTAGCCCCATTAAACTTATATATTTGGGTTCCTTAGGACTTGCTGACAAAGAATATGTTAAACTTTACGCAAATAGTCTAGGAATTAACAAATTATAGCCAAAAGAAAATTGTGAGGGTGTCAGACAACACCAAAAAATAATCGCACAGTGGCATGTTTTGAAACCACTATTTTACGGGAAATGGGCCACCATGTAAAATCTTATTTGATTGGATAGAAGTAAATGTAAGGCTAAACACGATTAGTCGGACTACAAATACTAATTCTTTGTTGTTAGGGGAAACGGTAGTAAGGGTACTTTTTTTGAAAAGCTGTGTAAACATGGCCCGATTGGTTAGACCCGCCAATATAGTCAATTAAGAGCGTCAGTTCAGTGCCACATTTTAAAATAAACTTACTAAGAAACAGTGCGTTGAGATCCAGATCATATTTTTCTAAATAAAAGCCTGGGACAGAGGCAGATCGGAATTTGTGCCATATTCATCGCCAGTCAACGTATCTGTGTATTATTTCCATGAATTGTGGTAAGCTTGATATATTCGATATCTTTTTAATGAAAATTGAATGTAAATTGATAATTTATGTCTGTATATGTGCGTGGTTCAGTAGCGAACATGAGGCAAGGCCTATATAGTGCTCCAACCTGAACAGAACGTGTCGGAGAAAAGAAAACTGCATGGAATTGCCAAATAGTACACTGACACCTATCTTATTGACTAGAAGGAAATAATGCTGGAATTGCAGAGGCGTAGTAACCATTAGGGAGGAATATACTGGTGTAAATTGTTTCAGATGAAGCTAGCAGTTGGCCTACCGCTCTGAATTCAGTGTTTGTTCTGTATTGTGTTCAGTGTGGAAATAGATTATAAATTAGATCTGAAGTAGGAGGTACAACCTTCTTGTTTCAGGGACTGTGGTCCTAAGTTACTGAAGCAGCACCTGGTCTGAGTTTTGCTGAATCCAGAGGCTGACAGCATACTCCTTGGTCCAGATAGCGACCAGTGAGGTGTCTCCAGAACACAGTGAAGCAATCGAGCAGAGGAGTCTTTTCCTGCCGCCATCACGAAAGATAAGCTTCTGTGGCCAGAGTAGCTCAACATTATGTGCCCCCTCAAAAATTGACATTTGATTAAACACAGAGGGACAATTAATTGGTTCAAATGACAGGAACTTTGAACTTTTCCCAATACTATTTCAACGATAATCAAACACTTGAAGTCATGATGAAAAACAACAACCAAGCTTGAACAAAACCAGTATTACCTCATATTACTACTTCACAAATTACACACATAGAATAATAATAATAAAATATGTCAATACAAAGTTCAGATATATAAACTGTGTACATACTATTTGTAATTACATTTGATTGTGATTCCTTATTCACTGTGTAGTTGAATCAGGATACCCATTATTGAAAGAATTAATACATATATTTTTAAACTTAAACACTTGACTCATTTAAGATAGTCTTATAGAGTGTTATATGTGTGTGAGTGTCACAGTGTTGTAAAGTGTTGTGGAATAAATTAAATTGTTTATCTGTCTGTTGTTGTTGTGACTTACACTTCATCATTTTCATAACCCTAGACATTTAACGTAGTCATCACAATATTCCAGAATAATTCTGACTGAGGTATAAATGTGGTAGCAAGTAAGGTCATCTGTAATACACCACACTTAATAGATACAGATACCTTCACAGCTGATCTCAGTCAGTACACTAAGTCCCCTATAAATATTTATAACATCCCACTTTACCACAGCCGTGATCACCCGTATGTTACCGGGGCCCGAAAGGGGAGCAAAGAATAGTAACACTGTTCCCTTCCATGCATGTCGTAGAAAGCGACTAAGGAGGATTGGGCATGGGGCTGGTTACCCCATCCTGTAAGAAATTTAAACCACAAAAAAACTTCAACAAACATGGACAAGTCAATTAAGGAAAATAAAACACAGCCATCCAAGACACAGGAAGGTCCTCTCGCAGGGAGGCATATGATGCAACACAGTGAAAGCCGAAAGGAGTCTGTGTTACTGACTAACCTTCTTTCTTCTAGGAGAACTTCCAGATTTGGCACCTGGAATGTTCGGACATTAAACGAACAAGGGAAAGTGGCACAAGTAGCAGCAGAAATGAGGGAATGTAAAATCGAGGTTCTGGGAATGTGTGAAGCAAAGTGGAAGGGGGTAGACAAGAAGAAACTCATCACAGGTGAATTGGTGCTGTCCTCAGGACATGAAGACGAAAGTTCACACCACAGTGAAGGGGTAGCTCTTATGATATCTAAAGAAGCACAGAAATCACACATTGAATGGGAAGCTGTTGGACCCAGAATAATAACAGCTACTTTTAAAACAGCTAAAAAGAAAATAAATGTAAATGTCATCCAATGTTTTGCACCAACTAATGACAAAGAAGAGTCTGTGAAAGAAGCATTTTATACTAGACTACAGGAAATTATGGAAAAAGTAAAAAGAAGAGACACCACAATTTTGATGGGTGACATGAATGCAAAGATAGGTACAGTCAACACCGGCTTTGAAGAAGTCACGGGAAACATGGGCTAGGAATAATGAATGAAAATGGGGAACTATTCTCAAACTTCTGTGCTTCAGATCAACTGGCTATAAGAGGAAACATGTTTCCACATAAGAGAATACACAAGGCAACATGGATATCACCAGACCATAGAACAGAAAATCAAATTGATCATATATGCAAAAAGAAGAAGTTTAGATCATCATTGCAGGATGGAAAGGTATATAGAGGAGCAGATGTGGCATCAGATCACCACCTTCTGATAGCCAAAGTAAAAATGAAACTCAAGAGATATGCACCAATGCAAAATTATAGACAACAATTTAATGTCAGACATCTAAGAAATCAAGAAACAAGAGACAAATTTGAGGTCACAATATCCAACAAATTCCAAGTGCTCCAACAGCTGGAAGATGTAGAGAATACAGAAGACTATTGGCAGCAAATCAAAACTGTATGGAATGAGACATGTGAAGAAATACTGGGGAAAATGGAACGACAACAAAAATCATGGATAACAACAGAAACCACCAATAAGATAAAAGACAGAAAAAACAAGAAAGCAGAATTAAACACAAGCAAAACCAGAAGTTCCAAAGTCAAGGCTTAAGAAGTGTACACAGAAGCAAACAAAGAAGTAAAAAGAAGTATCAAAAGAGACAAGAGGAAGTATATTGAGGAGTTGGCAAAAGAGTCAGAAGATGCTGCAGCCAAATGAAATATGAGAGAACTGTATAGCAGCACAAAGAAGCTAACAGGGAAATACAAGCAACCAAGTTGCCTCATAAAAGACAAGAATGGAAAACTACTCAGCAATATACAAGAGCAAATGAAGAGGTGGACATAATATTTTGAGGACCTTCTCAATAGACCAGATCCACATAACCCCCCGGACATCCAGCCAGAAGAAGAAGAGCTACAAATTAACGGTGAAAGACCAACGAAGGAAGACATAAAGAAAGTGTCACAGATGAAAATAGTGCAGCAGTAATCATCCACTTTTGCCCCTCCCTATCTAGAGTATACTTTTGCTACATGAACGAAGGATTCACCAGTTTAATTAACACGGGGGCCATCTGGCAATCAAGCCCTGTGTGAAACAGAGAGCGAAGCGCGGAGCATGGCATAATAGATTCTTTGGTCATGGGAACACATGATATTCAGTGAGACGGACCTTGGATTGTAAAACTTTCAGGTGAAAATTGTGTAGCTGATTTTCGGCAAGGCGGAGATGATGAAAGTCAAGAGGTGGTAAAATTACCTTTGATTCAAGAAATCGAACGGCAAATTGGATCGGGTCTGGCAGTGTTGTGACTTTCGCATTAAAGAACTATGGTGCGGAACATATCAATATATACTATGTCTCTCCGATAGCCACGATCAGTTGCCAGAAATCCATCTGAATTCACTAGCTTGCTATCTTAAGATTTCTCGTACAGAATGAAAATTAATAGATTCCGCGGAGTGTTTCATTTTTCTGATTGCGGTAATTTATATACTAGATTTGAAGTGATTTAGTGTGTTTAAAGTTTTCGGCACTCCTCCGAATAGCGGTCCCAAATGAATCGATACATTTTGTGTTAGAAAATTTCCCTTACAGGGCCTCATTTTGACATATAATTAAAAAAAATATACGAGTAGAAATGAATGGGAAACTACTCTTGAAACACAGAAATTGCCAATCTGATCAATGTATTGATAGAGTTATAGTTGAGCAGACAGATTGAATTTATTTTCTGCCAGCTGGAGGCAATTGTGAAAGTAACCCTTGTGTTGAAAACATTTTGCCGTCTAGAGTTCCATAGCCAGTTACGTGTATTTAGTACCTGACTGTACGGGTTAGATGGTAATGTCTGAATCGATAAACTGTCATTTGCTTCAGTGGGAGAGTATAAAGGTAGTCCCATAGCAGATACTACCGTAGGGGAGTGAAGTGTTAGAGACCTCACTATACTAGGTCATGCATACAGAGGTGGGGTGACCAGTACCTTTCCTTGCTGCCTTTTCCTTCCCTAACTCAAGTGAGAAGTCAGGTACCCATTTACAGCTGGGTAGACTGAATCGGAGTTTTTTATTAATCGGTGTGTAGCAAGCCACTGTAACCATTGAAGTTTGTTGTTCATTAACGTATACAAGTAACTAGGTCTGATATCTACAGCTGTTAGTTGTTGAACTGGTAGAACATTGTTGCTGATCTGTGTCGGAGCTGATGGTCTACCTGGCATTATTAATATTTTTATCTCAAATGCACAAATTCGAAAGTAAAAATTGTGGGTGTCTCAGTGTGTGCGACGGAACGAACGGAATAATTTGTCTTCTCTTTGTTACTTTCACAATTGCCTCCACGGCTGGCGGAGTTGTGGATTAAAGTTGCTACCATAAGTGAAATGGGTTCATTTTCGATACAAGACAACAGGAGGCTAGACGCTTGGGAGTATTGACCCAAGTGGGCCCGCCTTCCTTAGAGTGTAAAGGAGTATACTGGGCCGAAACACTTGTCGGATGGGGGGACTACTTCTGATGATCAGATTGCCTCCTGTTGTATCGCTCTGTAAAGAGTTTCCTATCATCATATCAATTTATTCACAACTTTGGAAGAAAAGAAATGGTCGACTTCACTTACTGTATCGGAATATCGAAATGATAATGTTACAGCGGGAACAAACTTGTAATTTTAGATTTTTTTTCTCCCCTTTTTAGGTCTACTACATTCACGTGGCTACACAATGACAGGTGTTTATAACCTGGGCTGAACTTTCAATGTTCATTATTTATGAAAATATTAACAGCAGCATAAATATGAATTTTTAGTAAACGGCTCCTGGGTCGACCCAGCCCCAATTGGGTACCAGAGCAACTCTGGGAAGGTTAAGGCGGCCGGCGTGATGCTGACCACATCACCCGTAGTGTGCCGTTGGTCAAGAAAATATGATCTAACACCATATTCCCAATAGGCCTATGCCTCAATGGGCGTGTAACGGGATCCTTTACCTTTTTTTTTTCCATTTCATGTCGCCCCTGAACCGGCATTACCAAATGAGGCCCTGTAAGGGATATTTTCTAACACAAAACGTATCGATTCATTTGGGACCGCTATTCGGAGGAGTGCCAAGTTTTCAATATATATTTCACTGAGATTTTCTGTGCTAATTAAATAACTTATAGCTAACTTTCCAGCCGTAAAGTAAATTTAATTACTAGCTATTTTTCCAGTAAGAGATGTTTTAAATTGACTAGTACATACATTAAATAACTGTCTACTGACGGCATATATTATTTACTTCTATCCATTTTAGGTAATTTTTTAAATTGACTAGTGTTCATATCACGCGTTAACAGAGTGGTGTAGAGGTCCTATTTTTAACACGTGTTAGATATGATATAGATAATTTGGTTAAATGTTTATATGTTCTTTTTCTAAAATATAGGCTGATCAAACCTGAGTACTAACTGCTTGTTTTCTAATGGCCATATGAAATTATGATCATACGAACTTATAATATTATAAGCATTCAAGAATATTTAATATTGATGAGCTTCTTGCGGTGACCTGTGCGGTCTAATTTTCCTCATTTTCTTGAGAGAAACCAGAATAGAACCATTAAATTATAATATTAACTGGGCCAGAACTATTACCAGATTTACTTATATATATCTCATCAGCCAACTGTGGCAATATATTGTCAGCAACATTTGTGTAACTTAAACCTAGCGTTTCAGCCACCTGAGGCTAAACCACATAGGAACTGTATATGTTCTATTTATTCTACATCGGCGATCACCACGCATGAACCTTACTCCAACCAACTGAAGGCATAGATAATTCATTGTATCCAGTACAAATTTAACACCGACTCTAGCTACTCCTCTGAAATTTGCAGTCAGCAACTACGGAGAGTCTGGGGCTGGATTTGGCAAACTTAAATTTGACCCTAAATATATATATTACTTATTATTGTATTTCCTTGGAATGCCTGCGACACCTCCTGGGGTAAGTGCATATGAAAGTGGCCACTGCGTGAATGTGAATTGAATGAACAGAGAAAGAAACTTATGTCTTTTGTTAACATCATATACTTATATGGTTTCTTCTTTCTTTTTTTTTATCTCAATAATCTGATTAGTCACGGTAAAGTTTACATTAGGAACCTATTCTTTTCCTATACTGACTATTTTCATAACTTATTGTTAACCTTTGATCTTTTGGGTTAATTAACCTCTGTTGGGATCGTCCTTTCTTTTCCTTTACCAGAGGGGAGAACCTATTTGATTAATTTTAATTTTGTCTGTAAACCATAATCTAGTGATGTGTATGCTTATTGCTGTGATCTTTTATTGATAATAAACTTTAATAAACCTTTAGTTATCGAGTCGGTCAACCCTTATCCACTATATGTTATTCATAGTGTGTTTTCAAGTTTGTGCGTATTTGTCACAGAAGTGTGTGCATGTGAGTGCAGTGTAACTTGTATTTTCGTACAAGGAGAGAAAGTGTGTCTGATTTAAATATCGTCTTCCAGATAGGCTGGATTAGATAAATTATTCTATCCAGAGACTGTCCTTTCTCTTACACAATCACCTCGTGATAAAACGATATCTTACCCCTTACTTTCACATTATCATCACTATCACCTCTGTTCAGACAGAGCTATAACTATCTATTACCTATCTGATAAATCATACCCGACTTTAATGTGGGCACGTCCGTAGGATTTGAATCTAGTTCAGGAGACTATACGACCTAATCGTCGCTCATCGCGGGACTGAACTATAGTCTGAGTCTAGATAAATGTCTGTCTTATATGTAATCTGAATTTTCATCTAGATAGAGTGTGTTTGTGAGATTGTCTTGTGAGTTAGGGTATACAAATAATTACCCCATAGACAGCGAACTTAGTATCTGGGTGTTTGACTACACACATATAGGACTGTTTTCAGCATCATAGAGTTATGTGCAAATTGTTCTGAGTATAATCTTTGTCAGATATATGAGATATATGGTAATTTCATTTAAAGCCGCTAGTACGTGTGATTGTTTAACAATCACTAGGTTTTTTTAAAGAAGCAGCAGAGTTTGAGCCAAGCTAAGGACCGATTTCTGACTTTACGTCTTGTTAATAACGTCCCTTACTCTTAACTGACTTCTAGAGTGGGTGAGTTTTGTGGGACTTATAAAATAAGGGACAATATTAAATTATTTGTTTTCCTTCATTTTTGTAATACAAGTTTTTTATCCACCGATAGTAAAAGTAGTTTTTCCACTGTTAGACTGATCTATCATTTATTTGGCTGAGTCGTCTGTATTAGGTGCCTTGTGCCAGGTAATAACAGCGATAGATTAGATAACTGATAACGGGACAGGAGGTATCTCAGTGAAATAATAAATATTTTTGTGTGCTTGTTATTTTTCTCTCGTAAAGTTGGTTAAGGATAGAGTTTTCTCTCCTTCTTTTCTTCTTTCTTTCTCGAGTTAACGGCATTCAGTTATTAGCCATGGCTGAGAGAGCTAAACTTAGAGCCATGCTAAGAGAAGCAGCAAAGGAAACAGGATTGCAAGGAGAAGAAGTGACCGCGTTTGTCAACGAAGAACTTGACAGATATGACGCAGAGAAGAAAGTAGCAGAAGCAAGGGAGAAGGAAGAGAGAGCGGAGAAGAAGGAAGCTCAAGAGAGAGCGGAGAAGAAGGAAGTACAAGATAGAGCGGACAGAAAAGAAGTGGAAGATCGTCAATCTCAAATGGAACAGAGGAAAATTGAGATAGAGATGGAAGCTCGCAGGGCAAAACATGAGGAAAGAGAGAAGGAGAGACAGCATGCATTGGCGCTTAAGGAGGTCCAAAGTCGTGGTGCTATGTCTTCCTCCAGCAATGGAGAGTCGCCACCTCAGTCACAGGTAGCTGATCAATCCAGTACCCAATCTCCTCAACTCGTAGCTATGTCTTTCGCCCTAGAATCCTTCCCTAGCCTTAATGAGAAAATTGACTCGTTTCTCGAGAAATTTGAGAGGATGGCGTCACTATATAGGTTAGAGTGTTCCCGATGGTGTCTAAAGCTTTCGCAGGCTTTAAAAGGTAGAGCTTATGACGTCTACGTAAAACTGGGAAGCAGCCATCAAGACAATTACGACATGCTAAAGAAGGCTTTACTGGATCGTTTCAAAATGAACGCGCGCAAATTCTTGCACCTGCTCAGAAACAGCAGAAAGGAAGGCACGGAGACATTCCATCAGTTCTCTTCACGCCTGATGTTCTTATAGGTAAGAGAGAGCATGTATGATCGATAATCTTATATATATATATATATATATATATATATATATATATATATATATATATATATATATATATATATATATATATATATATATACATACATACATACATACATATATTTACAGCCATAGAGCCAAAAATAATCATAAAAGGAATTTCGCTGGATTAAACCAGCTGGGGGTTCGAACAAGCCATACCATTGCTTAAAACTTCACAAAAGGTGCCGGATCAGGTATAAGTTAATAGTGCTCTGCCCTAAGCAGCATTGTTCTTGACTTCTGAATTAGCTTGTGGAACTCCCTTGAGATAGAAGCATCATTATCCTTCTATCTACAACTCTGCCAAGAGTAATCTTGTGCGAAGGTAGACACATTCAAAGACCCATGTTAGATACTCTTGAGTTTTGGCCACTAGTGGACCACTACTGCAGAGCAAACGGGAGGCAATCCCGTGACAGAATGGTATGTCAAAAACCATCTCCAAGATGCGGATATCAAAAATCTTCTCCAAGATGGATTTATCAAAAATCATCTCCAAGATGGGGATATGAAAAATAATCTCGAAGAAGAGTATTTCAAAAACCATCTCCAAGATGGGGATGTCAAAAATAATCTCCAATATAGGGATCTAAAAAGTGATCTCCAAGATAGGGATGTAAAATATCATCTCCAAGATAGGGATGTAAAAAACCATCTCCAAGATGAGGATGTCAAAAATCATCTCCAAGATGGGGTTGTACAAAATCATCTTCAAGATGAGGATGTCAAAAATCATCTCCAAGTTGGGGATATCAACAATCACCTCCAAGAAGGGTATGTCAAAAACCATCTCAAAGATGAGGATGTCAAAAATCATCTCCAAGATGGGGATATCAAAAATCATCTCCAAGATGGGGATATAAAAAATCATCTCCAAGATGAGGATGTCAAAAATCATCTCCAAGATGGGGATATCAAAAATCATCTCCAAGATGGGGATATCAAAAATAATCTCCCAGACAAGGATGTCAAAAATCATCTCCAAGATGGGGATATCAAAAATAATCTCCAAGATGAGGATATCAAAAATAATCTCCCAGACGAGGATTTCAAATATCATCTCCAAGATGCGGATATCAAAAATAATCTCCAAGATGAGGATGTCAAAAATAATCTCCAAGATGTGAATATCAAAAATAATCTCCAAGATGAGGATGTGAAAAATCATCTCCATGATGGCGATATAAAAAATAATCTCCAATATGAGGATATCAAAATTAATCTCCAAGATGTGAATATCAAAAATAATCTCCAAGATGGGGATATCAAAAATAATCTCCAAGATGAGGATGTCAAAAATCATCTCCATGATGGCGATATAAAAAATAATCTCCAATATAAGGATATCAAAAATAATCTCCAAGATGTGAATATCAAAAATAATCTCCAAGATGTGAATATCAAAAATAATCTCCAAGATGTGAATAGCAAGTTACTGTGTCATTTGTTAAGGGCTCTCAATGTCTTTTTTTTTCAACAAAATCCGTTTCATATGTATCTCCACTTTTTTTTTTAAAAAAGAGTAGACAAGCTTTAATTTTTTCTATTTTAAAAACTCATTTCTTTTAATGTGTATTTGAGAGAGGAGAGAAAAGGAGAGACGGAGAGAAAGAGACACAGATAGAGAGACTGGGAACAAGACATGACATGACGTCTGTCATGTTAACGCATGTAGAGATTGAGAACAAGACATGACATGACGTCTGTCAAGTTAACGCATGTAGAGATTGAGAAAATATGATATTACTTTCAAACTGGCACGTAGAAGCTGTGACGACGTACATCAGTGTTTCTCAAACTATTCGTGTTTGCAGCACACTTGAAAATGTTCACGACTTTGGGGCACACTTGTCTGATCCCACGCCTGAATAAAAAGTACGGTATACATATTTATCCTCCAGTTTTAAAAAAATGAAATTATATGCACTAATTTAAGGCTACTTTGGAACAAGAAAAATATTTATCAATTCTATTATTTTTAACTGTTTAAAAAAAAAATAGAAGATATGTTTGAACAAACAGAAGGTGTATTTTTATATTGTCCTAATGCGAAACACGAGTTTCATGCTTCTGGATAGTGTCTTGGATATTAGAACGTAAGTATATTACCATGTTATTAAAATAGACAAATTTTTACTTACTTACTTAGTCGTTCCTCTTCTACCGTGAAGTGTAGAGGTTTGGAAGAGACAACGCCATATTATCCTATCAGCCGTGACAAATTATTACTTCCTCTTACACACAAGGATGTTTTTATTTTTTTAAATTTTTTTCATCATCATCATCGTCATTATCGTCATTATCATCATCACACTTCAGCTTCCTAAGGAGCATAGGCCTTCAACAAAATTATGCCATGTCTTCCTGTCCCGTGCCATCTGCTCAAGGTCTTTTCCTTTCTTTTTTATCTTTTCATGTCTATCTTCAGATATCTTCTTCATGTGTTTTTTTAAAAAAAACTGTAAAAAAAACCTTAAATTTATTTATTTATTGCATTTAAGGCGTGTAGATGTTGTAAATCTCTTTGTAAATAAAAATGACGTAAAAAACTGCATCACAACAAACAAAGCTCATTTTGCACAATCAGTTGATAGTTCGAATTACATTTAAATTAAACCAATCTATAAGATCAGTTTTATTTCAAATGACCATGAAATAAACACACTTAATGTAGTAAATCTACTAAAGTTTCGTGACACATTTAGATAGGTGCGACTGCACACCGATTGAGAAACACTGAATGAAAACATTATAAATGCACAATGTAATCTGCGAAACAAATCTGAGTTAATTTATTATCTAAGTTATCAGGATATTTGTAATACCTAAAGCAAAAACAAACGTCCTAGTGAAACTGAGATTTTTATGTAATGGGTTTTAGAGCCCCATTATAAAGTAGGCCTGGCTTGAAAAAGAATGATGGATCAGATATGCAAACTCGTTATGCAATATTTTATGCACACTTAATAACATAATAAGAGAGAGAGAGAGAGAGAGAGAGATGCTAGAGAGCTTGCTTCTCGAAACAAAAAGACCTGGTTCGAAATTAGGTCCCACCACTCTCCAGTCTACCCAGCTGTAAAAATGGGTACCTGACTCTGCTTATGAGTTTAGGAAGGCAAAGGCAGCAATGGAGAGAACTGGTCACCCAACGTCATAAGATTGAGACCTAGTATATATGACGTCTCTAACACTTCACACCCCAGCTGCAGTATCTTCTATGAGACTACCTTTAATGATACAGTATAGTTCATCACTTTGTAGTATATGTAAATAAACAGACAGATAAACAAACTGAATCTCGCTGATGTTAGGAGGTCGAGGGAATCAGCCACAACTAACTTCGAAATAAGTGCGTTGTATTTTTTTCACTTATTTGGAACTGAGGCCACGAACGAACGAACGAACTTTATTTTCAAAGGATTAAGAATTGGGCGCGCAACATTCTACCATTCCACTCTCACTTATCTTGCATTCTGTTTCCTTTCATTCCCACATGTTACTTTAAGCATTAATTTAAAGGCATGCAATATGAAGGTAATATAACAGCATACATTTACAGTATTCTATCATAATCAAAATTAAGTATGCCGATGGAATAAGAGATGATAGAAGATGAATAGGACCCACACTGAAGAAAGCTGTAGATAGTATAGGCGGTCATAGTTATGGATTCCCTAGGACGAGAGCGGTAGAGGAAGATTGTGGAACACACTGAGAAGAGAATTGTAGACAAATATGATGAAAGGTATGAGGACGACATAGACATTCTTTAAGCTGATGGTACGGGACAGGTAGACTTGACATAGTTTGTTGAACGCTTATGCCTCTTGTGCAGTTGAAGGGTGATATTGATGATGATGGA
This sequence comes from Oreohelix idahoensis, assembly GCA_024509875.1. Taxonomy (NCBI): domain Eukaryota; kingdom Metazoa; phylum Mollusca; class Gastropoda; order Stylommatophora; family Oreohelicidae; genus Oreohelix; species Oreohelix idahoensis. The sequence goes on along the minus strand of JAMPIV010008611.1, from coordinate 240,415 downwards.
TACAAACTAACGCATTATTATCTGCCCAGTACAGATAACCACAATTATAATTTCTCTCTATCAGGTGTGACAGCGAGGGAAAGAAATGATGACATCATTGGTATGGCTGTGGCTGGATGCGTTGGTTTCGTCTTGCTGTCCATTGTTATAGCTATTATTGTGGTGTCGTATCAGTGGTAAGTAACAAAAGTGGTCAGTGGTAAGCTTCTCGCTTCTTGTCTTTATGAGTTCTCACGGTATTTCTGATTTGGATTTACCAGAGTGAAAACAGAGTGAATTTCCTGTGTGATTTTATTTTATTTTTCTCGTTGTTTTGTTTAATGCACTTCAATTACCGTAAATTACGGCATATAAGCTAACCTTTTTAAGCCTGAACAAAATCTCTTTAAAACTTGAGTTGACTTATACGGCAGGCATAAAATGCGAACCCTTACCTACAATTTAACTCCAATATTAATTTTGCAACAAAGCTATATTTATTGACAATGAAAGCATGTATGATCATATTTTGAAACCCTTTGCTGTAGTAAAGTAACTCCGTGTGACACCCCGCTCAAATTTCCCCGATTCAAAAATCTAGTGACGTAAATTTACAACCTATAAACAACTACTACGATATTTGAAAAATTGCCAAGGGCAAACCTACCGCTAAAAATTGGACAAAATAATTTGAATTTTCCACTATTACAGTTAAAAATCTATAAATAAATTCCACGTTTGACCTTGGTCACAAGGCCATCGTCAAATCAACCGCTAACATTTAAAATAAAGAATTTGAATTTTCTAACGTCAAGCGTAAAAATAACACCGCCTCCCCCAAAACACACGCACACGCTCGACCCTTCCCAACATTTATGACGAAAGCCGTAAAGTTTGGCCACGAACCAACTTATTACCGCGTTGTAATAGGGGAGAGAGAAGGAGATTACAATGGAAATCAAGTCTAACTTGTGCGTTTGAAAAGAAACTTAGATAATTTATTTCGTTATAAATAACAGGGATGTCTTGAAGGGTGGCGGTACTATTAGCTAATATATATCATAAAATTTTTCCTTATAATAAATTATCTGGCCTTAGAAAATTATTTTAATATTTTAGTTCAGTGAACAGAACACTGTAAATTAGAAAAAAAATTACCAAGATGAAAACGGTAGTAAATGGGTTAAAGAAACCTATATAGGAAGATAGAGGACAGTTGTCCCTTTAATAATCACTTTTAATATTAAAAATTGACCCATTAATAACCAAGATATTGTATAAATAAAAATTGAGACAGACGAACTAACCCACTTATAAACTGCTCAATTTGGTTGAGTGAGAAAAGTAGAAATTTCTCGACACGCGTTTTGATTGGTTAAGGCGTAGTAGAGTAGCTTGGGGCAATAAAATTAACATTTCGCTGGCCACAACCGCCATTTGAAATTAAAACTATCTAAAGCTGACATCAGAGGGAAAGCCTATGTGACCAAAGCTTTCACCGTCTGGACACTAAAGGCAGTGTTAGAACCCATTAACTGCCAAAGTCAAGCTTATGATATGTGATATTCTTGTTTGAGGGTAAGGCACAATAAATAATTGTATTGCTTTAATTAACATGCAGGCCACAATTGTGTTACGATAGCCAAAATAGGAATGCAGTCTTCCGGAGTGAAAGAAAGGCATAAAATATTTGTTAGTGGCTTACAAATTTTGCGCATGCCAATGCAGTAACCCAGAAGGGATATTGGCTTTTGCAGTGCCATAAAGGTTTAACTATTATGTAAAATCATGTAGAGAATGTTAGAAAGAATTTATCCACAGGTTCCAGTGCTAGATTAAGCACACCCTATCTATTATATGAACGACAAGCCCTGTTTAGGATGTTGTAAAGAGATATTAAGGGATCGCAAGCTATGTATTGTACACCCCTATCTATTGTATGGAAGAGACTTCTTGGAGGAGGAAATAAGAGCTATGTACTATCACTGAAGAAGAATGTTTACACAGCAGTGGTGTTAAACAATGGCAGATACAGATTGGTGCAATGATCAGCACACATAACTGATCTGGGTGAGTTGTCACCGTGTTTGTGTGTGGAATTAAATATTAGATGAGATCTATATGGGGAGGGCATTTTCCTCTTAATACAGGTTATATACCAGCATACCTAGTGGTGGCAGGATACCGGGTGAGGGAAGAGAGTTTGGGACGCACGCTCAACCTTAGTACCGCAGCTACCCCATATCTTCAGCTCAAAAGCCAGTTGACTGTATATAAGAACCCAAAGGCCAACAGTTGTCACCAGTTTCAAAGATAAGTCCGTTAGACCGGCACTGATTGTGTTACATCAATAATTCCACCACAACCATAATAATAATAAATAATAAACTCCCCTTGATATGATGAACAAGACAATCTGTCCAACACATTAACAGTGATACGTACAAGCAGATAGACAGATCAGTGGGTGGAATTCTTACCGTAATCTTTATTTATAGAAACCAGATATTTGGACAGAGTTCCAGTATTTATTTTAAATAATGTATATAAACAAATTTAATGAGTTTGACAATCCCTGTCCCAGAAAAATTGAGGTACAGGGACATTAAATTGTAAGATAATTACCTACACTTTAACCAAAGTCTTACTCACTTTAATATTATTGAGTTACAGTTCTGTTTACATGTAATTTCGTCCTTATATTAGATACATTACCCTAGACACACTCAGCCACACAACATCACAGAGCCTATTTTACACAGATTGAGTTCTGAGAGGTGGCGGATAGGGACTCTGAGAATCATCATCATCAACAATTAGACTCAGGGAACTTACACAGCTTGACCTCAATCTGTTTACCCCTAATTTATAACACCAATAACCTCATTTACCACAGATGCTCATCATCTGACGTAAAGAGGTCTGCATATGGGTACTAATCACTGGAAGTTCCAACTTTGTATTCGGTATTTTCGGTGTCATTCTCTTCCTCAGATCCATAGGCTACAGTATGCCGTATCCCTACCCCACCGTAGTCTACCGTATGTTTGGGGGTCGACTTATACGGCGAGTATAGGCATAAATCAGAATTTTGAGAAAAAAATCTTGAAGTCGACTTTTACGACATGTTGTTAAGGTCGGTTCGTTGGCCACCATAGATGTAACGTCCTGTATTTGTGGTAACAGTAGGTTCATACTAAATGTTGTAGGTCCTGGTTAGCCGCCATAATGTTGACATTCAATCTTGACTTCCTAGTGTTGAAGTGTTACAGTAATGGTGCGTGAGTAGACATCAAAGAGTGCGAATGGGTGTGTGAAGGTTCGTGGAAGACAGTCATCTACTGGACAACACACTCTTGCACCACAACGTAGAAAGTCATGGAGCTTGGTAACACCTCTGACGTTTTCAACACTTTAATGCAGTACGATTACAAGGAACGCCGACATCAATATAAATACAGTCATTTGACAAAACTCAGGACATCGTAAGCATAACAACAGTTCAGTACAGTTTGCATCAACAGTTCATCAGTAAGCTGTGCGTAAATGATGCTGACCTCAAACTATCTCTCTTTCTTCAGCTACAGCAAAATACCCCGCATTGCCAGCAGGTCTTCAAATATATGAGCTTAGTTCCGCTCTACTGTGACACCAGCAAGTCAGATACATTTTCTAGTATACAGCAGGCCGCAAATATGGCGGGCCTCTAAATACAATGTCCTCTATGTTTCCTTGGACAAAATAAGGTATGTCAGCATAATTCGTGAGCTCAAACTCTAGTATTCTCAATGGACTCTTTCCCGCCCAGGGAAAAGTCACTAAGCTGGTAACAAATGTTATTCACGATTCTGGCAATAGAGAAAATGATTTGAAGGATAATTTACCTTGACATCTCTTCAGAATAAACACCAAAAACTCACTCGCCTCCTAGGCGCTTAGAATAATATGGGGAAACAATCTTTAGACATCTTGGTCACACACAGAGGACTTTCCTTCCCCAGGCATAAAGCCAGATCGAAGACGCCAAAACGTCTTGACCGTTTGAAAACCACAGCTCGACTCTTAACAAAATGTCTTTCTTAACGCGCCACAAAACTCGCGCATGCGTCGTGAGACGCAAAACTCATGAGTTAGGCTCAGGTGGGGTGATCTGAAACATTCCAGAAAAGACTGACCACTCGAGCCATATATGGTCAGGTAACAAGACATCGGTTCTAAAATTAGACCACTAGGTTAAAAGACAAGTGGGATAACAACCACTGTTGACTTCAACCCAAGTAAAAAATGAGTAACCCCCCTTTGATCAAGAATCTAACAAATAATGTCTCCAAACTAAACAGGTACATTTAACAGGTTATAAACTCAGCGAAACTGTCCGCAACACATGTCAACTTATACGTCATGTTGACAGTATACGTCAGGTCGACTAATACGCCAGGTCGACAATATACGCCAGGGCGACTTATACTTATGTGTCTCTTCATTGCTTACGGTGGTAAGTGTAACAAGAGAACATGGAAATTATAACTCAACATCACGATGTAAAATTTGACATGAGTGAGGCTACTCGGTGTTAATTATGAAGCCTTACTGAGAATTTACAGATTTCTACAGAGAGAGACAGGGAGAGAGAAAGAGAGAGAGAGAGAGAGAGAGAGAGAGAGAGAGAGAGAGAGAGAGAGAGAGAGAGAGAGAGACAACCACACAACCACCCAAATGATCAGATAAAATATAAACATTGTCCCATTCCCCCACGTGGACACGCCCTTCTTTTTTGGACCATTATCAAGTACTTTATATGATCGCGTCATGCACATTACAATGGAAAAAGGGCTCACTATAGACACACAAAGGAATCTCCAAACAATTTAAAAACAATATGTTAGCGGAGCTAAAGAAAAAGTATACGCATTAAAAATTCTCTGTCACCACTGTCAAATGGCAGAGAATCGCCCTGTAAGCTAATGCGGTATTATAGAGTCCGACTGAAGATCATTAACTCAGTGAAAAAAACACATGAAGATATGATGTGCATAATTCTTCATAAAACACAATTTATAGAACCGTTAGAACGAAGAGATGGAGTGCGACAGGAATGCCTTTTGTCAGCATTTCTTTCTTAATGGCCATATAATTGGTAATGGACACATCGACATACGCCACCAGAAATTGAATTCAGTGGAATCTGACTGAACAGCTTGACGATTTAGATTTTGTCTACGATTTTGCTCTTCTGTTCCATAACCAGATGCAAGACAAAATGAAAATAATGGATGAGAGGTCACAGCAAGTGAGTCTGATGTTAAAAAGGGAAAAGATAATGAGGATAGATGCAGAAAGCTACCACAAAATTGTGTTTGAAGAAACACCCCTATTACATGTAAAATAATACATATATCTTGGCAGCAGTGAATGTGACAGGGTACATGGTCGTACGTTAGCCTGTCTTGAACTGGTTGGATAAAAATCTCCAGAGCCAGGACCTATTTTTTTAATGAATCGTAGATAGTGGGACTTTCAGTGGAAATGTTGATTGAGTAATGCTATACTTGGCTAGCCTGAATTTCGACTGGACATCTTCTATCTTCGAAAAGTGTAGTATTTTAAATATTCAGATCTAAATTTCAACTTGGGAAGGTCGAACAGAACGAATATTTAAAAAAAAAAAAAAAACGCAACCGAAAGATTTTTTTTTTTTTTTTTTACTTGCAAAGAAATCGTTAGTACAAGTTCGGAATTCATTTTCTTTATTGGCTTTATTCTCCGGAATCTTCCCCTTTCTACTCCTCTTGTAGGATAGGCATAATTTATGCAAATGAAAACTGTCAAAATGGTGGTTAATTTTCTGTTAAAATGTTCTGTTCTTGTAGTCGTCTGGTCGAAATCTTCTAAAACAATAATTCTCACTTGTAATGCTATCAACAGGTTTCCTCAGTGTGTGTCCTATCCATCGCCATCGTCTTCTTCTCATCTCTTGTTCCACTGGCACTTGTCTAGTTCTTGTCATCAGTTCCACGTTGGTAACCTTGTCATACCATTTTAATCCTTCTATTCTACGCAAGCACCCATTTATGAAAGTCTGTAGCTTTTTGGTTGTTGTCTTTGTTGTTCTCCATGTTGCGAAGAATAGAAGGATTAAAGTGGTACGATAAGGTCACCAATGTGGAACTGATGACAAGAACCAGACACGGGCCAGTGGAACAAGAGACGAGAAGAAGACGCTGGCAGTGGATAGAACATACATTGAGGAAATATGTTGATAGCATTACAAGGCAGTCCTTGTTCTGGAATCCTCAGGGTTAGGGAGGTTAAGATAGACAGAAGAACACACGGAGAAATGTGCTGGAGACAGATATAGAGGGATGAAGAAGACATAGAAAGAACTTGAGCGGATGGCACGTGACAGGAAGATTTGGCACGTGTTTGTTGAAGGCCGATGCTCCTTGGGGAGCTAAAGGGTATTGACGAACAAGAGATTAGAAAGACGCTGGTTTGACGGATAGAGGACATGCATTGTGGAGAAATGTTGATAGCCTTACAGACCAATCCTTGTTTTGAGATCGCCAGGGAAAGAGAGGTAGAAGTCAAGAGAAAAACACACGGAGAAGAGAACTGGAGATAAAAATGACAATGATGAAGAAGTCTTAGAACGACACTGAGCTGATGACACGTGACAGGACTTGGCATGAGTTATTGAAGGCCTATGCTCCTAGCGGAGCAGAAGCATAATGGTGATGACATAAACTTAATGGTCAACTTATTGCGTCCTCGAATATCTACAGGACCGAGTGGTTTAACAGCTGGATGAAGCTGAGGGGTAAGGTTCGAATGCCAAAGTCTTACTTTAAAAAGAAAGAGGCAGCCAAGAAAAAAGTAGTCTCTGAGATTAGTGAAGGACAACGTGGTCAGAGTGTGCTTGATCAAAGTAAGTACAATAATGACATTGTGTGTTTGATGCAGGTAAATACAACAAATATCATGTGTGATTTGTGCAGGTAAATACTACAAATATCGTGTGTGATTTGTGCAGGTAAATACGCTAAAGACATTATGTGTTTGATACAGGTAAATACAATAAAGACGTTCTGTGTTTGATACAGGTAAATACAATAAAGCTATTAAGTGTTTGCTACAGGAAAATGCAATAAAGACGTTCTGTGTTTGATACTAGTAAATACAATAACGCTGTTCTGTGTTTGATACAGGTAAATGCAATAAAGCTGTTCTGTGTTTGATACAGGTAAATGCAATAAAGCTGTTCTGTGTTTGATACCAGTAAATACAATAACGCTGTTCTGTGTTTGATACAGGTAAATTCAATTGTGACAGAATGGGGCGAAACCTCTCGATCTCTGTTTCACTACGGCAGCATCAGTTACATTTTTTAACTGATTTTATTGCGTGCTTTCAATTGCCGTACTTTCTTTCTTTGTTTCTCTGCTATGTGTAGCAGATATTTTCTCATTTTTAAATATTCTTACAACCCTCTCAGCGATAGTCGTCATGTCTGTGTTTACCTGTCTATCCCTGCGGATAGAGTAGACGGTGAGGCAAGGTTGACCGACAGAATTCCTATTGTACCACAAGGGTGCGACTGTTTTCTCACGTAAATGGCCAAGCAAGTTTACTTAGCGCTGATATGGCTTGTGTGACCAAATAATCATTGTCGTGATAAGACACAGCACAGATGGCCTAACAGGAGTTTATGTTTTACACAAGGAGCGCTGGTCAAGTATCGACTTGGTGGGATGACAGACACACCTATAAGGAAATGTTGTAATATTTCCGGGTAGATGTAAGAAGTTATATGTAATCATTGGCGAGAATATTTGAATGTCACGATTGCCTAAAGAACATGAGGAAGGAAAAGCAATGCCCTCTCAAATTTATAAAGGACAAGCAAGGCAAATTGCTTACTGCCCCGAAGGACGTAATGGAAAGATGGAAAGAATATTTCTCAGAACTCCTTGATAGTGAGCAAGGTCAAGCATCAGAAATGATAACCACTAGCACAGAAGAGGAAACCAATGGTGATGAAGATGACATAAATATGGAAGAACTGAAGGCAGCACTGGAGAAAATCAAGATGGGCAAAGCAGCAGGGCATGATGGTATAACACCAGAAATGGTTAAGTACATGGGAGCATCAGGTGACCTATTACTCTTAAGGGTCCTACAAGCAGCGTGGTGTAACAAGACCATACCAAAGGATTTGGAGATTGCCATCATAACACCAATTTTAAAAAAGGGTGACAATCGACTATGTGGAAACCATAGAGGCATATCACTTCTCAGTGCCCTTGATAAAATCTACTCTAGAATCCTTGAGCAGAGACTCCGACGCCTAGCTGAGCCACAATTGGATGAGGTCCAGTGTGGATTCCGAGCAAACCGAAATACTCAAGACCTAATCTTCACACTCAGACAGCTGAGTGAAAAGGCTCTTGAGTATAAGAGTGAGATCCATCTTTGTTTCATAGATCTGGAAAAGGCGTTTGACAGGGTCCCCTGGAGCAAACTTTGGGACTGTTTGGCAAGGAAGAACATTCTAGCACCTCTGATTCATGCTATACAGAGCTTCTACAAGTCTTGCAGAAATTATGTGAGGACAGCAAACCATAAGTCAGAAGAGTTCAGGACCACCACTGGTGTAAGACAGGGTGATATCCTGTCACCTTATCTTTTCATACTCCTCATGGACGATGTCATCAAGGCATGTAAGGAGAGAACAAGAAAGTATTCAGTGGGGTACTGGAAGATGAGACAGTTATGTATTTCAGAACTGGCATTTGCTGATGATGTTGCCCTGATTGCTAAATCAGAGGCACATCTCCAATCCATCCTGCAAGTCTGAAAAGAAGAGCTGGAGAAGAGAGGGATGGTCATAAGTAGCTCTAAAACAAAATTCATGGTGATATCACGAGAAGAAAGAAGACATCAGATTAAGCAGGGAGAACAGGTCCTGGAGCAGGTCGACCACTTTAAATATCTCGGAGCTATTATAGACCGAAAGGGAGGCATCAAAGAAGAGTTGGCCACTCGAAAAGCAGCAGCTGGGAGACTTTTTCAGGCCATAAATCGAGGATTCCTCAGCAAGAGAGAGGTTGGTAAGAAAACGAAGATGGCTGTATACCGCTCCACCTATGTTCCAGTCTTGACATATGGATGCGAGTCATGGGCAATGACTACAACCCACAAAAGCCAGATCCAAACCACAGAAATGAGGTATCTGAAGAAGGTGGTTGAAGTAACAAGAAGAGACATGGTCCGCAACCAGACGATACCTCAAGGCCTAAAATCCCACCCCCTGCAGACCCAAGTAGAACAGTTCCAACTAAGATGGTTTGGCCATGTCTGCAGAATGGGAGAAGATCGGCTACCACGACAAGCATGGGAAACAAAGAGCCAGGGATCCAGACCCCCAGGACGACCCAGAGTTCGCTGGGAGGACAACATTAGACAATCTTTGAAGGACCGAGGACTAGAATGGAACCAGGCCAGGAGGAAGACAGCCGATAGGATAGTCTGGCGCTCTCTCTTCCAAACCTCTACACCTCACGGTAGAAAGGGAACGACTAAGTAAGTAAGATTGCCGTACATGGAAAACGTGACCTTTACATTACGTTCAAAATTATTCTTGTCAGGAATATTTTGAACCCCTCCCCCCTTTTTTTGCCCCCCCCCTCTCCCCCCTCCCCCCAGCCTTTTGGTTTGAAGCGATTGGCGCTTTCTTAGCATCGTTACAAACAGATGCAGGGACAGGACAGTGAATATAACCCGATGCTTCAGTCAGTCAAATCTACTGTGAAGATCACATGCCAAGACACCAGACTTGCCAGAAGTTAGAATTCAGAATTCCATTTTATCAGACCGGACACCTTTTATTTGAGTATTTATCAGGACACAAAAAAAAAGCCCAGGAAATCTCTATCATTTTAATAAGGACAGCCGCTGTCTGGGGAAACTGAAGGAGACACACGGAGTTAAAGTTAAAGTTAAAATGAACGACCCCAAGTACATGTGAAATAAGGCATCTGCCAGTGCCTTTTATTCCTCTGAGAAAAACAGTCTGTGACCCACGATTGGCGTAAGTTGTGATTTTGCATTCTGTATTTTCATTGCTAACATGTGAACTAACATATATATATATATATATATATATATATATATATATATATATATATATATATATATATATATATATATATATATATATATATATATATATATATATATATATATATATATATATATATATATATATATATATATATATTACCATGTGAATATTTATATGTGAAAATAGCTAGTGGCTGTCCAAGCCATTTGAGGCTGGCAACCTCAGCGTATAGAATGATGAATTTATGAACCACCTTGCCAAGGGCTGTGGATTTGTGGATTGCTTTATTGCTAGTTTCATAAAGAGAACTAAACGCATAAAGAGTCCCAGGTTCCATATGGAGCAGGGAGGGAAAGATGAAAGAAATGATGTACATTCTAAGTATAATAATTACAGTTTCAAACCAGTGTAAAGGTTGATGTTAACATTTTCACCTTAAAATTAATGGAAGTTTCAAACTTTTCAAATCAGTGTAAACATAAATTAAAACATATTCAATTTATATTGTGAATACTTTTCAATCAGTGGAAATGTAAATGTAAACATATTCTATCTGTACTATTAACCTTTTCATTTAAATGTAAAGTAACTATAAAAGCTTTTGAATTTAAATGTAAAGAAATTTTATCCCGAGGGATTACATTTAATTCTCATCGAGGGTAAATTCTGAGTAAATGGGATGGTGGAATAGAAGAGGGGGGCACATAATTATGTGTCGGAAAACGCAATACTCATGAGAGCGTTTCGTTTCTATTCTTTATCATAGTTATTGGTGGTACCAGCAGAAAGTACTATCTCTGGAACTAGAAGGGACAAGTGGCCTACGCTTTAAGACGAGGGACCAACTTTCGTAGACTCTCCCTGACATTTCTGGGAAACGAGCTACATCCGACAACCTTGACCAGCGACGAGCGTGAGCAATGTAAAAGGAACCAATCCATCAGAAGGAGCAGAACCGTCATTGGCAGCTACGTTCAATATATATGCTGCCATTTGAACGTCTTGTAAAAAATTACGTCCCATCACGACCGTGACGATAACATTTTCTTGATCCATAACTATTCAAATTATTTTCAAACTGTTAAAAGTGATTATTAAATTTTGTTATTTGTAATTTTACAAATTTAACTTAGATTAATCCTTTTAAAGGTACTGCATGTTTGTCTCGGTCAATTTACTCTCCAGAAACAGAGCTATACCAGAATAATAAGAATTCCACTGAGTAAATCAAAGGTGGGGGCTTAACGAGCTAAAATTAATCATTGCTTAATTCTTCACAAAAGTTGTCGGCAGATTCTAGAATTAACGTGCTCAGCCAAAGCAGCATTGTTTTCGCTTAACTGAATATCTTGTGAACACACCCTTGTGATAGAAGTGTCATTACCCTTCTATCTACATCTCTGCCAAGAGTAATCGTGTGCGAAGATAAACACCTTTGAAGGCCCATATTAGATACTCTTGAGTTTTGGCCACTGTTGGACCACTACTGCAAAGCAGGAGAGGCAATACCGTCACAGCAATAAAGACGTTCTGTGTTTGATACTAGTAAATACAATAAAGACGTTCTGTGTTTGATACTAGTAAATACAATAAAGACATTCTGTGTTTAATAAAGGTAAATGATAGAAAGACAGGTAAATACAGTAAAGACATAACCTGTTTCATGCAGGTGACATCCTCTTTCTAGCCGTTTCTGGTTCTGCAGTAAGGTTTTTCTTTCCATGTCTGAAAATGAGCGTTCAGGTCCTTAATTTCCCATGTCTCTTCTTGATTATCCTTCAAGTTTTTCTTGTATTTCTGACTTGAATTTCTCAAAATGGTAACAGCAATCTTTCTGAGCTATTTGCCTCCCTTAAAATTTTTTTTTCTTAAATGCATTAAGATATACTCTCACTTTCTTTCCTGTCCTGTTCTATAGAGTATGAACCTGGCGAAGACCTTGTCGTCGGGATGTAGGTTTGCTTTGTTCTCTTTGTCCAAGTAAGACTTGCAAGACATATTTTGTTCACCTGACAGTTTATAATACTCTTACTGCAGTCTACGTATATTTCTTACATCTCTTCTTGAAATTATTCGGTAGTATACTTTCGCCGAAAGCCGCTATTAACAATGCCACGTAGCGCTTCTTGCTGCATTTATTGTTCGTCACAAATTTCACGCCGCTCACGAGGCTGTGTTTGCTTTGGCTTCTTCTTTTAACCGTTCTTCTCCAAATTAATGTATGCTGAAGCACATTAAAAACGCACCACCTGTATAATCCAGGAACAGAGTGTGAAATGTAAATATAAGTGTTTACAAGTCTACATATTTGGAATCTTTATTCATTTTCCTATGAATCCATGCTGGTCATTAATTTGTACATTTGATTGTTATGAAATTCATTGCATTCTGTGCAGGCAAGGGAGAAAACCAAAAATGCAACCAATAAAAAAAATTCATTCCCACTATCCTCAGTATCTGGTATGTCCACCGTGTGCTTGCAAACAAGCTTGGCAGCGGCTCCGCATGGAACGCACAAGTCTCTGAAGGAAATTCCGGGGAATCAATTCCCATTCACGTGTAAGAGCAGCTTCGAGCTGTTGCAGATTAGCTGGAGAACCTTGCCTGTAGACTCTACGTCCAAGCTCGTCCACCAGATGTTCTATAGGGGACATGTCTGGTGATAGGGCAGGCCAATCAATCGTCACAATGTTCTGCTGCTGTAGATATTGCTGCGTAATGCATGCGGTGTGCGCACGTGCGTTATCCTGCTGGAGAAGCTGCAAGTCTGGATAATTTGTGAATGCAGGAGCAACCAATGCATCCAGAACCTCATCTCGATATGTCACAGCATTAACATTTCCACGGAAGACGTGAAGAGGCAAGCGATGGTGAAAACTGAATCCTCCCCAAATGTGAATACTGCCACCTCCAAATCGGTTGTGCTGACGAACACAGCAATCTACGAAGCGCTCTCCACACCGTCGCCAAATCCGCATACGTCCATCAGCAAAGGATATGTTGAATCTGCTCTCGTCTGTGAATAGGACAGCATTCCACTGCAGTCTAGTCCATCTGACATGTTGCTCTGCCCATTGCAGGCGCTGCTGACGATGTCTGTGAGTCAAGTTTGGCACAACATAAGGTCGTCTTGCAGTAAGGCCTGTATCTCTGAGTCGTCGTATGACTGTCATTCAAGAGACTTGCCCACGTCTACCCACTATTGCTCTTACTGTTTGACTTGCCGGGAGAGAACGATTCCTTAGGTGACTCAGCACAATATGACGACCTTGCGCAGGGGTAGTAACTCGTGGTTGGCCACTCCGAAGTCTATGCCGGGCACTGTCAGTGGTTCCGTAACGTTTATTGAGACGTACAATAGTGCTGTGGTGGCAATTCATCCTTCTGGCAATGGCCCGCGAGCTCATTCCGGTCTCCAACATACCAATGGCTCGTTGGCGGTCGTTTTCAGATAGTCGTGGCATTTCAAGCACATGTACTGGGTGTTTTGTCTCAACGGCCTTTTTATACCGAGTATACTGCCACAACGCGTACACATTTTTAGGGTCATAGCTGTTGGGAATCGTGTTGCACGTGTAACTTTCATTGTTTTCATGTAGTCTGTACACAAAGCCGTTGGTTGAAGCATGCACTTTCCATTTCAGCAGCCATTCGCTCTCTACCTCATGACAAACACGGGGAAAATCCATTCCCACAATTTTTTTTCCAGCTTCTCGGCATCAGTATATATAATAGTGGAGCGTTTTTAATATGCTTCAGTATATAAAGGTAGGTAAAGGATCCCGTTACACGCCCATTGAGGCATATTGGGAATACGGTGTTAGGCTCGTATTTTCTTGACCATCGGCACGCTAGGGGTGATGTGGTCAGCATCACGCCAGCCGCCTTAACCTTCCCAGAGTTGTTCTAGTACTCAATTCACGAGGCTGGGTCGACCCCGGAGCCGTCTGCGGACTAAAAAATCCCACCTTAACTGGGGATCGAACCATGGACCACCGAGCTAGGAAGCCAGTGCACTAACAGCTGCGCCCGCGAAATTAATATATAATTTAATATAAAACTAATATATAATTGGGCCTCCAATCCTGCTCTTCTGTCGCATATTCATTCAACCCAGTCTCTCCCTCTCTCTCTTTCTCTCTTTCTGTCTCTCTCTGTCTGTCTCTCTCTCTCTCCGTCTAAATGAGTGAGTATTTAAACTCCACGTTTTCCACGCACCTTCCTTTGTAAATAATGTCAATAAACGTCATACTTGGTATGAAATTGATCGCAACACATTTCACACAACTGATTTATGTTCAGCACAAATCTCAATGAATAAAGAAATTTGACTACACAAGGAAAGAGGAACTTTCATTGTACAGGGAAATGTATATAAATAAACAGAAGTCAGACCCAAAAATAAAAAGAATCATAATCTTCATGTCAAATGTCACGTCAATCTTGTTGTACGGCTGTGACACATGGACAACGACAACCAAGGCACCATGAAGTTACATATACTGTATTTAATAAATGGGTAAAAAAAGGTAGTCCCATAGATACTAACGTAGGGGAGTGAAGTGTTAGAGACTGCACAATACTAGGTCGACATCGACTGGTGGGATGACCAGTTCCCTTCCTCGGTACCTTTTCCTTCCCTAACTCAAGTGCAAAGTCAGGTACCCATTTAGAGCTCGGTAGATTGAAGCGTGTCGATTCACCTTTGTCACGAGAGACCAGCGCTTTAACGACTCTGTCAACTGGACACTAAATAAATGGGTGCTTGAGCAGATTTAGACAAGTTGAAGTGAAATGACAAGATTGCTAATGGGGAACTGAAGGAAAGAACCTGACATAGTACCAGTAAAACAATAGGTAATGACAAGATAACTAATGGGGAACTGAAGGAAAGAACCTGACATAGTACCAGTAAAACAATAGGTAATGAC
This sequence comes from Oreohelix idahoensis, assembly GCA_024509875.1. Classification (NCBI taxonomy): domain Eukaryota; kingdom Metazoa; phylum Mollusca; class Gastropoda; order Stylommatophora; family Oreohelicidae; genus Oreohelix; species Oreohelix idahoensis. The sequence continues at coordinate 225,385 of JAMPIV010008611.1, read as the reverse complement.
AAGATAACTAATGGGGAACTGAAGGAAAGAACCTGACATAGTACCAGTAAAACAATAGGTAATGACAAGATAACTAATGGGGAACTGAAGGAAAGAACCAGACAAGTACCAGTAAAACAATAGGTAATGACAAGATTACTAATGGGGAACTGAAGGAAAGAACCAGACAAGTAACAGTAAAACATTAGGTAATGACAAGATTACTAATGGGGAACTGAAGGAAAGAACCAGACAAGTACCAGTAAAACAATAGGTAATGACAAGATTACTAATGGGGAACTTAAGGAAAGAACCAGACAAGTAACAGTAAAACATTAGGTAATGACACGATTACTAATGGGGAACTGAAGGAAAGAACCAGACATAGTACCAGTAAAACAATAGGTAATGACACGATTACTAATGGGGAACTGAAGGAAAGAACCAGACAAGTAACAGTAAAACAATAGGTAATGACAAGAAGCTGGCTTCAGATAGAACATACATTGACGCAGCTACATCATTACAATATAGTCCTTTTTCTAGCAGCTCTAGAATTTGGTTTGGTTTGATTTGAATGACAATCATCATTGCACACGGACAACTCCATCAGTGCCCCGATCTCTTCCCTTAGATCACACAAGTATGATATTGACTATATGAGGAGGACTGCAGTAAGACGGGGATAAAACGGTAGTATGGAAAAAAAACCACAAAAAAACAAATCGTAATACGTCTTACTAGGAGAAAGGACAAGAAACAATCTACGTTGCGGCCACAATGCCTTCGTCAGGGAAAGGTCCTTTCTCCTAGTAAGACGTATTACAATTTTTTTTTTTTTTTTCATTCTACTAGATAACACAAGGAGGATCTCAGCACAGTGCACGAACTCCAGGGTAAGAGAAAGAATGGGAGCCCTAAAAAGAACACGTAGATGGAACTTGAAGACAAGCATGAAAGGATAAAGAAGGCATGGAAAGAAAGTGAACAGATGGCACAGGACAGGAAGGTTTAGAATGAATTTGTTGAAGGCTTATGCTCCACTGGGAACAGAAGTGTATAATGAGCAGAGTTCGTGTGGATGATCAAGTGGCCCTCATGAACCTTATTATTCAAACTATAGTTTGTGCGGTCCTAGAAAACAGGAATGAACAAAGAAGTAAAGAAGATCAAAAGTAGACAGCTGAAATATTTTGGCCGTATGAAAAGATATAGCACCTTGCTGATGACTACACTAGAAGGCAGAGTTGAAGGCAAACGCGCAAGGGGAAGACAGCGCTATAAGTGGGGAGAAAACATCAAGAGATGAACAGGAAAGAGTCTATCAGAGTGTACCATCAAAGACAAGAGACAGAAGACGTTGGAGATTTATTGTTGCCGACCTTCGATGTGGAAATGACAGGTGATGATGAAGAAGTATGTATGCTTCTCCAAATCCACATGGAGTATTTAGTCACCAGAGGCTATTTTAGTAGCCCTCTTCAGTCATAACTGACTTTGGGAATGCGCTCTTGAGGTAATAGTCCTCAGCTTTTTGGTTTGTCTGGTGTTTTTTTCAGCGTGTTCTTTTTGCCCAATATGAGGTGGCGACGTAGGGAGCATCGTCACTTGGTGAGATCGGCAGCTGCATCCTCCCAGGTTGCTGGATTTATGTTTAGTGCCTTCATGTCTCTCTTGCACTCATTTTTAAACCTCAGCTGCACGACTATACTTTTGTCGTCTGCGCTGTCTAAACGTACCAGAGACTATAGAAGACTATAGATTAGCTAACATTTAAACCTCACAACAAAGTAATGGAGGCATGAGGCAACTAGTAACACCATTATTATGACATCCGGTCTTTCTATCAGATAAACGAAACCAGACAATACATTGACACCAAATTTTCCTTTCTCGCTCGCTATGGAGTATGGCGCCACTACTGCAGTCGGTCTCCAGGCTGCGTACACGAAATATTTGTGTAATGAGCAGTGGTCTCTAGCAATTTATTTGACTGGATGAGATTGCCAGCCACACGCACAACCTTATATTGTTGGCTTATTACGACATGCATGAGGGACCAGCAGTATTATTGTTTAATTGTCTCTCCAGAGACTCCTGAGAACTTCATGACACACACTTTAATATGTGGCTATAAATAGAGCATAACATATGTACCGTAATTCTCACAGTTGAGGTGAGACGCATCACACATATTAGGGACAGCTGCTAGTTCGTCAGAAATGTGGATTTAAAAAAAAAATTTCCTGATACTGTAATTAATCAATGTAATTTCCGTATGTGGCTTTCACTAGCTTCACATGTGGGAATATGTATCCGGAGTTTTTACCGTTATATAGTTCGTCAAAATGTCATATCCATTCTTTATTTACATTTCCTCTTATTCTCTCATGCTCGGTGAATTGCTAATTGATTTTGTCGCAATTTAAAAATAAAAAACACATACAAACAAAGAACAATACCGCAAAACTCTGTTTGTGACTATACGTTTTGAAGGGTAATTTTAAACCATCTTTTTATAAATGTCTTTATTCTGTCTGTATTTGAAGCAGAATAAACAAGGCTAATTTTGATAAATATCAATTAATTCACTTTTAAAATCTCTTTTTTTTTTTTTTTTTGCAGACTCAATGGTGGAGGTCTGGTAAGCAAACCAACTTTTTTTTTCACTTTACAGTTTAAGGTAGATCATTTTAATTTTTAGAAATCCCGTTCATTTTTGTAGTATCTCAATAAACACCGCACCTCATTGTCTTTTAAACTGGTAAAATAAGCCAGAAACGCATACAAGATATACAATTATATCTTTTTACATGGAATTAAAAGAAAAACTTACTTACTTAGTCGTTCCCCTTCTACCGTGAGGTGTAGAGGTAAAAGAAAAATATAATTTTTATTTATATATTTCGCAACCACCGTCATTTTCAGGGCGAACGAGGAAGAAGAAGAAAGAATTTATATATTTAGTGCAGGTAGTGAGCCAGGAAAATTGGGAAACTAGGCGTTAGAAGCGCACACACTAGGAGTCCATTCATAAGTAATTCCAGCCTTTTTTGTTTTTGTTTTTGGGGTGTTCATACAGCTGTAGACGTAATGAAAATAATTATTTTGAATATAATCCGCATCATTATTCGAAACTTTGTGAAGGAGGTAAATATTTTAAGTTCAATATATTCATAACTAAAGACAGAGGGAGTAATCATTTTAAATGTGTTTTAAATTCTATGTGTTTTAAGTTCTATAATAAGTATTAAAATATATACAAATTGAACATTTTACAGTAATCACGAGTTGACTAGATTAACCAGTCTTCTGCTGTAGCTACTTTTCAATTATACCTGAGAAAATGTTATTTACAAATATGACTTGGGTTCGGACTTGAATTCACGTTGTCGATGTTCTATTTTGTGCAAATATATTTGAGTTCTGCGTATTATGTTGTGTTTATGATGATTCGGCTTTTAAAATATCTGGCATATCTCGCACCACCAGAAGTCGGGGTCACGCACCACCAGAAGGTGCGTACATCTCTGATTAAGAAGCACATTTTGAAAGCAATGCACAAAACATATTCAGTCTCCATCACCTCGACGGAACACTGGTAAATTTCGCGTTTCTGGCTCATAATAAATTTAATAGTGTATTAAAATTAAGTACCGCCTTCCACGCCCCCACCCCACCACAAAAAGAAAAAGGATTTTAAATACAACATTATTAAGCTCTGCACTAAAGAAAAACATCAACATTTACGCCACGTAGCTTCTTCTTCTTCTTCTTCCGTCCTTAGCCAACGACCGACAAAGCAGTCAGTGGCCATTACGCCTAGTGGCGTCTTAAGGGCAACAACGAATAGATTTTCTTTGCCGTTGTTCCCATCACGCCTAATGGCGTCTTTAGGGCAACGACAAATCAATCCGTTTGTTGTTGTTTCCGTAATCAAAGTGACTACGCCACGTAGCACCTTGCTCTAAATGTTGCAGTGCCCTAGTGATTTTTTGCACAGATAAAGAAATACTAAGACTACTACACCCTCAAGCATGTCGTACCAGGCGACAAATATGAGGTTGTGCATGAGGCTGACAACCTCATTGTGTAAAACAAATTGTCACAGAAAATACCACTACAAGAGCATGTGACTGCTCGGTGCAGGTTTCCTGCAATGGAACCAGCTACAATGGTGGCTTCAGGCCCTGTAAGGAGAGCGAAGGAAAATGACCATGATGATGATGATGATGATGTGGTTCTGCTGACAAATCTTTTAGTTGAGGTAAGATTTTTAAATTTATTCCAAATATAATTAATTATAGCCGTCTTATAACAGCTTAAAGGTGGAAAAAAAACACATTCACAACAAAGTATTACACCAGGATACCGAAAAGATGCCTATGTTTTTTACGATTTATAGATTTATAGTTACATATAACAAGTTTAATAATCACTTATTGTTTAACAAGATAAAAATAAATCAATTAATTTTGATCATCATGGGATGATTTAGGTGGAAATTGTAGAGTCTATATACTGTTCCAATACTGTTGGACGTATTTGGCCAGGTGTTGACAATGATTCGTCGATGATCTCGGGTTCAGTCACTGTTTCTTCTATTCAGGAGTCAGATTCTGTAGCAGCAGCACGTCCTTTACAGCAAGGCCAGGGTAACTACTTAGATTGTCCAGACAAGCCTCTTCAAGACCCGTCTGATATAAAAGCCTAGCGTCGACTGCTGGCAACTTGTACCACATACTAAGAGGAAACAAATGCCTCTTTTTAAGTATCGAGCCTCCTGATATGAACATCAGGCGATCTCCGCTCCATCCACTCTTTCATCTTCCTCAGAATTCAGCCCCTCCAATAGCATTAAATTAGGACCCATTGAGCCGAATAAAAGTGCTTTTGGACAGTGGAAGACGACAAGTGAAAAAAGTCTATACATATTTGCATAGAAAACTTACTAAAATATTAGTATAATAAATATATACACCATGATGTCATCATCCACTCCCTGCTCTCTATGGAGCCTGGAGCAATCTTTGCTATTGTGAGGAAACCCGCACGAAGCAGTCACCAGCTCTTACAGTGGTGGTTCATGAGACAATTCATTGTAAGTGTTGAGGTTACCAGCCCCATGTGCAACTGTACATCCACAACGAATTTATACACGTCACACATACAATATAAAATGATAAAACTTACATATTACAACGTACCCTAAATATTGAGCGAATTACAAACTTTTTGCACAGCAAAGGTCCGAATACTGTGGGCGCAACTATTTTAAGATGTCATCTCTCAGGTGGTTAGGGTTACTGCGTTAAGTATAATCTCAACTATTAACGTTGTAGGCAGGTTTTGAGGACTCTTGACTTCCAGTACTATATCTGAGTTTTATCCTTTTCTAATTTTAGAAGATACTCTAACACTCTGCCCTGTCCTATACTGGAATCCTGATTCCATTCGTTATCCTGGCTTCCGAGATTTCTATTGATGAGATGGAAATGCAGTGCGTTAGTCTCAAAATGTTCTTGCTTCCACGCACATGTGTATCCGTTGGGGAAAGATCCAATCAGAAGCAGTTTAGTCTAGCATTCCAATGCTAAACCAACCGCAAATAAGCGCCTGATTTTGGAAGGGGTTTCCCCTCACCCTCATTTTTAACATTACTACATGACAACAAAAGATACTGCTCTTACATCTTATTCTCAAGCTTATTTGAACGTACTCCATCACCATATAAGGTCTTGCCACGTCCGTATTACTTGTCATGTCTACCAAAATCACTACATCACCGATTTATCCATGGTTATCTCTGATAATCTCTTCCAAGATGTTACTTTCTCGTAGTTGTTTATAGCACTTCTAGTTTTGTTTGTTTGTTTGTTTGTTTTGTGGCCTTTTTTAAAACTAGGACAGTACGATGATACTTCCATAAATTAAAAATTATATAGGAAAAAAAGCTAACATTTTAGGTTTCCAAAATTCAACTTATTGTAAACTAATGATTAAAGTTGTATTTGTTTTCTCAGGCGTCTTGGAACTAGACAGCTCCGTCCACCAAAGCAATATGAAGAAAAGGTGAGCTTTCGTGTCTGTTTATTTATTTTTGCTTTTCAAAAGTATGTTTTTTAAAGTTAAAGGCTCATCTCGCCTTCTTCTTTCTTATGTTTTCGTTCCTTTTTTCATTTAAGCAACTGGTCCCTTCGCAGAAAGCTGGCGTCAAAGCACTTCATAAATTCAGGGAGTTGAGGCTTCTATAGCAATTTGTTTTACATGATGAGTTTACCAGTCCCATGCACAATCTCATTTTAGTTGTTTCTTATGAAATGCATGAGAAGCAGTGGACTTATTTTTGTGACCCAAGAGATCCACGGGAACCGCACAAGCTAAAGAATCAAATATCCAGGACGAATGACATCAGTCACATCTTTCAGAATTGTTTAATTTCAAGAATTTTGCATTAAGTGGGATTACTCAATATGTAGAACTACACACAACTAAACCAGACAGTAATTTTACCTATTCATTCATCCATTATCCTTTTTTTGCTATTTAGTGAGTATAGAACCGCCACTGAAACTGGTCCCTTGCAAGAAATTTGCTTCAAAGCTCATACTTTTGCAGCAGTGGTTTCTGTAGAAATTTGTTTTTCATGATGTTTGTCATGATGTTTTTCATGATAGTTTTCATGAAATTTGTTGTCCAGCCCCGTATTCGCAATCTCACATTTGACGACAAGCTTAAGAGAGCATTAGTCTATTTTGTCTTTGTCTCTCCAGAGACCTTCAGGATCTACAAGGGACTAGACTGTAATAGCACCAACTCCTGCTCTGACAGGTCAATTGAGACAAACAGCATAAGTAGAGAACAGGGGCAGAAAAAAAAAATTAAAGTTTAGATGTTTCTGAAGATTTCAGCTTCCAACTCCAGTGGACGATACCACGTCTCATCTTTGGAAATATTCCACTAACAACCGTTTTATAATGTACATGTTGGGCCGGGCCAATCAACGGGCGATTAGTAAATCTTCATCGTTAAGTGCCTTCCCGGCTGCTGTAGGCGTAGATGTTTTCTGCGTTATGGTAATTAGTCATGCAAAATCTGTCTTTCTGTCGCCGTGACGAAGTCCACAATATTTTCCTGGTCCAGGCTGAGGCATGTAGCTTCTGCCTGAGCTCTGCACCATCTGACCAGATTTGATAGCGCAGCTCCTTAATGGCTGGGCAGTTTTGAAAAAAAAAAATGGGTTTAAGGATCCAACTTGGACATTCTTTAATGTGAAATACCATGAGGCGATAGAAGTGGCCTGGTAATCTGCTATGGACGGTTCTCAGGCCGAAACGTATGGTCTGCTGATGCAGCGTAAGCATTCATATCTCTCCACAATTTCCTGCCCCTGGTACTATTTATCAGTTCTATTGTTCGTGCTCCCCCCTCCCCGGACCATGATTTGAAACTGTGAACATTATTTTCAATTTGTTCTCTTGTTTCTTTTGTCCATACTTTGTGCCTACTGTCATAATACGTTATAAATATCCTCTTCTCAGAATGTTCCAAAAGAACGTGAATTGCTTCCTTCTTATGTGTGTAATGCACTTTCGGTGCGCCTTGGTCTCTTTCAAGACATCTTCATTAGTCTTTTAAGCTATCCATGATATTCTAAACACTTCTTCTGTAAAACTACATTTCCGTGTCCTCTAGAGTTTCTAGCCCCGTATAGTGCCCGGGGGTCAATGAGAAGACATGGAAAATATAGGACTATTGCTGCCTCAGGCATGTCGTAAAGTGCGACTAATATGAGGTTGTGCATGGAGCTGTCAACATCATAATGTAAAACATATTGTAACATACACCACCGCTGCAAGACTTTGATCTTTGGTGAAGGTTTCCTCATGCAGGCCATCTGCAGTGGTACCTTCATGCTTTATACAGAATGAAAAAGTAGATTATCGACTGATTGACTAGATAATCTTCCTGAATGTTAAACACTATCTGATATCAGATGTTACTGTTGCAATCAGTTAGTTTTTAGCCTGAGTATGTTTAAATCGAACGAACATAGTTCTCCATAACAATATACTATATGAATTTCAGGATGCGACAGTGGAATTAGGTGAAGAGATTGATGAAGAGTTTACAATAGAGACTGAGCTGGTTGAAGACAATGAGGTAATCTGATTGGTCTATTTCTATCATTGTCTTGTTTTGTATTTAGTTGTAAACGTTTCTTTTCTAGTTTCATTTTAAAAAAATTCGTAATCATCACAGTCATCATGAACTTCATCTTATTATTCTTCATCATCTTATTTTTCCACCTCCTTTTTAAGTTCCCGAGCAAACAGGCGTTCGTGATCGCGACTCTTAGACACGTGGAGGGTTTATTAAAATTTTTGACAAATGGTAAAATTGAGTAATTATGTTCTGACAGAATAAGAATGACCATTTTGCATCAGATCATTTAGGCCCTAACTGTTCAGCAACAGCATGGCGGTTAATAGTACCGGAACTCGTCCCCCTCAGGAGACCCAGCTGCGACACACATAGCAAGTTGGTAATATGTAGTTCTATTGGTATGTAAAATGGAGTATATCTGCCCACGTGGCTAGCGCAAACACTGGTGACATAATTACTGGCCTGTAATAAGTTTTCTGTGGTGAGTTTTTAAAAGTAAAGGTAAATGTAAAAAAATGGAAATGAAACGAAAAAAAAACATCAATGACGACAAGAACCAGACAAGTTCCATGAAACAAGAGATAGGACCACATTGAGAAAATCTATTTATAGCAATACGAGGCAGTTTTGTTCTGAAATCTCCAGGGTAAGCTATTTAGAGGTAGACCAACAACACACGGAGAAGTGAACTGCAAGCAACAATGAAAAAAAATGAAGAAGACAAGAAAATACATCATAGTACGCGACATGAAGACTTGGCATGAGCTTAATGAAGGCCTATGCTCCTTTGGAAGCTGACGGGCAACTAATTCGTGAATGAAAGCTAGTCCCATTGCGATACTGCCCTAAGGCAGTTAAGTGTTAAAAACTTCACCTATGCTAGGTCTCATCTTTATGAGGTGGGATGGCCAATTCCCTTCTTCGCTGCCCTTGCCTTCCATTACTCAAAAGCAGAGTCATGAACCCGTGTGTTACAGCTAGGTAGACTGGAGCGTAGCTTGACCTGGGTTCGAACAAGGTTTCTTTGCCTCGATAAGCAAACGCTATAACGATGATGAGTAAAGGTTGCTTTTAAATGCAGTATCATATTAAGCGATGGTTATTGCGGTGTGTTATTCACGTTAAGGTTATATTATATTCACTCTCCTAAAATCATGAGCGTTTTAGTCGGTGTGTCCATTTCATGACATTGCCGTGTCAGTCTGAGGTTATGACCTTTGAGTGTTTAGATATGTGGATGAAGTACTGAAGTGGTTGAAAGAAGTAGATCCGCTGTGCATAACAGCGATGTGACGGACTGTTTTTTCAACTAGTGACATGAATAATTAATTAAGAATCCACTTTTTTGGGTATGTTATGAAAAGAGGAAAGTTGAAATATATCATAACAACAGGTAAGATTGAAGAAAGAAGAGATAGGGGAAGACAATGATAGTAAATACTGGACAGTTTGAGATCATGATCTTAAACAAATGTACACCAAATCTTCCCGTACTTCACTATCCTGTCAATATCTTCTTTAACACTTTCATGTCAGTCTCCAGTTCTCGTGTCCACGTGTTGTATGATATCCCTCTATCTCTGTTTCCCTGGGAATTCCAGACCAGGGACCACCCTGCAATGATATCAATGTTTTCTCAATGTGTGTTATATCCAATGCCAGAGTCCGCTTCTCATCACTTGCTACACCGGCACTTGTCAGCAGTTCCATATTGGTGATGTTGTCATACCATTTCAATCCTTCTGTTCAATGCTAAAAACTCATTTATGAAAGTTTATATCTTTCTGGTTGTAATATTTCTTGTTCTTTATGTTTTAGAGCCATACAACAGGACTGACTTGAACATTTTTATTTCTCGCGTTCGAATTGATTTCTTTTGATTTCCATATGTTTCTCAACGAACTTGAAGCTCCTCTTGCTTATTGTATTCTGTTTTTTTTTTTAACGAATATCGCTATTTGTTCTTCCAACTTTGTCTATATTCTTCTTCTCCTTCTTTGATCCTTAGCCGCGGACTATCAAAGCAGTCAGTGGCCATCACGCCTGGTGGCGTCTTGTAGGGCAGCTAGAAACTGCTTCCACTTTGTTCGGTCGACTGCCATCCTTCGTACAGTGCCCCCCTCTCTGGTTCATTCTTTGAATTTCTCCGCCGAGTTGTTTTTGGTCGGCCTCTCTTTCGCTTTCCTTCGGCGGTCCATAGCATAGCTGTATTTGGGATGGCATTGGAGTCTCTTCTGAGCATGTGGCCAGCCCAACTCCCGCGTCTTCCAGCTATGATGGTGTGCATGTCCTCTTGGTTACTCCGAGTAAGTACTTCTTGGTTAGTGATAGCATTCGGCCAAAAGATTCGGAGAATTTTCCTTCGGCAGACTGTGTGGAAGGAGGATAGTTTCAACATTTTCTTCTCTGTTACTCTCCAGCATTCCGCACCATAAAGAATCACAGAAAGTACACAGCTCTCATATAATCTTAATTTGATGTTTGTGCTGTACTGGGAAGACTTCCAAATGTTGTTGAGACTAGCAAAGGCTGTTCTCGCTTTATTCATTTTGTTGTTGATGTCTTTGCTTGTTCCGCCGTCTAGTTTTGATGCCAAGATATATGTTTGTGTCATTCCAAATCTTTTAGGAAGTATCTCCCATTGCAATCCGGCTTTCATTGAGTGCATTCATACTTATTATTTATTATTGTTTCATAAAAATACTTCAAAATTAAATTTTTACGGTTTCATTACAGGTCCTTCCTAATGGTCCTTTCAAACATGAACAACCAGACAAGACTTCTGTCAAGAGTGACAATAATCCATATTTGAATACACACAACGTATCCAACGGCGCGACGAAAACAGGCCAGGCACCAATAGATAGTTTCTCTGACTCAGAGAACAATGCATCACCAGCTACTGGGTCTCCAATAGAAGAACACAAATACACTTACGTTGAATACTCAAGCGTCCACGAGGAGAAAATCACAAGTTTTAATGAACCACTAGTACACCTGTAAAGTTATTAATTTATGAGAACTGGAATAAAGATGATAGTGAATGCTCTGTTCTAATATTCTTGTCAGTTATTCTTTATTCCTGATGGCAAGTCTCTAAATTTGTTAACTTCGTAGTTCTTCTAGGATCTTCTTGTGCTGGTAATTAAACTTCTTCTTTGGCAGCCTCTTGGTCTGTAGGACTTGATATGTCCCATATAGCTTTTTTTGGGGAGGTCACTCTTTTAGCTTACATTCATTCAATACTCTGTTAGTATACATCAGTTCAACACTCAATTAAATTACTTTCATTTAACAGTTAGCTTACATTCATTCAATATGTCCCAACTGTTCTGTTTTATTCCATCTTAGGGTCTTGATCATCCTTGGAGACTTGTATGGTTGTATAGTTCTCTGTTTCTTCAATTCTCAGTTTTCCATTCTTAATATTTTTAGTTGGTCCACTTCCTTTAACACTGAAGACTACAAAAAAAAAAAAAAAAAAAACAAACATAAGAAAATACTGGAGGAAAACAATGTTGCCAAGCAACAACAATAACAAGAAGAAAAGTAAACATTACATAGAAAAGAATGTCTGAAAAAATCTAGTGAGTAAGAGAAAGACTGAGGTAATAGAGGCTGCGGCTTGTCCCCTTGCAGAAAGCCTGCATCAAGCAGTCACGTGATCTTGAAGTGGTAGCAATTTGTTTACCTTAAGAGGTTACCGGCCCCACGCAGTCTCATATTAGTCGCCAATTAGACACGCTCCAGTTTACTTAATCTGTAAAGTGGTTACCTGATTCTGCTCATGAGTTTGGGAAGGCAATGACAGCGAGGAAGGGAAGTCGTTACTCCATCTCATGAAGCGAAGATAGTATAAGTGAAGTCTATATCACTTCACCAACCCTACGGCAGTATATGCCATGGGTGCACCTTTAAGTTTACATTACTGAACAGCATAATTAGATATAGTTACAGGACTACAAGTATGCATCAATGTTTCGAAAATGTATTTAGCTAACTATTTAAAACCGGGTTTCTTAACCTATGGTTCATGGACTTATTGGAGGTGTGTGAATTGATTCTAGAAAGTCCGTGAACAAATCCTAACATTTAAAACGTTATACTTGATGTACATTTTTTCTTAGACGGGCTCTGTGGACTTCACGTGACAATCAAATGGTCCATGGCACACAAAAAAGTTAAAAAACTTTGATTTAAATAATACTGGTGTATTTTTAAAAATTTCTTATTGATGTGTACTGAAAAATCATTGATCTGTGTTATTCTAATCATAATGCAAAATACATTTGATTTAGATGATTGTTTAAAAAAAATATATTTTACAATGTTCGAACATGAAATGTTAAGAATTTCTTCTTTTTTTTTAATTAAAGATTTGAAGTGTTGATGATCAAGATAATGATGATGATTTTAGTGGTTGTCATGATGTAGATAATGAAACTAGCACTGTTAGTATTGGCACGGATGGGGATGATAAAGATGATGTTTCTGATGAAAGTGTTGGATGATAAAGATGATGTTTCTGATGTTAGTGGTAGATGATAAAGATGATGTTTCTGATGTTAGTTGTGGATGATAAAAATGATGTTTCTGATGTTAGTGGTGGATGATAAAGATGATGTTTCTGATGTTAGTGGTGGATGATAAAGATAATGTTTCTGATGTTAGTGGTGGATGATAAAGATGATGTTTCTGATGTTACTGGTGATGATAAAGATGATGTTTCTTATGTTAGTGGTGATGAAAACGATGACGTTTCTGGTGTTAGTAATGGATGATAAAGATGATGTTTCTGGTGTTAGTGGTGGATGATAAAGATGATGTTTCTGGTGTTAGTGGTGGATGATAAAGATGATGTTTCTGATGTTAGTGCTGGATGACAAAGATGATGTTTCTGATGTTAGTGGTGATGATTAAGATGATGTTTATGGTGTTAGTGGTGGATGATAAAAATGATGTTTCTAATGTTAGTGGTGATGATAAAGATGATGTTTCTGGTGTTAGTTGTGGATGATTAAAATGATGTTACGGGTGTTAGTGGTTGATGATAAAGATGATGTTTCTGATGTTAGTGGTATTGATACCGATGATGTTTGTGATGTTAGTGGTGATAATAAAAATGATGTTTCTGATGTTGGTAGTGATGATAAAAATGATGTTTGTGATGGTAGTGGTGATGATAAATATGATGTTTTTTATGTTAGTGCTGAATGATAAAGATGATGTTTGTGATGTTAGTGGTGATGATAAAGATGATGTTTCTGATGTTGGTGGTGATGATAAAGATGATGTTTGTGATGTTAGTGGTGATGATAAAGATGATGTTGCTGGTGTTAGTGGTGGATGATAAAGATGATATTTCTGGTGTTAGTGGTGGGTGATAAAGATGATGATTCTGGTTTGAGTGGTGATGGTAACGATGCTGTTTCTGATGTTAATGGTGATGATAAAGATGATGTTTCCGATGTTAGTTGTGGATGATAAAGATGATGTTTCTGATATTAGTGATGATGATAAAGATGATGTTTTTGGTGTTAGTGGTGGATGATAAAGATGATGTTTCTGATTTTAATGGTGATGATAACGTGATGTTTCTAATGTTAGTGCTGGATGATAATGATGATGTTTCTGATGTTAGTGGTAATGATTAAGATGATGTTTCTGGTGTTAGTGGTGGATGATGAAGATGATGTTTCTGATATTAGTGGTGATGATAAAGATGATATTTGTGGTGTTAGTGGTGGATGATAAAGATGATGTTTCTGATGTTAGTGGTGTTGATAACGATGATGTTTGTGATGTTAGTGGTAATAATAAAAATGATGTTTCGGATGTTGGTGGTGATTATAAAAATGATGTTTGTGATGTTAGTGGTGATGATAAAGATGATGTTTCTGATGTTAGTGGTGATGATAAAGATGATATTTCTGGTGTTAGTGGTGGATGATAAAGATGATGTTTCTGATGTTAGTGGTGATGATAAAGATGATGTTTTTGGTGTTAGTGGTGGATGATAAAGATGATGTTTCTGATGTTAGTGGTGATGATTAAGATGATGTTTATGGTGTTAGTGGTGGATGATAAAGATGATGTTTCTGATGTTAGTGGTGTTGATAAAAAAAGACGTTTCTGGTGTTAGTAGTGGATGATAAAGATGGTGTTCCTGATGTTAGTGGTGATAATAAAAATGATGTTTCTGATGTTGGTGGTGATGATAACCATGATGTTTGTGATGTTAGTGGTGATAATAAAAATGATGATAAAGATGATGTTTCTGATTGCTACACCCCCCTTTTGACTCTTCTGTATTGGTTCCAACTTGACTGTAAACCATCAACTGATACAAACTAGATTTGCTGGTTTCTCACTGAATGTAATTAAACGTTAATGTTATTATGTCTTTGAAACCACCGCTGATAACGGCGCTAAGTCTAAATGTTATATAATCTCTGTTTACACCCACTGTTGCGAGTGTAGTGGTTTGGTCTATATCATCGCCACGCAGGCTAATTTAATATATGTGTGCTGCTGTCCTGTCACTGTGTCTGGAATGTTGACCTGGGTGTGTGTTGATATGTTCGCACACCACAGTGCGTACGTAAGAGTACATGCAGGAGTCAAAAAGGGTTGCAAACGACTGGAACAGTTCGCTACTGTTTATTACGTTGCAACACAGACACGATGACATAAATGACACACATTCGACAGCAAAACACGAATCATATAATTTCCACATTGCATTAAATATATATAATACGGCCTGTCCACATCCTGGCCTAAACAGTACTTCAATACTCAATAAAGCCTGCACCACACGGCAGCTATAATAATGTTCATATGGCCGAAACAGTACTTCAATACTCAATAAAGCCTGCATCACACGGCAGCTCTAATAATCTTCATATGGCCTAAACAGTACTCCAATACTCACTAAAGCCTGCATCACACGGCAGCTATAATAATCTTCATATGGCCTAAACAAATCTTCAATACTCAATAAAGCCTGCACCACACGGCAGCTATAATAATGTTCATATGGCCTAAACAGTACTTCACTACTCCATAAAGCCTGCAACACACGGCAGCTATAATAATCTTCATATGGCCTAAACAGTACTTCATTACTCCATAAAGCCTGCAACACACGGCAGCTATAATAATCTTCATATGGCCTAAACAGTACTTCATTACTCCATAAAGCCTGCAACACACGGCAGCTATAATAATCTTCATATGGCCTAAACAGTACTGCATTACTCAATAAAGCCTGCAACACACGGCAGCTATAATAATCTTCATATGGCCTAAACAGTCTTCACTGCAGTTTATCAAATAGGCTGTACACACAGCGAAATATATAAGTCGACATTTTCTCAAATCCTACGTAGGCATACATTATCCAAAAACACTGGGACTCGACCTACACGGTCCACGCCCAAAACACAACTCTCCAAATCACACACTAGTCCCACCAAAAAACCCGTCACGAGATTCGGTTGTCTTGAACACCGTTCTCGATAACACATGCAGACTAGCGAGCTATTCACATAACTCAAAACAGTACAGAATAAATACATTAAACAGCGTTCACACGCTTATCTGTACTCTGTCACCCGAAAAATAGGAAAAGATAATTCTATCCTAAAGTCAAACAAGTATCCGCTTAATCAAGCGTTGCAACTCGAAATTTAATATGTTCAAAACACCATTCTAAAGATTACTTCCCCTTCCATAAATTCCACTTGCAACAGTTACCACCCGCTCCGGGAAAAAAAATGATTCTATCATTTTTTTTGAAAAAATTAACTCCCAAAAACGAAAAATTTAGAAGACAATTAAGCTCTAATGTATGCCTACAAAAATATCTTATTTTAAATCAAAATTAGATATTTACAAGAAATATCAGCATTAAAGTGTAAAGTAGCAATTAAAGCATACAGCATAACCAGCTAAGTATAAAAAGTAATTAGCTAAATATACAAATATGATCAGTTCCAAAATTAAGTTACGTATATTTAGTACAAACCAAACCGAAAACAACCAATCGAAAGAGAAAACACAAGATCAATCAAAAGAAGAATGATCTGTAAAAAAGGAAAGTAAGAACTCAACAATACCATATACTCATAACTAAGTTGGACAATTACATGTAAAATAAATACAACTGTCAAAAGTAGATATGTTATATCAAGTCATATAACCACTCCAACAATACAAAGAATAGAGGTATAAGTGTTGAAAGAAGACAAAGTATACAAATAGAATCAAGTAAAACGAAGATGAGGTACGAAAGTATAAACAAGATATGAAATCCATACCGAAAAGACAACAGAAAAGAAGGAATGAAATGAAGAATAGTTACCAAAGACAGATAGAAAGCAAAGGCACGAACGCAAAGAAAGTCAATAACAGTATATACTAATAACTGTTTTGATCAGATAACCTATTCAAAAAAAAAATATATATAAACATGATCGAAAGGCACAACACAAAATATCAAAGTATATCTATACTAATACCATCAAAAAATAATTTATAACTAAACAAAAGCTAATAAGTAATTTAACTAAGTTATAAGAGTTATACAAAACTAACATAAATAAATTATAGGCATCGAACAAACAAGTAATAGCATTACTATAACTAATACGACCAACGCACAATCAAGCGCTAAAAATAAAAAATACATCATAATAAAAAAACAACTTTTTACAAGAACTAATCAAACTACATATCAATGATATCACGAAGTCAAATGCTGGGCACACACAACAAAAAATTACAATGCCAAAAAAAAAAAAAAAAATCATTTTTTTCAACAGTACCGTACAAACATATTTTTTTTTCTCGATAAGTTACATAAAAACAGTATTTAATTTTTAAGTAGTTCAGTAATACTTTAAGTAAAGCCTAATAATGAAATCAATATTTTAACAAAATGAGTGAAATATAAAACAAAAATCCTATCTCGAAGGAACCTTTAAATCAACACATGTAAATTTAATTTATCCTTTAAGTTCTTTCTGCTGACAATTACGTTCAGCTCAGTACAATGCTAATGCTATAACTTATCTCTATAACTTTATCAATAAATCTACACTTTGTTGCTAATATGAAATATAAAAAAGGTTCTATAAAAATATCTACAAAAAATAAGTTTTTTTTTTTTTAAAATAATCTGCTAGGAAAATAATCTGCATACCTGACTGGCAAGAAAATCAGGTTCTGGAAAAATCGAAGTTTCACAAAAAGTTAACAAATCCAAATACAAGATCATGTATGATACATGCAAGCTATTTTCAAAATTACATTTCACAACATACCAGATAATACACATCTTCTCTGTATGTTCTATATATTAATTAATCATGACATCAAAACATGAGAAAAATATAAATTAAGTGAATAACGAACACTCAGGACTATCTAAAAGTAACCACTACATCAACACAATAAATGAGTTTGTGCAATCTCATCATGTACAAAACTATCCTAAACAACACAGTTGCAAAAATTCTAAGTTGAACAGAGTAGTATAAAAGATAATAATTACATACTACACATTATCAACACAATAATATATAAATAGCATAAAAATGTATTAATACATCATCAAAATACAGACATATAAATAACAATAAAAAATTATGGCAATCAAATGATGCATAGAAATAATCATTACAACAAAATTATATGTTATTTCAAAAGAACAACATGTCATGTACTAATATAGAATACAAAAATATTTACTATCTAAGGAAAAAAAAAAAATACGCCGTAAAATTCCCCACTCTCTTGAACACATGTCCTGACCCTCCAAAGTAAACATCAGTTGCTATTTAGACGCTGACAGGTTTCGGTTGACTACTCGAGCGGAAAGTTGACTCACATTTCTGACCGTCAATATGTCACAGAAGCCTTGACCCTTATCGCAACGTAGCTTCTGTCAACAAATACAAATGAAAATTTCCATTTTACTCAATAGTGAAATTTAATGAAAAAAAAACGTAGAAATCACGTTTACAATTACCCAGTACCGGCTTGTGTAAAAACCCGGTCTCTTCACGATGTCACTAGCTCTCTCTATCACATGTAGATATCATAGAATTCTTGGGGACAACATGACCGACCTTGAATGTCGCCGCTGTCTTACGCTGAAACAAAGTCTCACATTCACAACAACAAGTAGAGCAATCAATAGTATTCAAGCATCCACTGTTATTTTTACTCTGTTTACTTTGATTATAAATGACTCTGGGCTCATGTTGAACAAAATTAGCACAATTGCGCTTATTATTTGTTCTACGATCACAATACTTATTATTACCGTTGTCTTGTTTACAAAAAATGACTTTAGTCTTTTGTTTAGGAACATTACTCTGGTGATGTAAAGCAACATTTGAAAAGCTATTATCTCTATCATACTTTCCAACATTCTTACAATCAAAACTTTGAGATTTGTTAAATTGTCTACAGTATCTACGAGAGGGAAAATTATTATTTTCTGATCTCCCTTGGTACTGTTTACTCTTGGGGTTATCTCTCTTTCTAGAACTGTTTTTCTTTTCCCTTATGGGAATATATTTACCAATAGTTTCAAACTGACTGTGCTGAGTTTGACAACTGCCAGAAACAATAGCATCTCTATTGTTCCGCATATGGGTTTCATCTTTGGAACAAGTAGTAATAGTCTCAACACCCGCTATTAATTTCTGAGTATTTCCAGTAGTAGACAAATATTTGCTCTTATGAGTCTTGACCTGTAATATATCACCTTTCTTTTCCTGACCAACAGAACTGGCTGTTACAAAAGAATCTTTGTTGTTCTGACGCCAAGACTTATTACTGGAACTACCAGTAATATTAGAACTTTTAAAGTTGTATTTACCACGATAAGATCTATCTTTACCATGAATGAAATCTCTCTGAGCAAAAAGTATATGGGGCTGACTTTTCGCAACTTTCTGTCTATCATTGTGAACATTGACAGAAGAGCACCTTTTGTTTTTCAAAACCATATCTATTAAGCCAAATATTCTTTCCCTTGCTTCCGCAATTTCAATATCTTTAAGTGAAATCGTTTCACTTAACCTTTTATTTAACTCCTTAACAGCCAAAACTTTGTCGCTTTCTTCTGCTAGCAAATTTTCAATTTTAGCGACCTTCTCTTTCTCAGCCGTCAACTCCACTAAAGTCTCTTTCTCGTACTGTTCTTTATTTGCCCTCAACTGAGTCAACTCTATCTGAAGTGTTTCAGTCTGGACATCATCATTGTTTTTCATAATCTCATTACTCTTCTTGGGGGGTACAATATTCATCTCCCCAATTTGATCACTGAGCATCGCATTATCATTCATCACCTCATGAAGCATTTCTATGTAAGTCTTCTCACAGACATTTCTCTCAACCTTCAATTTCTCATACATCTCTTTCTGTTCTTGAAGTTCCCGCGTGAGATTACCTATCTGAGTTTCCAAGTCTTGGACTTTGCTTAAAGTTGAATTTAATGTAGCTTGTGTACTAGAAAGTTCTGAGTTTGATTCAAGTATCTCACTTTTAAGCCTATACACAGTTGCCTGTAGTTCGTTCTCTTTAGCAACACCTTCTAGGAAATTCTCTCTTTGCTGTAGAGCACTTTGTTTGTTTACTTTTGCTTGTTTCTCAATTCTCAATTCCCTTTCCTGCTCATCAGAAGTATGGTTATGGATTATTTTGAACATGCTTTGCACTATATGTCCGTGTTCAAGCTCAATATTCTGTTGCAAAAACACACGAAGGTGCCGTAGCAAATTCACCAAATCCTTGGCCATTACCAAATTGCAAACAAACTTAAAGTTATGTTTCGCAAATAACTCAAGGGATGTTGACACATTAATCAAAAAAATCATCCATTATCCATTCTCCAAGTCGTGCACCTCTCAATCCCTTACCATCTCTACCTACCACCAATGCAGACTCCAACATAGGCCTTATATCTGTAGGGCACATATCACGATCCATGGTGATTCACTTACTTAATCAACTATATATATATAGTAATCACTTATAGTTATGACAAATTACTGTCGCAAAAGGTTTGACAATTACCCTTCCAGCTCACAAAGTTAACTATTTGTCAAGAAATGAGCTTATTCCTCAATTCTGTATCACCAATTCCTTTTTATAGCACCTTTATCAAGTCACATCATTATCAGGAAAATCGACATGTCAACAGCCATTAACACCTATGCATCAAATCTTAATCATATGTCAAATTAGACATAAACAACAATAATAACAAAATGAGCAATTAGGGAGGCCTAGCGACATATATGAAGTGACACAATTTACACAAGACACAATCACTTATCTTGTCAATGATCCCGCTTCTTTTCCGCCACGACACTGGATATCACATAGACTGCTAAAACCTCCACTGCGGGAAAGCACTGGAACTTGATTCGCTTGTCTTCAGGTAATTTCGTCAATATGATATGTGCTTAACAATGCACACGTTGACAGGAACCATAATACAGCACACACTGCAACTCTTGACTCTTCTGTAGTCTGAAATGTACACGGCAACTCCGTGTATCATAACATCTTGAACTTGTGATGGTGATAACTGGCACAGGTAACTCGAATATTGCAGAAATCTGTGACAACCCGTACAAATGCTGGTACAAATACTGTCCAAGTCTAATTGAACTTCCTTGACCACTGCAGACGTTGTTGTAGTCTATAGGCACGAAATAGGATGTCAATTGCTACTGGTGTAAAGTTGCATACTACCAAATAAAGCGTGCGTTGTTTCTCAAATGCGCCACCCACGCAGATAATATTTAGGTCACAGTTCTGAAGTACACCAGATTCAAGCCACGCCTACATAAGGCTAATTATAACACAGTCAAGTGTTCTACACTCTTGTCACGTGAAAGTCATATGTATTATTTCCAACTTGTAGTGACTGATCCTCTAGATATGTTATGGTCTGGTGGACAAAATTTGCTTCATATTATCCTCTTGCTTCAAGTACATATCACTGTAGAGGTAACAATTTCTTAATCGTATACGCCACCCAGGCACATCTTAAATCATATCCAATGATACAAAACTACGCCACTTAGGCTATCGACGCGAATAGTCGTAGATGTCAGATCCTGTTAACTGAAAACCACCAACTGATACAAAAGTGGTTTCAGTCTGAAATGTTATTACTGGCCATAAATGTACTCGCATTCGCTAGCACAAACACGAGTCAATATAACATAATTTCCCGGGCATTACATATCTAATAATACGGCCTGTCCACATCCTGGCCTAAACAGTACTTCAATACTCAATAAAGCCTGCACCACACGGCAGCTATAATAATGTTCATATGGCCGAAACAGTACTTCAATACTCAATAAAGCCTGCATCACACGGCAGCTCTAATAATCTTCATATGGCCTAAACAGTACTCCAATACTCACTAAAGCCTGCATCACACGGCAGCTATAATAATCTTCATATGGCCTAAACAAATCCTCAATACTCAATAAAGCCTGCACCACACGGCAGCTATAATAATCTTCATATGGCCTAAACAGTACTTCATTACTCCATAAAGCCTGCAACACACGGCAGCTATAATAATCTTCATATGGCCTAAACAGTACTTCATTACTCCATAAAGCCTGCAACACACGGCAGCTATAATAATCTTCATATGGCCTAAACAGTACTTCATTACTCCATAAAGCCTGCAACACACGGCAGCTACAATAATCTTCATATGGCCTAAACAGTACTGCATTACTCAATAAAGCCTGCAACACACGGCAGCTATAATAATCTTCATATGGCCTAAACAGTCTTCACTGCAGTTTATCAAATAGGCTGTACACACAGCGAAATATATAAGTCGACATTTTCTCAAATCCTACGTAGGCATACATTATCCAAAAACACTGGGACTCGACCTACACGGTCCACGCCCAAAACACAACTCTCCAAATCACACACTAGTCCCACCAAAAAACCCGTCACGAGATTCGGTTGTCTTGAACACCGTTCTCGATAACACATGCAGACTAGCGAGCTATTCACATAACTCAAAACAGTACAGAATAAATACATTAAACAGCGTTCACACGCTTATCTGTACTCTGTCACCCGAAAAATAGGAAAAGATAATTCTATCCTAAAGTCAAACAAGTATCCGCTTAATCAAGCGTTGCAACTCGAAATTTAATATGTTCAAAACACCATTCTAAAGATTACTTCCCCTTCCATAAATTCCACTTGCAACACTGATGTTAGTGGTGGATGATAAAGATGATGTTTCTGGTGTTGGTGGTGATGATAAAGATGATGTTTGTGATGTTAGTGGTGATGATAAAGATGGTGTTTGTGATGTTAATGGAGATGATAAAGATGATGTTTGTGATGCTAGTGGTGATGATAAAGATGATGTTTCTGATGTTAGTGGTAATGATAAAGATACTAATCTTTCACTTTAAACTGAGTGGGCTTTTGCTCGGAGATTTTCACCGTCACTGACTGAGCACTTTTACATCTGTCTTTTTTATTGTCACCGTCGCTGACTGAGTGCTTTTTCATTGTCACACTAACTGACTGAGCACTTTTACATCGTTTGGTAAAATTTTACCGGGTGGGATAATTGTCGCACCGCTACAGTATGATAAGTGTATGATGGGGATAGCCTATAGAATATTATCTTGAAGGTCGTATTTTGTTCGTTTTTTTTTTTTTTTTTTTTAATGTGTTTGCTACTTCATTTTGTAGCACGCCCCTTTCAACCATCTACCATGTACATGGATTTGTTGGTTATATCAGGACGTGTTTCTTTTATTGTAATATGTTTTTGTTTGTATTTGTTTTATATTATATTATCTCTAGTCGGTATTTTTCCTTTTGTAGTTATAGTTCAACATGGTTTTTAAAAAAAATTCCAATATATGCTATTTTCTAAGTTAGTTTGTTTTTGATTTTTACTGGATGGTTTATTTGGTTAATCTGTATGTTTCTGGGGCGAGTCTTTCACCAGTTTGGACTACTGGTTCAATTCCTTATTTGATTTTTATATGTTAGCTTTAGTTTTTGTAATATAGTGTTTTATTAACTTTTGCATTTCTGAAGGGCTCTTTGTGCCTATGAGATTTTCTACACTCATTTCTACCTTGTGGTTACTACAGTATGTCTTAATGTTTTGCCTCTGTTGGTCATATTTTTTTGCAGTCCACTAGAAAGTGCCTAATTGTGTTTGGTTCTTGACACTCTTCACATGTGGGTTCCTCAATCATGAAATATCCAGTTCCCAGCTTGAGTCTCAGCAATTTTTTATTAATTGGTATTTTTAGTTCATCTTTTATTTGACATTTTTTGCTTGGTTTTTTAAGGATTTTATATGAGTGTCTTGCTTTTTTACTTAGGTCCCATGCTGTTATCCATTCTTTAGTTATTTTTTGAGCAATTAAGCTCTTAATTTCAAACTTCCCTAAGCCTACTTCAATTTGGTTATGGCTAGTTCTCCCCCCCTTTGGCTTCTTTGTCTGCTAGCTCATTTCCTGCTATCCCCACATGTGATGGTATCCATGTTAGTGTTGCACTGCATCCTATATTTTGTAGATATGTATTAACCTGTAGTATTTCCTCTATAATGTCTGGCCTGCTGCCTTCTGTTCTGTTTCTGATTGCTAGTACTGATGATAGGGAATCTGTGAGAATGGTTACTTTTTTTGGTGGATTTTCTGCAGCTATTTCTAAAGCTTTTAGGATTGCCACTAATTCTGCTGTAAAGATAGATGTATTACTTGTTACTTTGTATCTTTTATAAATTTTTAGTTTTGGTATTGCTATTCCTGCTCCTAATTGTCCTTCTTCATCTTTGGACCCATCTGTATATATAGTTAGGCTATTATTTGTATACCGTTCTATGTACTCTAGTGTTTTACTTTTTGCTGAGATTATGTCGTTAGATTTATTTATGATCTTTGATAAGTGGGAGTCAGTTAAGGAAGAAAGAGACCTATTCAAGATAAGGACAAGAAGAAAAGAAGGTGAATGCTCTCCTTTAGATAGTGTTTTTTAATACGTCACGAAGAGTCTTCTGTATCCCTACGACATGGGAGCCGCGCTGGTGTAATGGCTTCGGCGTTGTACTGGCGACCAGGTGTTCATGGTTCAAACCCGGGCGTCGGCGTTTGAAGAAATGTTTACGGCCGGAAATTTGACTGAATAGCCTGAACGGCTCCTGTGATAAACCCTCTGTGGATGGGAAGGAGCGAAGCTCCTGACCGGGTTGGAAGGAAAGTCCTCAGGTTCCCCAGCCTCGCAATGACATGTCATTGGGCCGAAGGGCTGAAAGCCCAAGTGCCGCTGGTTAAGAAAAAAAAAAAAAAAAAAAAAAAATCCCTACGACATTTACTTCTTTCCCAGAAATGTCTATAAATAAAGAGCCCCCAACCTCTCAAATGAAGGTTTTGCCTATCGTATATTTGACACAGGCAGCGCGAGTGATACACTAACTGACTAAGTAGTGATCTATGCGGCTATAGTTAAATATATTGGTTAAATATTTACACATACAGGGTTGTTAGAATTTAAAAAAGGATGGTTGTGAAAGACTATTCATACATGAAAATGTAAAACTGTGAATTAAATATGATAAGAAACTATGTATATAATGCAGTGATGATGGGATATACTGTCACCACACTGAAGACTAATCTACATAATCTGTGATCCTTTCATATTTCCTGCAATGTATGATCACACTAAGGTATGTATAGTCTGTCCCATGTAGAAGTCTTTTTCACAGTGTTGGTTTTCTCAAGGACGAGGTCTGGTCGTTGTTAATATCGCCCGTGCAAATAGTGAGAAACATGTAAGATGTAATGTCCATCAATACATGGAAATCTCTCTAGCATAGACAAACTGTTGACATTTGTCTCAGGTAACTGACATTTGTCTCAGGTAACTGACATTTGTCTCAGGTAACTGACATTTGTCTCAGGTAACTGACATTTGTCTCAGGTAACTGACTGCTGTCTTATCTTAAAGAAGGCGCTGACTTGACTGGAATTCTTCACGAAATTATCTTCTGGTACAAGTAGGCTTCGGGCAATGAGCTTGATTGAATGAATTTACGTCATGCATCACACGTTTTGAGTAAATGAATTCACTTTATGCACTGACGCATTGAGTAACTGAACTTGGTTCAGGTAATAAGCTTTGGAGTGGGTTTTCTTTTATCACGGCATACCGACGCCCTACCTTTTGTCTTGCTGTTTCTCATCCAAAAGAGAGTTTTGCTTGTATGCCGCTATCAAAATCCGACCATCTTTGTGTCCCAGGTGGCTTAGTCCCGAAAGTCCTTTGTTATCAATCTTCTGGCGGACATGGTAATGTATCAAATTTGCTGAACTGCTGTGTTTAAACAGAGGAGTTATGTTATCAAAGGACTTCTCGTACCGCCAAGGTGGCAATACTCTACGATGGACAACAGTGTCTAACGAACTAGATGTGCGCCAAGATGGGAAATATTAAAGTTAAACTTAAGTGCCAGATGTGAAATACTTAAGTTACACTTAAATACGGGAGCCGCGGTAGCATAGTGGTTAGTGCACTGGCATCCTAGCTCAGTGGTCTATGGTTCGATCCCCAGATGAGGTGGGATTTTTTTAGGTCGCAAATGGCTCCTGGGTCGACCCAGCCCCAATTAGGTACCAGAGCAACTTCTTTGAAGGTTAAGGCGGCCGGCGTGATGCTGACCACATCACCCCTAGTGTGCCGATGATCAAGAAAATATGGGCCTAACACCATATTCCCAATATGCCTCAATGGGCGTGTAACGGGATCCTTTACATTTTTACACTTAAATACAAGGTGTGATATGGAAAGATTACTTTAAAGAATGATGAGCAAAGACGAGGAGAAATAAAATGAGAACGATGTTGAAAAATAGTAAAAGACGACGAAAGAATAGGACCATTTCATCACACATTCACAGTCTTGTCCATTGTCACACTAACTGATTGAGCACTTTTACATCAGTCTTGTCCATTGTCTCACTAACTGATTGAGCACTTTTACATCAGTCTTGTCCATTGTCTCACTAACTGATAGAGCACTTTTACATCAGTCTTGTCCATTGTCACACTAACTGATAGAGCACTTTTACATCAGTCTTGTCCATTGTCACACTAACTGATAGAGCACTTTTACATCAGTCTTGTCCATTGTCACACTAACTGATAGAGCACTTTTACATCAGTCTTGTCCATTGTCACACTAACTGATAGAGCACTTTTACATCAGTCTTGTCCATTATCACTCTAACTGATGGAGCACGTTTACATCAGTCTTGCCCATTGTCACTCTAACTGATTGAGCACTTTTACATACGTCTTGTCCATTGTCACACTAACTGATTGAGCACTTTTACATACGTCTTTTCCATTGTCACACTAACTGATTGAGCACTTTTACATCAGTCTTGTCCATTGTCACTCTAACTGATTGAGCACTTTTACATCAGTCTTGTCCATTGTCACTCTAACTGATTGAGCACTTTTGCATACGTCTTGTCCATTGTCACACTAACTGATTGAGCACTTTTACATACGTCTTTTCCATTGTCACACTAACTGATTGAGCACTTTTACATCAGTCTTGTCCATTGTCACTCTAACTGATTGAGCACTTTTACATACGTCTTTTCCATTGTCACACTAACTGATTGAGCACTTTTACATCAGTCTTGTCCATTGTCACACTAACTGATTGAGCACTTTTACATACGTCTTGTCCATTGTCACACTAACTGATTGAGCACTTTTACATCAGTCTTGTCCATTGTCACACTAACTGATTGAGCACTTTTACATACGTCTTTTCCATTGTCACACTAACTGATTGAGCACTTTTACATCAGTCTTGTCCATTGTCACTCTAACTGATTGAGCACTTTTACATACGTCTTTTCCATTGTCACACTAACTGATTGAGCACTTTTACATCAGTCTTGTCCATTGTCACACTAACTGATAGAGCACTTTTACATACGTCTTTTCCATTGTCACATTAACTGATTGAGCACTTTTACATCAGTCTTGTCCATTGTCACACTAACTGATTGAGCACTTTTACATCAGTCTTGTCCATTGTCACACTAACTGATTGAGAATTTTTACATCAGTCTTGTCCATTGTCACATTAACTAATTGAGCACTTTTACATCAGTCTTGTCCATTGTCACACTAACTGATTGAGCACTTTTACATACGTCTTTTCCATTGTCACACTAACTGATTGAGGACTTTTACATCAGTCTTGTCCATTGTCACACTAACTGATTGAGCACTTTTACATCAGTCTTGTCCATTGTCACACTAACTGATTGAGCACTTTTACATACGTCTTGTCCATTGTCACACTAACTGATTGAGCACTTTTACATACGTCTTTCCCATTGTCACACTAACTGATTGAGCACTTTTACATACGTCTTTTCCATTTTCACACTAACTGATTGAGCACTTTTACATACCTCTTGTCTATTGTCACACTAACTGATTGAGCACTTTTACATACGTCTTTTCCATTGTCACACTAACTGATTGAGCACTTTTACATCAGTCTTGTCCATTGTCACACTAACTGATTGAGCACTTTTACATACGTCTTTTCCATTGTCACACTAACTGATTGAGCACTTTTACATACGTCTTGTCCATTGTCACACTAACTGATTGAGCACTTTTACATACGTCTTTTCCATTGTCACACTAACTGATTGAGCACTTTTACATCAGTCTTGTCCATTGTCACACTAACTAATTGAGCACTTTTACATCAGTCTTGTCCATTGTCACACTAACTGATTGAGCACTTTTACATACGTCTTTTCCATTGTCACACTAACTGATTGAGCACTTTTACATCAGTCTTGTCCATTGTCACACTAACTGATTGAGCACTTTTACATCAGTCTTGTCCATTGTCACACTAACTGATTGAGCACTTTTACATCAGTCTTGTCCATTGTCACACTAACTGATTGAGCACTTTTACATACGTCTTGTCCATTGTCACACTAACTGATTGAGCACTTTTACATACGTCTTTTCCATTGTCACACTAACTGATTTAGCACTTTTACAAACGTCTTTTCCATTGTCACACTAACTGATTGAGCACTTTTACATACCTCTTGTCTATTGTCACACTAACTGATTGAGCACTTTTACATACGTCTTTTCCATTGTCACACTAACTGATTGAGCACTTTTACATCAGTCTTGTCCATTGTCACACTAACTGATTGAGCACTTTTACATACGTCTTTTCCATTGTCACACTAACTGATTGAGCACTTTTACATACGTCTTGTCCATTGTCACACTAACTGATTGAGCACTTTTACATACGTCTTTTCCATTGTCACACTAACTGATTGAGCACTTTTACATCAGTCTTGTCCATTGTCACACTAACTGATTGAGCACTTTTACATACGTCTTTTCCATTGTCACACTAACTGATTGAGCACTGTTACATCAGTCTTGTCCATTGTCACACTAACTGATTGAGCACTTTTACATACGTCTTTTCCATTGTCACACTAACTGATTGAGCACTTTTACATACGTCTTGTCCATTGTCACACTAACTGATTGAGCACTTTTACATACGTCTTTTCCATTGTCACACTAACTGATTGAGCACTTTTACATCAGTCTTGTCCATTGTCACACTAACTGATTGAGCACTTTTACATACGTCTTTTCCATTGTCACATTAACTGATTGAGCACTTTTACATACGTCTTTTCCATTGTCACATTAACTGATTGAGCACTTTTACATAAGTCTTGTCCATTGTAACTCTAACTGATTCAGCACTTTTACATACGTCTTTTCCATTGTCACACTAACTGATTGAGCACTTTTACATACGTCTTTTCCATTGTCACACTAACTGATTGAGCACTTTTACATACGTCTTTTCCATTGTCACACTAACTGATTGAGCACTTTTACATACGTCTTTTCCATTGTCACACTAACTGATTGAGCACTTTTACATACATCTTTTCCATTGTCACACTAACTGACTGAACACGTTTACATCAGTTTTTCCCAAGTGGGATGATTCAACCATTCTTTATTAGACTATATTTAATGGAACTTACTATTACAGTGTACAAAGATTATGGATTAGTGTTCAGCTATTTACTAACCAGCCCTACGCAATGTCAATAGGATTCTTGCTCTACTCCGTCGATCGCTCTCACACAACCACATGCATTTGACTTATAAATTTGGCGATCTGCCTCAGGCTTCTCTTATCATCAAATAGTTTCTTCTTCAAATGGGTTGCTAAAGACCATGATGTCAGTTTGTTCCTCTCAAGGGGTCTGTATTCTTGGAGGGCATGCTCTACTGTTTCGTGTCTTCCCGGCTTGCACACTTGTCTTCATGTCTGCCCGACATTTTAATGCCTTTGAACGGATGGTCTTTGAGTCTACAGTGGCGGATTTTCAGTCTGAGGAATTGCCCCGAAGTCTCTTCTTGACAACGAGTAGGAAGCTTCTGTTATATCTGGCTCTAAGTGTTCTGTGTGACAGTTTCCTTTGAAGATATTATTGCTTGTATCTCTTCATATGTTGTCTTATCTTCAGTTTCAGTGTATGTACGTAACTCCTTCAATTCAAAATACACAATAAACCAGAGTAAAAGGACATTTTTTTATTTGGACATGTAAATAAAAGGTAGTCCCATAGCATATACTGCCGTAGCGGAGTGAAGTGTTAGAGACTTCACTATACTAGATCCAGCATTGACAGTTAGGGTGACTAGTTCCCTTCTTCGCTACCTTTTCCTTCCCTAACAAAAAGTCAGGTACCCATTTACAGCTGGGCAGACTGAAGCCTGTCGATACTGTGAATCTAACCAGGCACCTTTGCCGTGAGAGACCAGCGCTCTAACCACTCTCTCAATTTGAACAGGTACCCTAATATAACTGATGTACCCTGTGTCTAGGTTGAACAGAGCGCGCCTAGCCACGAGATAAAATGTTATTTAAACAAAAATATAACTCCTTATTTGCTTCTAACATATGTATCACACTTGCCTTGTGTAGGTCCCGGGACTTTCTGATGAGATACACAAACAACAGGACTTATCTCCCTCAGCCATAACGCAGAAGTCGACTAATGTAAAGTTGTCCTGGTAACCTCATCATGTAAAACAAATTGTTACCAGAGCACACTGATGCTTAGAGAAGGTTTCCTGTAAGTTGGTCGACTGGCAGTGGAGGCTCCATGCTCTATAAGGAACGAAAAGGAAAATGATGATGATGATGTATCCCAGTTAAGCTAGTATGCCACGTCACGATGATGTATCACAGTTAAGCTAGTATGTCACGTCACGATGATGTATCACAGTTAAGCTAGTATGTCACGTCACGATGATGTATCACAGTTAAGCTAGTATGTCAAGTCACGATAATGTATCACAGATAAGCTAGTATGTCAAGTCACGATGATGTATCACAGTTAAGCTAGTATGTCAAGTCACGATGATGTATCCCAGCTAAGCTAGTATGCCAAGTCATGATGATGTATCCCAGATAAGCTAGTATGTCAAGTCACGATAATGTATCACAGCTAAGCTAGTATGTCAAGTCACGATGATGTATCACAGTTAAGCTAGTATGTCAAGTTACGATAATGTATCACAGCTAAGCTAGTATGTCAAGTCACGATAATGTATCACAGTTAAGCTAGTATGTCAAGTCACGATAATATATCACAGTTAAGCTAGTATGTCAAGTCACGATGATGTATCACAGCTAAGCTAGTATGTCAAGTCACGATAATGTATCGCAGTTAAGCTAGTATGCCAAGTCGAACACAAAATTGAGAATCTTTAGCTCAAATATAAAGACAGTTCTATTATATGACTCTGAAACACAGATAACAACAAAAACAATAACAAAATATAGTTACAGGACTTTCATAACTTGGTGCTTGCGGAGAATAGGAGGACTGAAACACATGCCAATGAAACAAGAAATGAAGAGACGACGCTTTCACTGGATAGGCCACATGCTGGGGAAAACAGCTGGTAGCATTACAAGGCAATGCGTTTTCTGGACTCCTCAAGGAAAGAGCAATGAAGAAAGACCTAAAACACACGGAGAAGAGAACTGGTGACAGACATGACACGGATAAAGAAAATATAGGCAGATCTTGACCGGATGTCTTGGAGTAAATTTGTTGAAGGTCTATGCTCCTCAGGCAGCTGAGAGTGATGATGATGCTGATGATAAGGATGATGATAATGATGATAATACTAGCCATCAGCATCAGATAATGATGATGATAATAATCCTGATGATAATACTGATAATGATGGTAATGGTAATGATGATGATTGATGATGACGATAATGATGATGATGATGAAGCTGATGATAGTGATGAAGATGATGCCCGTGATGATGATGCTGATGATGGAGATGATTATGCTTCTGCTGATGATGATGATGTGATGCTGATGATGATGATAACGCCGATGATGATAATACTGATGATGATGCTGATGATACTGGTGATGATGATGATGCTGATTGTGGCGGTATTGCCTCCCAAGCTTTGCAGTAGTGGTCCAACAATGGCCAAAACTCAAGAGTATCTAATATAGGCTTCAATGGAGTCTATTTGTACACAAGATTACTCTTGGCAGAAATGTAGATAGAAGAGTAGTGAAGCTTCTATCATATGGGAGTATTCACAAGAAATTCAGGTAAGCGACAACAATGCTGGCTGTCGCTGAGCACATTAATTCTGTAACCTGCCAACCACTTTTGTGAAGATGAGACAAACATGTAGTACATTTAAAAGGATTATATCGAAGTTAAATTTGTAACATTACAAATAACAAAATTTAATAATCACTTTAGGTTTAACAGTTTGCAAATAATTTGAATAGTTAGGCAAAAGAAAAGCTATCATCCTCGTATTTTGGGATTGCGAAAAGGGTTAAGAAGTTCAAGTGGCAGCATATGTTTGAACTTAGCTGCCAATGACGGTTCTGTCTTTTCACACTGATCACTCGTCTCTGGTCAAGGTTGTCGGGTGTAGCTCGTCTCCCAGAAACTTCAAGGAAAGTCTACACAGTGCGTCTTTTGTCTTAAAGCTTAGGCCACTGATCACGTCTTGTTCCAGAAATAGTACGTTCTGCTGGTACCACCACTAAGCCAATCCTTGCTACAGACTTGTCGCACAGATGAATAAAAGAGACGAATCGTTCTCTTACAACATGTGTCTGGTATTTCTTTTAATTTTACAATAGATTGCCCCTTCTGACTCCGTATTTTTTCAATTTCCTAGTTCCAGTGTTCCTTATTAAAATTTGAAAGAGATTTCCTATGCTTTATAAGTCTTATCTGGTTCTCCAATAAAAGGTCCGGATAACAATTAGGAATTATGAATCTAGTTTTCACTGTGGCGAGGGTCTGGTGGTGTCTTGGTGAGCGTGCAAATCACAGAAAAATAAAACTGTGAAATCGGTCAGCATATATTCCCTCCAATGATGTTATGAATCTAATCAGAAAGATCCAATCATTTCAAACAGGTCGGGTGTGGCACTTTCAAAATAGTTCCTACACGGAAAATGTTCTCAAAAGGCCACGTCTCCCATATATGGTAATATGATGTCTTGCATACACTCTCACCAACACATTTGTAGACTCATTCTGTATAAAATGTGCTAAATCCATGATTACTTTTTAACCAAGGACCGGAAGCGATTATATCACAAGTTCCGCCTCGTGCACAGATTATCATGTGTTTCGCCAGACAAACAAATCTGGTTGTCGTGGTTGAGTTAAAGTGGTAGAGTATTTGTCGAGTTGGACAATAGTAGTGAAATCGACAAGGGATAGTGGACTGACAGAGTTATAGATTACACTTTAGATAATTTGTAAATAGGAGATGGACTTGAGACAACCTGGAAGAAGATTTACCAAAATGATCTCTCTCTCCAAGCCTCAACTCACTTTTCACTGTCTAAGCATCTCCTGCTCTCACTCTTTTCTCTTATCATACATAGAGATTCTAGTAAAGAGCTAAAACTTTAATTATGGATGAAAGGGTCGGGAACAGCGCATTAATAAATGTGTAAACTTTATTAAAAAAGAAAAGCATGGAATAAATGCATATCATCATACACAGCATAAATTACATCAATAATCAAATAGTCATCAATAGTCATCAATAATCACCAATAACCACCAATAATGCAAATACACACCCACAAACACACACACCCCCAACACTCATAAAACCTGTAGAACACGGAGAAAATAACTAAGCTGTCCGACAGAGGGTCCGCTTTCGGGGACCAAAGGCGCTAGCTCCAGGAAGTGTCTTACCGATAAATATCCTTCAAGATGACTGAAGTGAAATACCGAACTTTCCTTGTCGGGCTAAACGTTGGTGACCCCTAATTGCGCGAGGGAACACTGGAAGACGTTGTTTATCTCCTGCTGACCAAATACGAACTGAGCGACAGCCTGTCCGCTTTTTTCGTGGGACCAAAGGTGCTAAACGTTGGTGACCGCTACTCGCGAGAGGGGGGCTGGAACTCTGTCCATAGATGGCTGCTCATACGTGCGATGTTTTAAGTATCCAGAAAATACACCAGAAGAAGTCACTTGAGGACAAAGAGTCCCAGGCGCGCTTATCCGGCGCTAGGCTCTGCTTGGCTGTAAATCCTGTTTAAACTGGTTTGGCTGTGGTTTGCTGAGTGCCCCGTTTAGGCACAAAAAGGCGGGTGATATGGAATTCTGCTATAGGCATGCTGAGCGGTTTTGATATTCTGGAAGCCGCAATGCTCTGGCTGGTAATCCAATAGGCGAGTAGAGAACTACTACTGCGTTTGGCGATTCCAGATTTTGCGTTGGCTCCGTTGCACTGCGTGAGCTTAACTTGGCGTTGACAAAAAAGGGGTTTTGATTCAGGAACGGGGTTGACGATTCGTGACGCTAGCGGTATTCAGAAACCCTCTAGATCGAAGAGAATAGGTCGTTCTTCGCCTGATCGTTCCGTAACTTAATTTACCTTCACGAACGAACGGATGTGAGGGAAGGGGGGGGGCGGCGTAACTGAGATTGATTATCTCCCCTTGACCAATGTCTACCGAAAGTACGTCTTAACTTATCGACCTTGATTTACTTCATTAGCTTATCTCCCCCTTTCCCTCTTTCTACGTGCATCTATCAAAAGGTACAACTTTTGAATTATCGCTCTTGATTCTACATATTTAATCTCAATATTATTAATAACCTCTAGTATTGGTTAATTGCTTTTAACGTTAGTTAATAATTGATTGGAGTATTGGTTTAAATAAAAATATAAGTGAAATAGAATAAATAAGCCCAGGTAGGCCAACCACGTGGGGTCTTCTTTTGTAAAGTGCCGTAGCCATCTTGTTTTTCTTTGTGTAATTAATACAGGCATCTTTCATCGTTGAGACGCGCGTGAACAAAATTAAAGTTAATTCAAATTTACTAGCTTAGTAGTAGGACTAGTCAGCTTTTAACTATTGATATCTAAACATAATTTAAAATTTATATATTAAAAAAATATTAATAACTTGTCTTGTGTTAATTTAGCATAGATAGAGCATAAATACTAATTGTAAGTCATCAGTGATAGGTATAAAATAAAGATAGAGTAATTAGCCAATATTTAAAAAAAAAAAGAGAGAAAGAAGTGCAGCCAAGGGAAATAATCTACTAATTATTTTTTAAATTGTTTTATTTTTAGTAAAATAAATAGGCCTAGTCATAATTTATCTTAATTTGTGTTATTTAGCATTAGACAGAGTGAACCAGAGGATAAATCACAATGCCACCAATGCTCAGGTCGCAATCCGGAGAGGGAAAAGCGTGGCTCAAACCAGCTGAAAAGGGTAGAACACCAAACCCGACAGAAAAGAACAGGATCACTAGCCCTATAGTCAGAAACACAGAAATTGGACCCAAAATAGAAACAATAAAGGAAAATCTGAAAGGAGGCGCAATTAAAACTGCAGTAAGCAGAAACAACAAAAACGAAGACGCAGGAACCCGGACAGCAAACAAACAGACAGGACACAGGAAAGAAGACAACCACGAGACCACAAGCAAAAAAAAGTCAGGAAACCAGAGGAGGAGAAAACAAAGAAACCAAAAACAGAATCAAAATAACTCAGATAGCTGGAACAGAAGCCACACTGAGATCTCTCCCGGATGACAAAATCCTGGTCATTCTAGAAGCAATAATAGGAAAAAAATATATTGACAAAGTGCAAAGACATGGAAATGGAGTAGCAATCACTGTAAACAACACAGAAAAAGGCAAGGCACTGTTACATGAATTAAAAAGTAACCCAAAAGAAGCACAACTCGCACATGGGATAAAGGTAAAGATTGAATTGATCAAGGAAATTAGAAGATTCGTCATCAAAGGGGTCGACTCAAACCTAACAGAAGAGGAGATCCACACTAACATAACGAAAGAAAACCCACAAACAGAGATAGAAAAAGTAGAAAGAATCAAAACCAAAGAGCAAAAGAATACGACAGTGGTAGTGATAAGTGTAAAGGGCACAGAAATACCCAAGCAAGTCAAACTCCACCAGAGAGCCAAAATGACAGAGGTATTCATACCTAGCATTATACAATGCACAAACTGTCAAGGCTTTAGCCATACCCAACATGTGTGTAAAAGAGCGACACGGTGTAGTTTCTGTGCGGGAGCACACAGACATGTGGACTGTCCAATGGCTAAGGAGGACAAAGATTATAAACGAGAAAACAAAAACAGAAAATGTGCAAACTGCCAGGGTAACCACAGTGCCAGGTATCAGGGATGCCCAGTCTATCAAGAGACAAAACACATATTAAAAGAATCACTAGAAACAAACAAACCATTCTGGCAAATAAAAAAAAGACAGAAAACCAACAACCATCTCCAAAACTCTCAAGAAAATATCATTAAGAAACAAATAAAACAAATAACCAGTGAAATGAAAGACATAAAGGAAAAAAATCCAGAAAGATGATAAAATCAAAACACCCATAAACAGTAAAGAAGATGACAACACAGAAGAGACGGAACATATCCTCATCCAAGCCAGACAGGTACTAGAAGAAATGAAAACAGCACAAAAGGAAATAGAGAGAGACCTCAAAAAAATAGCAGAGATAAAAGAAGCTAATGAAGAAATCCTAAAAAAAATAGAGAGAGAAAGAGCTAGGCCTATAGAAAATATGGAAAAAAAATTTAAGGAAACAGTGGAACTACACCTACCATACCTCGCAGAAAGAGTTCAGAGTATAATGGTTACTTGGAATGATGAGTTTGTAGAGAACATAAGAGGTAAAGTGCAAAACCAAAAAAAGTAGATCCCTTATCAAAAAACCTAATAAAAACAATAACATAACTAAGCTAACCATACTAAATGGGGACCAAAGACTCTAGAGCTATCAAAGTAGTCCAGTGGAACTGTAGGGGTGCCAGGAAGAACTTGATGTCTCTCATGGGACAGTATAAGGAGGCAAAACCCATCTTTGCAATACAAGAAACCCTCCTGAACCCCAAACAAAAACTGAACTACCAAGGGTATATAACACTTAGAAATGATAGACCTGAGGGAAGAGGAGGGGGCGTGGCCTTTTTAATACATGAAGACTACAAAATATTAAATTGGGAACAATTCAACACAGAAAATATTGAAGGAATAAGTATAACATTAGACAGTGAGCCAGATAACTTAAAAATAATAAACATTTATAGCCCCAAGGGTAATATAACCGATAGGGACATTGCCACTATTAACATACAAATAGACCAAAGAACATTATTGGTAGGTGACTTTAATGCACACCATGAGGCATGGGGTAACAACAGTAATGATCCAGCAGGAAAAAGACTGTTGGACTACATTGAAAGTGCTGAGCTAATCATACTAAATGATGGCTCAGTGACAAGGGTTAACCCATGCAACAGTGGAGGAGATACAGCAATAGACATAAGTATTATAACACCAAACCTAGCCTCTACTAAATGGGAAGTACTGAATGACTCCAGCTCAGACCACTTACCCATAGAAATAAACCTAAACGACAAATATAGAACTAGTCCAAAAAGCTCGAAACCCACATTCAACCTAAAAAAGGCAAATTGGGAGTCCTTCCAATTAGAGCTAGGTAAACTAAGCATAGAACAAATTGAATCTAACAGTATAGATATATTTGCAGAAAAACTAACAAATGAGATTTTAAAAATAGCAATAAAATATATACCAAACAGGAATATGCCTGAGCACTTAAAACCAACACAAAAAGGTAAAAATAGGAAAAGAAACAAAGATAAAAATCCAGTACCATGGTGGACAGACAGATGTTCAGAACAACTGAAATTGAGGGAGAGGGCCCTTACAAAGTATAGAAAAGCCAAAACTGAAGAGAATTACACAAACTATAAAAAAATTAGAAATGAAACAAATAAAATAATATTCAGAGCTAAAGAAAAGAGTTGGAGAAAATTTTGTCAAACATTAAACCATAGGTCCCAAATAACTACAGTTTGGAGAAAACTAAAAGCAATTAAAGGAGGAAACAGCAAGAAATTTAAAATCCCAACAATTAAAATACCAGAGAGAGCTGAAACAGATAGAGAAAAAGCCAACATACTAGCTAAATACTTTTATCAGGTTAGTTCAATAGACAGTCTAGATAAGGCAGAAATAAATAGACGAAAAACACTGCTAGAAAAATTAAAAGAAGAAAATATGGAAACCACACAGGATACTAAGTATTTAAATGCAGATATTACAGTAGATGAAATAGAAAGAGCTTTAGCAGAAAAAACCAATACTACCTCTGGGGAAGACATTCTGAGCTATGAAATCCTCAAAAAGGTACCAAATACAACTCTAAGAGTGATTGCATCCCTCTACAACAAAATCTGGCACACGGGAAAAATACCATGTTCATGGAAGACAGCAGTAGTCATCCCCATACTAAAGCCAGATAAGGAAGCACATGATGTCAGCTCATACAGGCCAATATCGTTAACATCACATCTAGGAAAAATTCTAGAAACAATAGTCAACAGCAGACTAAAATTTCATCTCGAAAAGCATAATTTGTACAGTCCAACCCAGGCAGGCTTTAGAAGCCAACATAGTACAATAGAGCAACTGCTGAGGCTGGAACATGATGTTAAAACAGGCTTCAAAAGGAATGAAAAGACAGTAGCTATATTCCTTGATGTAGCAAGAGCATATGATGAGTGTTGGAGGGAGGGTGCACTACATAAAATCAGGAAACTAGGTATAGTAGGCAGAACCTACAATTACCTAGAAAACTTCCTGCAGGATAGATACTTCATGGTACAAATAAACAATGATAGATCTGAGGTATATGAGCAACAGAATGGAATTCCCCAGGGATCAGTAATATCACCATCAATTTTTACGATTATGGTCAACGACCTAGGCGACGAGTTTAAGGACTTAAAAAACAACCTATCTCAGTTTGCAGATGATGCTGCGATATGGAGAACGGGAAGAAATCTCCCATTCCTCTATAAAACAGTACAAAAACAAATAGATAAAGTATCTGACTGGATGAACAAGTGGGGATTTAATCTAAACGTTAAAAAAACCATAGGAATGATTTTCAGTAGAGGGCGTGTAATTAAAAACAATATAATTGACATAAGCATTAATAAGCAAAAAGTATGCACAGCAAAATCAACTAGATTTCTTGGCATGGTACTAGACCAGCAACTAAACTGGAACAAACACATAGACCTTTTAGTGCAAAGCAGTAGAGGACTTATTAATATGCTAAGATATATGAAAGGAAGTGGTTGGGGCGCCTGCAATAAGACAATGTTAACATTCTATAAATCATTTATTAGAGGCAAACTTGACTATGCCAGTGTTGTCTATGCATCAGCCGCCCCAAGCAATAAGAAGAAACTAGACACAGTCCAAAACCAGGCACTGTCAATAATAGCAGGTGCCTCAAAGGGAACATCAGCAGAAGCACTAGAAGTAGCGCTAGGCATTATACCCCTGGAGCTAAGGAGAAAAGAACTGAGATTCAGCTACTGGGCAAGAGTGGCAAAAGATCCAACTCACCCGGCACATAAAACCTTTGATAGGGGTAACCAGTACATAGGCCACATTCCATTAAACCATAATAGATACCCGTCAGGGTGGAAAACAATGGATGAAGTGGATCAATACCCAGACCTGTTTAATGCGATAAACAGTAGTGCTCTGTATAAAGCAAAGATCCCACCATGGGAATTAAAAGTGCCAGAAACTGACTCCCACTTATCAAAGATCATAAATAAATCTAACGACATAATCTCAGCAAAAAGTAAAACATTAGAGTACATAGAACGGTATACAAATAATAGCCTAACTATATATACAGATGGGTCCAAAGATGAAGAAGGACAATTAGGAGCAGGAATAGCAATACCAAAATTAAAAATTTATAAAAGATACAAAGTAACAAGTAATACATCTATCTTTACAGCAGAATTAGTGGCAATCCTAAAAGCTTTAGAAATAGCTGCAGAAAATCCACCAAAAAAAGTAACCATTCTCACAGATTCCCTATCATCAGTACTAGCAATCAGAAACAGAACAGAAGGCAGCAGGCCAGACATTATAGAGGAAATACTACAGGTTAATACATATCTACAAAATATAGGATGCAGTGCAACACTAACATGGATACCATCACATGTGGGGATAGCAGGAAATGAGCTAGCAGACAAAGAAGCCAAAGGGGGGAGAACTAGCCATAACCAAATTGAAGTAGGCTTAGGGAAGTTTGAAATTAAGAGCTTAATTGCTCAAAAAATAACTAAAGAATGGATAACAGCATGGGACCTAAGTAAAAAAGCAAGACTCATATAAAATCCTTAAAAAACCAAGCAAAAAATGTCAAATAAAAGATGAACTAAAAATACCAATTAATAAAAAATTGCTGAGACTCAAGCTGGGAACTGGATATTTCATGATTGAGGAACCCACATGTGAAGAGTGTCAAGAACCAAACACAATTAGGCACTTTCTAGTGGACTGCAAAAAATATGACCAACAGAGGCAAAACATTAAGACATACTGTAGTAACCACAAGGTAGAAATGAGTGTAGAAAATCTCATAGGCACAAAGAGCCCTTCAGAAATGCAAAAGTTAATAAAACACTATATTACAAAAACTAAAGCTAACATATAAAAATCAAATAAGGAATTGAACCAGTAGTCCAAACTGGTGAAAGACTCGCCCCAGAAACATACAGATTAACCAAATAAACCATCCAGTAAAAATCAAAAACATACTAACTTAGAAAATAGCATATATTGGAATTTTTTTTAAAAACCATGTTGAACTATAACTACAAAAGGAAAAATACCGACTAGAGATAATATAATATAAAACAAATACAAACAAAAACATATTACAATAAAAGAAACACGTCCTGATATAACCAACAAATCCATGTACATGGTAGATGGTTGAAAGGGGCGTGCTACAAAATGAAGTAGCAAACACATTAATTAAAAAAAAAAAAAAAATTGATTCTACATATATACGACCCGTCCCCTCTCTCTACACGTGAAACGGTCTGATATTAAACATTCCTAGTGCCTGTTAAGACAATAGAGAAAAGAAAAAAATAGGTGTGGCTAAATTATGAGTGAGACAGATATCACGTACAAAGGCTCTAAATTAACAAAACTAATAAGCAAGAAAAGGTGGAAAACAGGTGGAAGCAAAACGTGTAGATATCATGTAATGTATTTACATACTTCTGTCACACTGTGTATTTCGGGCAGTTATGTGAAAGAGTTTTGCATCTTTAACTCTAGTTGATATGAGAGCTGAGAGACGTTTGTGACGGTGTACTCATCCATAAAAATAAAAAAAAGTTTGAGAGAAGTTTGTGAATATGGGTGTGAGTGCAGCTGTGTAAATGCACCACCCATAGTTTTTTTTACTGGTTTGTATAGATCGGCAAGAGATAACCGTTTTTGCTGTACATGTACTTTGATGTTACCACTTGTTTCGACAAAGTAAATTGTAGTACTCCTGTATTAAACTCGTTATTTGATGACCCACGCGTGTTCCTGTGCTGAATATCTGTACCCTAGCAGAGTCTATGAACCCAGGCTTACGCTGTGAGTTAATCCTGCTACAACATCTAACAACACACATCGTAACACAAACAATTTATTACTTTTGGCCATACTTGCTAAATTCCACATGACAAACATCTAACATAGCAAAGTTCCCGCATTTAACTCAAAAAAAAAAAAAAAAAAACAAACATAACCATTGCTAAAAATTGATTACTCGATTAAATTATTTTCCCCAATTAATCGTTTAAAATATTTAAACCGATTAATCGATCATTATTAGTTAAAGATCCCAGCCCTAGTTATCATCTTTCTTTACCTATGTTGAGACCCCCGGGAACTACATTTTGTTAGGTCATTTTCCGGATTCGCATTGTCCGCCTATTTTCCCGGTCAATAATCCCGGTCAAGCCAGCGTTTCAAATTTATAGCTAGTCTGTAGTCTTTTTTCTTTTTTTTTTTTGATTCTTTTATTTTATTGTTGACACCATATTTCGCCAGGCATGATAGATTGATAGGCTCCAAGTGGCAAACGTGGGCATGCATGAATAGTTGGGCATAGTTAATATTTTATATACGTGACTTGAATGTATTCATACCCCAGAAGATTTTTACTAGAATGTGTTAAACAAAAGTACAGATTTTCAAAAATCGGTGCTTACGTAGAATAGAAGTATTGAAGTGGTATATCAAGATTACTGACGTGGGACTGATGACAAGAACCTGACAAGTGCCAGTGGAACAAGAGATGAGAAGACGACGCTGGAGATGGGTAGGACATGCACTAAGGAAACATGTTGATAGCATTACAAGGTAGTCCTTGTTCTGGAACCACCAGGGTAAGAGAGGTAGAGGGAGGACAAAGAACACAAGGAGAAGATAACTGGAGAATGACATGAAGGGCATGAAGAAGACAGGGAAAGACCTTGAGCTGATGGCACGTGACAGGAAGTCTTGGCAGACGTTTGTTGATGGCACGTGACAGGAAGACTTGGCAGACGTTTGTTGAAGGGCTATACTCCTTGGGAAGATGAAGGGTGATGCTGCTGATGATGACGTCATCTGGGAAGGAAATCGGAGATTGTGGGGGAAGCGGATTCTCCCGAATCACTATTTTTGAACTACTGGGTGCTAATAAAACAATTTTTTTTTTAAATTATGAGATTTGATCACGGAATTAATTATATAATTGTTCAGTTTTTAAAATACGAGACTTTCAGTATTACCTAGATGTATTTATTCTGTCCTGCGATCTTTTCTTTCTCCCCACTATTCACAGCAGAGAAGTAAATTAAACAGCTATCTTTTTTTTTAAAAAGTCTCTGTTTAAATCAGTTCTTCTTAACTAGGGGTGCATGGATCCTCTGTGAGAGATCCATCTTCTGGGGGTGCCAGACATGCCAGATATTTTAGAAGGCGAATCATCATACACACTATATAATACATTTAGCTCGAATGTATTTGTACACAATAGAACAGCGAAAACCTGAATTAAATACCGAACCATAGTCACATTTTGTAAATAGAAAGGTCAAGGTAATACCATAGCATATACTTACGTAGGGGAGTGAAGTGTTAGAGACTTCACCATACTAGGTCCAGCATCGTGAGGTGGGATGACCAGTTCCCTTCCTCGCTGCCTTTTCCTCCCCTAACTCAGAGAGAAGAGTCAGGTACCCATTTACAGCTGGGTAGACTGGAGCGTGTCGGTACCATGATCCAAACGCGGTACTTCGCAGCGAGAGACCAACGCTCCAACTACTCTGTCAATCGGACGCTCATTTTGTAAATAACATGTTCTTAAAACATAATGGTATCCCCTTTTTTGTATTGTTGTTGTTGTTATTGCTTGAAGGCAATGGGGTGCAAGGCTTCTTTTGATGCTTTGAAGGGGTGCCAGACATCATAAGATGCTGTAAAGGGGTGCGGGACCTCTGAGATGTTAAGAAGCACTGACATAAAGCTTCGTAAATAACGATGGACCAATCGGTTTTAGAAGCCAGAAATGCAGCCGAGCCATTGTTTAAAACAAAGACTGAAACGTCTGTAAAGCTTTTAATATTACTATATCACGTTTAGAACAGGCATCCAATTGGCAGAGTGGTTAGATCAACTACCTCTCGTGTTCAAAACCTGGCTGCGTCATGCTCCAGTCTACTTCTGTAAATGGGTATCTAACTCTGCTTTTAAGTTATGGAAGGCAAAAGCGGTGAGGAAGGGATCGGGTCACCTCATCTCATAAAGCTGGTTCTAGTATAGTGAAGCCTCAAACGCTTCACTGGAACCGACGACGCAGCAAAAGAGATGAATGCAGTCAGCGAATCATAACTTGACTGCTTGCGTCAGGGTCAGCGAACCAGAGCTGACCAAGACCCTACTCCACCTCCAAGTGTTGGTCCTGGAAACAGGCAGCATCACTGCAGTCTGGCTGAGAGAGTAGGGATCGAAGAGGGAAGGCAAACCTGGTCCCCAAAAAATGCCGTGCGGAAGTCGGATGTGTCGGGTCGAAAGGCGCAAATATCGCAGCTTCGCTGTAAAAAGCGACACAACGCAACCAACGTCCTTTTCAGGACGAACGAGGAGGAAGAATAAGAAACTCTTCACTCCCCAACGGCAGTATTTGATGTGGGAATACCTTACCTTTGTATTACATACTACAACAGCAATCCTTGATTTGTAATCCTCAAGGTAAATGAAATAGATGAATACCCAAAAACACGGGGGGGGGGGGGGGGAAGAAAGGGGGGACATTAGAAACACACTTGGATAGGATAAAGAAAACATCGTGAGAACATAAACGAATGGCACAAGAAAGAAAGACTTGGCGGAAACTGACTAAATGCCCATGATCCACATTAGCTGTAGGGCAGTAATGGCGTGGCAAATGCTAGTTACACGCACATATAAATCATTACTGAATTCTATGTACGAGTGAGTCACGGCAAAGAACAGTCACGATAGTGACATCAATATAGGGCCTACTCTACTTAAGTACACTATCATTGGGCTATTTATCTTATTGATTTCTTAATACTGAACACAAATCAGGCCAGCCAGTCGCTGGAATAGGATTTTGTTGTGTTACAAAGTCTATACATAAGAGGGCGTTACCCCAGTGCCCGTAACAACCCCTGCCTAACCTCTACTGCTAAAGGTTATCGTTTTGCTTTGAAGTTAGTGACGTTTTTAATATTTTTCCATACATCTTGTTTGTCCGCTGTTTGTATGACGGGTCTGAACAGATTTAATAATGTTACCCCATTCCATGTTTGCCTAGTGCGTTTATGTGCCAGAGAGAGTACAAGCAATTTAAGCAGTTTACAATAAGAGATAAATAAGACAGGCAGACAGACAGACATAAAGACAGACATACAGGCATATAGACAGACGGAGAGACTAACGGA
The DNA here is from genome assembly GCA_024509875.1 of Oreohelix idahoensis. NCBI lineage: Eukaryota > Metazoa > Mollusca > Gastropoda > Stylommatophora > Oreohelicidae > Oreohelix > Oreohelix idahoensis. The sequence goes on along the minus strand of JAMPIV010008611.1, from coordinate 180,628 downwards.
GAGATTGACAGAAAAACAAACAAACATACGGATAGACAAGCAGATAGACATGCAAGCAGACAGACAGATAGATAAATAGACAGACAGACAAACAGATAGATAGACAGACAGAAGACAGACATATAAACATATAGACAGACAGGTAGATAGATAAATATAGAGACAGAAAGACAGAGTGACAGACTGACAGACTGACAGACAGATAGAAAGATAGATAGATAGATAGATAGACAGACAGACAGACAGACAGACAGACAGACAGACAGACAGATAGATAGATAGATAGATAGATAGATAGATAGATAGATAGATAGATAGATAGATAGATAGATAGATAGATAGATAGATAGATAGATAGATAGATAGATAGATAGGTAGGCAGATCGACCGACCGACCGACCGATCGATCGATAGATAGATAGCTAGATAGATAGATAGATAGATAGATAGATAGATAGATAGATAGATAGATAGATAGATAGATAGATAGATAGATAGATAGATAGATAGATAGATAGATAGATAGATAGAACTTTATTTTCAAAGGGTTGAGAATTGGGCACGCAGGCCCGTCTAACATTCTGCCCTTCCTTTCGCTCACCTTTCATACCGTATCCTTTCAATAGCACATGTACAAGGGGATTGACATAAGTCAGAGATAGATAGATAGATAGATAGATAGACAGACAGACAGACAGACAGACAGACAGACAGACAGACAGACAGACAGACAGACAGACAGACAGACAGACAGACAGACAGACAGACAGACAGATAGATAGATAGATAGATAGATAGATAGATAGATAGATAGATAGATAGATAGATAGATAGATAGATAGATAGATAGATAAATAGATAGATAGATAGATAGATAGATAGATAGATAGATAGATAGATAGATAGATAGATAGATAGATAGATAGATAGATAGGGATAGAGAAAGAACGAACAGGCGAACGAAAGAGCGAACATTGTGCCATATTCAGGGTAAGGAACATTAATTCCGCCTTTTTAGTGTTGCCCGGTGGTACGACCATAAATAAGCAAAAGGAATACAAATTAAGCATTCGAAGGAATGAATGTGACGTGTAATGGAAAAGAGTCTACAGGTAATCTGACAGCCTATTGTAACCTCATAGCTGCTCTGGGATTTGCTAGCTAAAATACATGCATTATACTGACTGTCTTTACTTACACAGCTTACTCTCTCGTCCCCGCCTCTTTTCTTTTAACACGAGCTAACACAGTGTTTACAAACTTCGTGACCTGTCAGTTAGAACAGGAAAACAAATCAGGCTTTGTTTACCTCGTCCACCCGCGCGAGCTCATCTATCAATCATAATACCTCTCAGACAGACAGCACGTGAGAGACGAAACACAGACCCTTTTGCAGTTTTTACTCAGGGAAAGTTTAGAATCCCCTGTGCTCTTTGATCTCGAGACATGGGCATTTTAAAGAGAAACCCTTTAGCCGTAACGACAGCCTCTGATGTCGGTCAACAGCGCCAGACGAGAGATTCTGGTAGCCGAATCGTAAGCTTTCATCTTGAGCGCTAGTTTCTGAATTCTTCGGTCCACGCAGGAGCGCGAAATTAACAACATTAGATATATATATATATATATATATATATATATATATATATATATATATATATATATATATATATATATATATATATATATATATATATATATATATATATATATATATATATATATATACATATATATATATATATATATATATATATATATATATATATATATATATATATATATATATATATATATATATATACTGCTGTTTTCTTAACCCCGCCATCAGAAGTCAGTCAGAATTTTGAATATTCTAGCGCGGATATGGTGTATTAGTGTTCCGTGGAGATTTTCATTCTGAATTTTCTGGTAAAAGGATAATAGTGCTAATGATTTAAAAAGTGATATCTTTTAACATTTATTCTTCACTTAGATTTTTTTCGCTAGTAAAACGAGTGAAATAAAGTAACGCGTTGCGATTTAATACCAGATATTCATTTAAAATGTTAAATCACGCCACCCGCTACCCACATACCTTAGACGGTAATTATGTTAACAGTGTAGGCAGACGCGACACTTAATCTCTACAGGAGAGAGATAAACCCGACGGTTTAGCTGACCGGACTTACAGCGACTGATAGTGGGAGTTTAGAATACACGATGTATTTCATTTTGTATATTTGTTATTATAGTGTCTATAATTTTTTAATACCATACGACAAACTAACAGACGCCGACAATTTAATAGCTATTTAATGACAGGCGATCATTGTTTAGGTAGCGCGTATGGAGAAATTAAATAATAATTAACATTGTACGCTGACTGCCGGCGCGAGCAGGGGGGCGGGCGAGTTAACATAACTCAGTCCGACCAAACTCAGCCGCCAGCGACGTCTGCTAGCGTGTAGGTGTAAGGAAACACCGTGTGCATTTTAAACCTAGTCAGGACTGACGGAGTGGAGAAGAGATCGTCTTGTCCCCGTCTTTGTGTATATATATAGTAGCAGAATTTTGCCATAAATATTTTCTTGTATTCTTCGCACACCTGATCACAAGGGCGTCCAGCGGTCTTTTGTTTTGTTACGTTTCTCCTTTACTTGGCTTGTGCATTACCAATTTCATTTATAACGTGTACTCGCCAAATGGTATTTGAGAACAATAAAATTTAACACTGGACTTACCAAATCCAGATTTATATTTTTACCAGCCACAGTGGTGTACATAAAACATTATTATTGTTTCCCGACTCCTGACAGTCGTAATTCAAGTGGAGTATATACCTAGATACATACGCTGTGCAGAATCGGCGCTCTAACATAGAGTTGGCCGATAGAAGAACCATCATCATCATTTGTAAAATTTTTTAGCAGCCCGATGTTTCCCAATACTGGAAGTATTTCCCCGTGGAAGGTGAACCTCAAGAACTCTCACAGTTTTAACTATTTGAAGTAACACTTATATCCAGGAGAAGCACCATATTAGACGTTCACCTCACTAGTTAGTTTCTGGGGATGAACTGGGGCCAATTAGGATCTGCGACAACTGTGGTGACAGAATATTAAGTGAAATAGATAATATATTCATGGACTAATTCTATTACCAAGGGATATTACAGACCTACCATACCAAGCAATTAGGTAAGAGTGTGAGAGTGGCCACTGTTTGAAAGAGTGTGTGAGTATTTTTCCTTGTTTGCTGGAAACTATCCATATATCTGATTTGTCTAAATTTTGTTTACTTTACTGGGTCTCATAGAGTACCATTACGGTTCATTCTGTAACATAGTGCTAACCTTCAACCTTTGGGTTAATAATTTTGGGGTTTTTTTTCTCCATTCGGGGAGGGTGCACTTTTCTGCTTTATTTCATATGCATGTAAATGACTCTTTGATCTTTTTCTTTAGATATTTTGATGTTGTCGAGTTTAATGATAATAAACTTCAAAGAAACTTACCTTTGTGTGTTGGTCAGACCCATACCCATTTATCCGTAGTTTTTCACATTTGTGTTTCTTGTTGTCACATAGCTGTGTGTGTGTAGAGTAACTTATCTATTCTTGAAAGGGAGGCAAAGGCTGTCTGGTAATAAAGTACAGCCGTACGGATAGGCTGGAGGAGATAACCTAATCACTCCAGAGACATATCTTTCCCCCAATCTACCACCTGTGAAATCTATTTTCTTTACCTTTTTCTCGCGTATCTGTCGACATCCTCTACTTAGACGGGCCAAATAAAACATATAACCTACCGTACAACAATGAACAATCGAACGTGTAAGCGAATGAATAAAAATATTCACTTATATAGGATGACGAAAATAGTCTATCCAGTCGTTTTTCAAGCGTTAGGACTAAATTTCAACAAAATTAAGATAAAGACAAAGAGAAGGAGAGAGGATAAAGAAAGAAAGAAAGAACATAACAAAGTACAGTAGAACTCCATTTATCCGAACCCCAATTATCCGAACATCCAATTATCCGAACACTTTTTCCAGAAAAAAAAAAAAATCAGATGCCACAGTCACGTTAGACTAAAATTCTGAATCTTTTGATGCGGCAAACTTCAAATGTGTGCGAACAATTTGTAGAGAATGGGATGGCTAATGGTCGGTCGCTTACGTACAGGAAGTCAGTTAGATCATAAAGTCAGTTAATATCTGGTTTACCAATCCAAAGTACGTGTGCGTTCTAGGTAGAACACTGGCTAAACAGACAGTTCAACTTAAAATAATTGTGTCTGCTACTACAGCAGAATAATTTTGGTGTACAAGTATTTCTCTGTGCGATATGGCACCTCCCAGTAGGCCTAAAGCATATAAAAGGAACCGCAATGTTTTGTCAATTGAAACGAAAACAGAAATTATCAAGAGACTAGGAAAAGGTGAAACTGTGTCTTCACTTGCGAGGATTTCCAATGTTGGGAAAGCTACCGTCTCTGACATCAAAAGTAACAAGGATAAAATTATGAGTTTTGCACCGAAATTGGATAGTGAAAATGGGTCGAAGAAACGTAAACCATGAGACATGCGAAAGATTTGAAATTGGAAGAGGCTTTGTATATATGGTTTGTGCAAAGAAGAAGCAAAGGGGAAACTATCTCTGGTTCTCTATTGTGTGAAAAGGCACTTCAGTTCAACAATCAACTTGACTGTCCTCCTGACTTTAAGGCTAGCCAGGGATGGTTAAGAAACTTTAAATCTCGTCATGGCATACGAGAATTGGAGATGCAACTGCCGCTGAAAATTTTAAAGAAACATTCTTGGCTTTTTTGGAAGAAGAAGAAGATTATTCACTCGATGTGTATAATGCCGATGAGACTGGCTTATGCTGGAAATCATTGCCTCAAAAATCACTTGCATCTCAGCGCGAAGCAGCTTCCCCTGTGTTTAAAAAGTGCAAAGAGAGAGTAACAATTTTGGTAGCCGCGAATGCCAGTGGAAGTCATCGTTTACCGGTGCTAATGATCGGTAAAGCCAAAAAACCACGTTGTTTAAAGAATGTGACATGTCTCCCATTGTGCTACAAAGCACAGAAGAGTGCTTGGATGAATAGTGAAATATTTCTTGATTGGTATACAAATCAGTTCATCCCAAATGTGAAGAGGTTGAGAGAACAAGAAAAGAAAACTGGAAAAGTAATTCTTCTACTGGACAATGCACCATCTCATCCAGAGACGGATACATTGAATGCAGTTGATGCAAATTTTAAAGTAATTTTTCTGCCTCCCAATGTAACAGCACTGATTCAACCAATGGATCAGGGTGTTATAGCAAAGCTTAAAACGATGTACAAAAAGGAAGTCATGCGTCGTTTATTGTTGGCTGAAGATGAAGAAAGTGTGGTGGCGTTTTCCAAAAAGCTTAATCTCAATGACTGCTGATATATGTTAGCTGATGCTTGGACCACCCTGTCACAAGATAATCTCAACAAGGCTTGGAATAGATTGCTTGGGAAAAAAGGAGGAAATGAAACTACTGTAGTGGACACAAATGATGATTGTATAAATGAAGTTGTGGAACTGTTTCAAGCAATGCCCGGATTTTCGGCCTGTGACAAAGATGATGCACACATGTGGCTAGAAGATGATAATGATTCTGGTTTTCAGTTTTTGAATGACGAAGAAATTTTGTCTTTTGTGCAAGAAGAAAACCAAATACATGTAGTGACCGATGATGAAGACTCCTCAGAAGTACATGATGTACTTGTAGATTATGAAGAAAACCCAAAACGTCGACCAAGTCCTGAAGAGGCCTTTATAGCACTAGAAACAGCGATGGCTTGGTACGAGCAAGAAGATGACAGCTGTCCTATACAGCTTCTGCTGTTGAAGAGAATGCGGGACTTAGCAGCCAAAAGGAGACTATCCAGTTTGGTGCAAAAGAGGATTCCTCATTAATTTAAATAGTGGGTTACATCTGTGCAAGTACATGTATACGTAAGTTGCGCCTGGTTTTGAATCGTTTGTAATGTTATTTTGAAAACATTTCTCTTTCTTAAAAAAAAAATAATTAATACAAGTAGTACATGCACTGCAAAATGTAATGAAAGATTTTGGTGATACAGTGATCTAATACAGTGTGGGTATTATTATTACAGTACAAGTAAATATGTTTTATAGTGTAATTTCCTTGTGATGGTTAATTATTTTTAGAAATATGTGTACATGTACTCGGTACATTATGTAATCCAATTATCCGAACATTTGATTATCCGAACGATGCTCGGTCCCATGGGGTTCGGATAAATGGAGTTCTACTGTACATGATTTACTACGAGGAGGAAGATGTTTTTAATTGTTTTTTTTTCTCTTTAAGAAATAGGGGAAGAGTATGCTATTAATAAGCAAGAGGGATGCAACCTTACTCTCCAGAGAAAAAACAAAGAGAGAGGGAGAGAGAGAGAGAGAGAGAGAGAGAGAGAGAGAGAGAGAGAGAGAGAGAGAGAGAGAGAGAGAGAGAGAGAAAGCAGTGTCTGGGCGGGTGTATAGTAATAGAAAGAACCGTGACAAATATACAGGCAGGTATGACAGAAAGGGCGCTTGCTTCTCTAAGCAATGTTGTCAGGTCGGAAATCTGGCAGCTACACGACCACAGTCTACACAGCTGCAAACGGGTACCTGACTCGGCTCTTGGGTCATTGAAGGCAAAGGCAGTGAGGTAGGGAACCAGTCAGCAAACCTCATAAAGCTGAGACTCTATAAAAGTAAAGTTTCTAACACTTCATTCCCGTTTTGCAGAATCTGCTATGGGGCTTTTTATACCCTTACGAAAAAAAAAATGTTTCCGAGTCAAGCGAAAGACAGAGCAAGATGGAACAAATAAGAGTGGCATATTGGAAGAGTGCGAGAGAAAAACTGAACAAGATGAGACAGAACAATGCAACTTTGCCCTTAGCCGAACTCATTTTTACAGGCTTTTCTTTAACTTGCAACGTATGTCACCTTCAAATCTTGCAATCGATTTTTCGATCACTTCCAGATGAGCAATAGCTCTGAAACTTGGCATAGGTGTGTATTCCCGATGACAATACAATAATCAGTCGTAAAAATAATAAAATGAATAACATTAAAATTAATATTAATTATTTTTTTTTTGGGTATTGTTTCATCAGTGAAATGAGCAATAACTGCAAATAATCTAGGTGTATTCTTTCCAACAAGATTGTCTTTCTTGAGAGAAATATTGAAACTTCTCCTCCCTTCCCCCTCCACACACACACTATCGCACGCGCGTGCACAGACATACACGCAACTGACAACTACATTTAAAAAAATATAATTCACAACTCAAATCAAAATATTAAAATAAAATAAAATATTAACTTTCCGTGTAATATACTGAATAATGAAATCCGCCTCCAGACCTCTGGACTCGTTTATCGCAAACTGATAATGTCATTAGCGGATCGATTACATTTGACTTAAATGTACAAAAAGGTAAAGGATCCCATTACACGCCCATTGAGGCATATTGGGAATATGGTGTTAGGCCCATATTATCTTGACCGTCGGCACACTAGTAGTGATGTGGTCGGCATTACGCCGGCCGCCTTAACCTTCCCAGAGTTGTTCTGGTACCCATTTGGGGCTGGGTCGACCCACGAGCCGTTTTTGGCCTAAAAAATTCCCACCTCATCTGGGGATCGAACCATAGACCACTGCGCTAGGAAGCCAATGCACTAACCACTATGCTACCGCGGCTGCCTTGTACAAACAATAACAAAATAACACTAAAAAGAAGAAATAAAAAAAAATAAAAAATATATTTTAAACACAGGCTTTTAATGTACTAAAAAGCCACAAATAATTTTTCACGGAGTTTATAGCTGGCAGTAAAGAAATGTAACATCAAATTGACAAAAAGCCTGTAGAAGCTCTGTATATCGCGTATCAGAGGTGTTGGAATGTTCTTCCTTGCCAAGCAGTCCCAAAGTTTGCTCCAGGGAACATTGTCAAATGCCTTTTCATGGGAGCCGCGCTGGTGTAATAGTTACCACGTTGCGCTGGCGATCAGGTGTTCAAGATTCCAGCCCGGGCTGGGCATTTGAAGAGGTGTCATCGACCGGGATTTTGACTGAATAACCTGAACGGCTCCTGAGATAAACCCTCTTTGGATGGGAAGGAGCGAAACTCCTGACCTGGTTGGAAGGAAAGTCCACAGGCTCCCCAGCCTCGCAATGACATGTCATTGGGCCGAAGGGCTGAACGCCTAAGTGCCGCTGGTTAAGAAAACAAAAATACCTTTTCCAGATCCAAGAAACAAAGGTGCATCTCACCTTCATACTCAAGGGCCTTTTCACTCAGTCTCTGATTGTGAAGATCAGGTCTTGAGTACTTTGGTTTGCTCGGAAGACACATTGAACCTCATCCATTTGTGGCTCAGCTAGGCGTCTTAGTCTCTGCTCCAGAATTCTAAAGTAGATTTTACCAGGGACTATGAGAAAGGGATATGATTTCCACATTATCGGTTGTCACACTTGTTGAAAATGGGTGTTATGATGGCAATCTCCCAATCCTTTGGTATGGTCTTGTTACACCAAGCTGCCTGTAGGACCCTCAGGAGTAATAGGTCGCCTGCTGCTGTCTCGGAAAATAATAGGTGTTATTTTTTTTTTCAACACTGAATTCCACGAAAACACCAGTCACTTATAACAGTTGTTCTAGTGTTTATATGTGTCATCAGCGACCTCCATCAACAAAGTGGAGAGAAAAATTGAACTTTTTTATTTTTTTATTTTTATTTTTTAAATAAAGTTTTGCCTCGTTTTGTCGAGGCGCGTCCCGTTCAACCTAGTCGGTTATATTAGGGCGCATGTACAAATATAAAAGATCTTTAGTATACTAGGGAAATACTAAAGACTCGACTACGAAAAGAAAAGGTTTGCACTAGTTTAAGACAGAAAATAATTGGAGCGTAACTGTGTATAACTAGAATGTCTATGTTTTTTTAAACTGTTTATGTAGGTACATATCCTGGTGTAATTATTATTATAATTTTATAAAGGAATGTCTGGGGCTATCTTTACCCGGTCACATGAAAATCTTTTCTATTTTCGTTTTCCTTCTTCAGATATGTATTTTAATATGTCATAACTGAGCAACATAGATAAGTGAGGAAAAAAGGCTTGCCAATTTCAAAAAATCTCCAAGCAACCCCTGATAACAGTATGGCATTTTAAAAACAAAATACTTAACTGCTTATCTTGATTTCTAAACATTCAAAGTTCTTCGACATCAGGATCTATTGAAGTACCAAATGATACCAGCGCTCAAGAGCATGCCTTATCCAACCCTTAAACTTTCACTGCATTTAAAAAATTTAGTTTCAATTCTCAGTCAGATATTTTAGTCACCCAACTGGTTCTGTTTATAATGGCATTGCTTTTCAACATGTTAGGAATTTATGGCTCATAGAAAAAGTGTCTCTTGAGAGTTAAGCCAGTCATATCGTATGGCTCTGAAAAATGGCGAATGACAAAAATAGCAACCAAGAAATTAAATTGGTGCTTCGTTAAAATATAAAGATTGAAATAATATGACGAGATTTTCAATGTAGAACTGATGACTAGAACCAAACAAGCGCCAGTGGAACAGGAAATGAGAAGAAGATGCTGGCGATGGATAGGACACACATTAAGGAAACATACTGATAGCAGTACAAGGCAGTCCTTATTCTGGAACCCGCAGGGTATGAGAAGTCGAGAAAGACAGAAAACCCCACGGGGAAGAAAACTGTAGACGAAAAGGATAAATAAAACATTAAAAGATGCTGATCCAATCTTTACAAGGACGGACCCAGGGCTCCATTTGTCGGCTCCGAACACAACATATACCACCCAACAATCACTTGAACAGAATCCAACCACAACACACTGCAGAGTGCCAGCTATGTACCTACCCCTATGAAACAGTTGACCACCACCTCTTCGAGTACCCAGCACTTGATGACGTTAGAAAAATGTTCCTTCCTCCGAGACCAGAACACTTTATATGGAGCAAAAAATAGCTTGCGAACACATGCAAATACCACTACGTGGCATTGGACCGAAGGGCGAAAGTGCAAGTGCCGTTGCATCAGTAACGACAACAAAGATCCTGAGCGAATGACAGGAGGACCTAGTATAAATTTGTTAAGTTATGATCCTTGCGGAGCTTAAGAGTAATTATGTTGGTGGTAATGAAAACCTGCCCCTAATTCTGAATTTAGCCTCTCAAAATCTCGAGACCTACGGACTTCAGATTACCAATAAAACAACTGAGAGAAGTCAAAAATTAAATCATTACGGGGTCCAAAGTGCTGTCTTAGGCGGGAGTGGAGCTGCAGACGAGCTCTTATCTTCGTTTAAATGTACCTAAGGCATGCGTAATACATAGCCTCTGACAGAAAAGTCCAGCTGCTGGTGTGGCCGGGGAGTGGACGGGAACGGCACCAAATCAAGTTAGATGTGACCGGGCTAGGTCACGGCGACAAATCAAGTCTAGTGTGACAGGGTGAGAATGGGGTGGAATCTTCTATCAATGTTCATCTGTTGTTTTACTGGCGACTGCCAGAGATGGTGATTACAGAATAGGAATTGGAACATAACCCAGGTGGTTCTTTTGGAGACTCGTAACTGTGTTTATGTTTTAGACTGTAAGATCGTCGAAAATATGGTAATATTCTTTTCTCTATTACCTGATGTAAACAAACGACACTTCCTACTGACGTTCAGGAAATAAGTTCAAGCTGGACTAAATATGAAGGAATACCTTTATTTAGTGTCTGTAACCTCTGACAACTTCATAATAGTTCATAAATACATGTGCTTCTGTGGTATACAAACCAATCATCCCAAGAAATAACACACAGCCATCGAACTTACAAGATGGTCCAAACCCCCAAAAAATCACTGCCTCGCTCGTCTCGTGTCCAAAAACAACTCACTTAACCCCCTTCTCTCAAACCATCACTTCCGTCCTAACTACTGGGCAATTCTACCCCAAGTTCGATGACGTCATTTCTGAACCTTTGATTAAATCACTCAAAGGATTTGTGACTAGTGTTATTACACTAACTAGACACGCTCAAATACTTAGTGTTACATCTTGCTAAGTATTCTTACCCTAACTATAATTAAGTGGCAGCACCTTAGTGTAAATCCGACGTAACAGTACTTACTGTCAAACTGGCCTTCTCTTGACGGTCCGGTTTTAACTAACGAGAAGGTCGAAGAGCGAATCTCTGGTGCTCTAAAACCAGGTAAACGAAGCTCGTAAGACTGGGATGCTAGTTTATCTAGGAGAAGGAGAACTGATTTCAAACCCTCTGCTGGCTAAGGAAGGCGACCCGACAGAAATGCCTGTTGAAATCGGAAGCAATGACAGGCTTAACGAAACAGAGCAACGTAGTTAGCTTAATGAAGACGTCAAATCATTATATATTCAGATAAAGTGTCAAATCGAAGTTAACGACCACCTTTAAGTGCAGCTTACGTTTCATTATGAGCATCTTCTAACCACAATTTGGGAACCACTGTCTTAAGACCCAGTGCATGTTCTCGTGTTGACTTAAAGATTAATATTGGTTTACCTCTGAGACATCAACTGAAGTCGCTTGGACTAGAGATAAGGCGGCGTAACCACTTGGACAAACATTTATAATACATAAGGAAGGGAAACCCGAGGCCTGTAAACAGTAAATAAATATTAGACAAACATAAAGGTATGTTTTCAGGTACTCGTAGAAATAAAGAAGTAGAACACTAGATGCTAAAATGATGCTTCGATGACGGGTCATTATGTGTTGCGGGTCGCACTAATGACCCGTCATCGAAGCATCATTTTTTTGGTGATGCCTAGATGGCAGGGAGGATAGGGTGATTCGCTTGCATAGCTAGGCGGGGTTGTCGGACGGAAGGTCCTGGGTTCGAGTCCTGGGTAAGCCACACACGTCTGTTGTTTTTCTGTTGTCTAGTTTTCTGCTTCTTTATTTCTTACGAGTGCCTGAAAACACGTGACCTTGATGTTTGTCTAATATTTATTAACCACATGGACACTCTTAAATGCGGATCCAAGTGTACATGTGAAAAAATCGTGCAACAGTTATGTAATTTGGAGGTGGCACGTTTATTGCAGGATTGTGGAGTAGGGAGTCGAAGCTGTGAAGTCGGTCGTTTTTAGTGGAATCGGATTCCGTAAAAACTTTCTGGACTCCGACTCCGAATTGTATGCCATATGACGTGTAAAAAACTTGTCGGAGTAGGGTTTTTAAAACTTCAGGAATATGAATCGGAACATTGTTTGGCCGACTCCACAACCCTGGTTTGTTGCTTCTATTTAGATATACTGGTGCACGTTCTCGTCGAGTAACCAGCAAAAAGGATTTTCACAGTGGCTCTTACGTTATTGGTTATATAGAGCGAATAGAATATTTCAGAGATAATAGAACAACACAAGGAACGTAAAATATCATCAGTACTTAAGTCTTTGCTCCACGTGGAACATAAGGCAGCCGCTGTAGTTGGCCCATTTGCAGTATACATGAACCAAAGCATTCATGTGTTCGTACAACAGTGGTTTCTGTAGCTATTTGTTTTACATCATGATGTTGTCAGCCCCTACATAACCTCGTACGGCATTGCCTGAGATAGCAATAGTGATATTCTATTTCGGTCTCAGCAGTGACCCTCGGGAATCTCACAGATATTATAAGGCAGGCGGAATAGTTATAAATGATACTACTTACTTGCTTCGTCGTTCCTTTTCTACCATGGGGTGTAGATGTTCACCAAAGATAGCGCCATACTATTTTATCGGCTGTCTTTCTCATTGCCTGGAGCCGCGGTAGCGCAGTGGTTAGTGCACTGGTTTCCTAGCTCGGTGGTCCATGGTTCGATCCCCAGTTGAGGAGGGATTTTTTAGACCGCAAACGGCTCCGGGGTCGACCCAGCCTCGTGAATTGGGTACCAAAACAACTCTGGGAAGGTTAAGGTGGCCGGCGTGATGCTGACCACATCACCCTTAGTGTGACGATGGTCAAGAAAATACGGGCCCAACACCGTATTCCCAATATGCATCAATAGGCGTGTAACGGGATCCCTTCCTCGTGGCCTGGATCCAATCTAGTCCTCGGCCCTTCAGAGATTGTCTAATGTTGTCTTCCCAGCGAACTCTGGGTCGTCCTTGAGGTCTGGATCCCTCAGAGAGATTGCATCACGTAAAGCTGAAACATTAAAGACACACATAAGATGTAAATAACCGAGACACCACGAAATACATCTACAGCTCTGTACTATTTCCTTCTACTGTTCACTGTACTACGAACTCTGGGTCGTCCTGGAGGTCTGGATCCCTGGCTCTTAGTCTCCCATATTTATCGTGGTAACCGATCTTCTGATATAAATGACAAATCAAGTCTTAAAAAATCAACGTGAGAGTTTCTAATTTGGAGACAAACGTAAAGGAAATTATTATTTGACACAGAGATCCGTTGATATAATTCATTCATCACCCTTCAGCTCCCAAGGAGCATAGGCCTTCAACAGACTAATCCACGTCTTCCTGTCCCGTGCAATCAGCTCAAGGTCTTTCCATGTTTTCCCCATTCATTTCATGTATATCTGCAATTCTCTTCTCCGCATATTCTTCGGTCTCCGATATCAGGTACTCTCAAATATAATCAGGATGGGTTTTACCATCAATACTAGAGAAGGCTGACCACATCACCCTAGTGTGCCGATGGTCAAGAAAATATGAGCCTAACACCATATTCCCAATATGCCTCAATGGACGTGTAATGGGATCCTTTACGTTTTTTTTACTAGAGAAGGCCACTCTCCAAACCTCCGACGTCTTGCGGGCAGTGTTAGAATGTGCAAGAACATGGAAGACACACCCACGACGACTGTTGCCTCAATTGGCTGTGTGTGGTGTACCCGGAAACGGGGCCTCCCAGTACTGAGGCACAGTTAAGTCCCCGACGTCGCTTATTGGTGCAGAGTTGAGAGAGATGGCTGAGCGAATGCAAACAACATCAACAACACAAATTGGCTCAGCATCACAATCCCCCCTATGGTGCAGCATGTTGAGAACCCAGCATTGCACACTAAGCTTGGGGGAATCACATGGGCACCAGACTTAATACTGGCTCTTGACTGGATGGCCGCATGCAGACGATTTCTACAATGGAGAGATGGCAGGTGGTGGGTACCGGGAAGTGGCTCTGTGCAGGACGTGAGGATTCCTTGGGAGAGCCCAGAACCAGAGCACAGCATCGTGTAAGCTCTGCATAAGTGGAGAGCCCCTTTGGATGACGGGGAATGCACAGTATACAACCCCACGCATCCCCTACTGCTAACTTAGAACCAGAAGTGGGGTCCTCTGGATGCGTGCCAGGCCAGGATAAAATGCCTGGGAAAGAGACTGGAGCTCAGAACTACCAACTCAATATGTTGCAGGATGGCAGAAAAGCTACGGCAAAGACAGGTCTATTTTGAAGATAATGCCAAGCACAACCATTTTTTCACCACACGAGCTTGGACGCCGCCTCGGTAAACAAGGTCCGCGCAGAGCAGTGACACCCCAGGTTGCTTGCGAATAGTCTACTACTGGGAACATAAACAGATTAGGGATGAACCCACTCTCCCGTTGAAGAAGTGCTGAAGTCGTAGATACTGGGCCAGAAGGCGCACCGGAAACCACAGTATCACGCAACTCGCTTTTTTCTATGGATGAGTACACCGTCAAATAAATCTCGTGCTGGTGCTCGCCCTGTGGAGTTCCACTAGGCAGGTGCAGTGCCGGACTCTGAGCCTCGACAGAGCCCACCCTCAGCTACTGGAAGACCCTCTAGACTGTCTTGTGGAGTCAGCAGACGGCGGAGGAGAACTACTGACCGAAACAAAACAGAAAGAGAGAAACCCAGAGTGCCACTTATCATAATGCACTAGAATGCAGAGGGAGTGAACAGCAAGTAGGCTGGATACAGCAAAAAGACGGAGCTGGAAAATATCTTGTATGAGAAGCAAGCCAGTGTTTGCTGTATCCAAGAGACTCACTTGAAAGTAGATCAAACCTTTAAATTAAGGGGATATCAATGCTTCAGATCCGACAGACAAGATAGACGAAAAGGAGGAGTACTTACTCTTGTAAGGAATAACATTCATGCACATGAAAGGAAAACCTTCATGGATGGAGCAGAATATCAGCTGTTGCAGCTAAAGGTAGACAAGATGGAAATAGAACTCCTGAACTATTACTGTCCGAACAACAAACCCCTGAGTCTCAGCTCTATACAGGTACTAGCCACCAACTTTATAGCAGTTGGAGACTTTAATAGTCACTCACAGAGTTGGGGCTATAACCATCTAGATCACAGGGGTAAAGAGGTTGAAACATGGCAAGATGACCACTCCCTAATCCTATTCAATACTGCCACAGATACCCTTCTACTTCAGAGGATGGCACACAACTTCAACTCCAGATCTTGCCTTCGCCACCCCAGATATAGCTGGACTCATTAGTAGAGAAGTAGGAGATTAACTAGGAGGAAGCGACTGTCGTAAATTTATTTAGAGAGAAAAGAGTCTTTGAAATAGTGGTCCGGTTTAGAGTGAAAAATGATGGTGGAAAGCTCAGTGATAGAAAATGTAGAGATTTAATAGTTGCTTCACAGCGAGCTGGAGGAGAGTAAAGACAGACTTATTTAACGACAAATCGTTTCTCTCAATCTTCTCTTTCACTCTCCTGGTCAAACAATTAGTTGCCAGTTTTCCAGACCCGCATCTGCGCGCACACCGATTTGGTGTTTTTCACACACACAGGCGACGTTGATACAAACTATATTAAACGAATAAGGGGAAAAGTTGGGCTTTGGGTATATCCAACACACAGAACTAAATGAGTTTATGTGATTTTATTCACTTTAAACATCAATCACTAAAAACATCAGATATTACATAAATTATCATAAGTACACAAATGCAAATAACAAGTTTGGAAGGGGTGAAGAAGATTGGTATCGACTAAGCCCTTCCCGCTTATTAGACAAAGATAAACCCAGTCCAAAAGATAGATAATATCAGGAACATAGGTACGTTAACCTAACAGTGAAGTTAATTACTCTGAAAGAGGTGTTACAAAATTAGGTATAGGTGATAGAAAAAAACCTGTTCTTCCCAGCTGTTCTTCCCTTTACTAAGCAAATGGAAAGGAGGTGGTTTTAAACAGAGTTAACAGATTATCAACTATCCCACTTAAAGGAACAATGTAGGGTATACAGAAAAGATATATATTACCAGGTAAGCAAGTTAACAAAATGGTCACACAAAAGAATTAATTTCCTGTCATTCATACTCGCGCTAGCAAAGGCTTTCACTCATCTTGCTCTCACTTACCGATTGTGAAAAAATCTTGCACTCCATAGAATAACACAACAGCAGTTACACCTCAAACTAAATGTATGAGTGTTTGTTCAAGTTCTAGCCCCAGATTAGCGGGTAGGCGGTCAGCACATAAAATGATCCCGTAATCGCTGGAAAATGAATATGTAGTTGTGTCTCTTTTCTTAATAACAGTTTCTATGGGAGGGCACGGTCTCTGATACCGGGGTGAGGATGGTGTGGTCTATTTGACTATGCCGCTGATAATAAAATTCTTACGCGTGCTGGTACACTTTATCCGTGAGGTATGGTTTAAGTCCAGTGAGAAAACTAGTCACATCACTGTTCAGGAAATTATGAATTATCTCTCTGTGTCAGTTAAACTAACAAAGCTCGGGCCAGTGTTCTTCTTCCCGTTACGACTTAAGTTGTTTGATGGTGCGTTAAATTTGTCTTTGGGTGTGCTTTCTTTGCTATAAGTTAGATAGCGGAATTCCAAACATAGAATCGCCTCAAAGGTTAAAAATTTACACAGTCTCAACAAGTTCTGCGTCAGGGGAACTCTACACACTGTTTATGCTTTGCCTTGCTTAGATTGATTTCTTTATTGCTTTCTTAATGCTGGGATCGCACAGGTTACGATCACTCTGTATGAAAGAAAAAAAAGACATGTAATATACCGAAAACAAATAACCTTCTAAAGCGCGATGAATTTCCCGTTAAGCCTATAATACACTCGAGTATTTAATTATGTATTTAATAAACACTGCGCGAATTCTAGTGGTTAAAAACCCACATCTATAAAACTAGGACTTAACTGAATTTATTAATTATAAATTCCTTCGCGACTTTAAAAGTTAATTTAAGCATCTATTATCTTTTGAAATAATATAATAGATAGATCATTATATTTACCACTGGAACTATTGAGATGGTTTAATTTAATAGATTTAAATTAACACAAAATCCATTGAAATAGAATGACTGAACTAGACCACTGATCACTTTACACAATATATATATTTTACCGCTTTGCACAGACTAGAAATCACTGCAAATATATATATAAAATCCAAGGGAAAATCTATAAAAAGATTTCAATAAAGCTAGTGCTTCTGTAAAGGTCTGGCCAGCGAGTGATAACGTGTCTAGTTCTTCATGGTCTATTTAGCTAAAATGGAATGTAAGTTGAGTGGGACATGATAAACTTGACAACTTATTTGATCTCACGAACTTTTGGGGATCTGACCGCCAAATCAAGAGAAGAAGCCGCCCCCTGGTCTTCGTATCCGCTCGCTGCTGCCCGTTTCGCTTCCCCCGTTCGCTCGGTTCTACGATTGACACCGAGACGCGAAAATAGCGGCAAGCAACTGCGTCTCGTAGCAGGGACCACTACTGTCTTTGATAGCGCCGATAGTCTCCCCTAAAATCCCTCGGTCTGACTCTTTGATCTCGTGCCGCCTACTAAATGAGTCCCGGTGGAATGAGTTCTGGCAAACGAAAAGTTACAACAAATGTTCAGGGGTTCTAATGTTATGAAAAGCTAAAAGTCCCTTTAAATCATCCATCATATCAGGGAGAATTCACTTGTCAAACTAGACGTACGTCACAGCGACCATGGCCCTAACTTTCTTACTGCCCAGAGTGTAACTCTCAGTACAGGCCCAGTCATTACAAGATGGAATTACAAAAAAGCCAACTGGGGTTTATTCAGGCATCAGGTGAACCCGTTACTGTCTGACCTCAAGGTGCAGAACAGAGACATTAATGAAGTGGTAAAAGACTTCAACAGATGCATCCTTCAAGCTGCAAAAGAAACCATTCCCAAAGGATGCCGGTGTAATTACACGCCATACTGGCCCAGTACACTCCAAGAACGCCATGAAGCTATGGGCAGGGCTAGAAAGGACGCAGAGTCTCAGCCTTTACTTGAAACTCACAACAAATGGAAAAAGGCCGTAGCAGAGTTGCAGAGAACAAAGTTAGAAGAAAAACGGAAAAGCTGGAGAAATAAAACGACAGCGCTGAACCTTGAGAAAGACGGCAAGAAACTTTGGAGATTAGTCAAATCTCTAAATGAAGAGAGTTCCTCGCCTAGGCAAACTATCACATTGGATGAAGGTAGCAAATGTCTCAGAGGAAAACAAGCTGCAGACCTGTTTGCTAGAAGATACAGTTCAGAAAGCAACTTATCCATTAACATAGACCATCAGAGAGAGATAAGAAAAGAAATACTGACAACCATGGGACAGACAGATACTCCTGCCCCAATGAGAGAACCCATCACACTAGGAGAACTACAGAACGCTATTTCCAAGCTTAAGCTCCAAAGGTCACCCGGCCCAGACAAAATCAGCAACGAAATGCTAATAAATCTGAGCTCAGCAGCAAAGACAAAACAGCTTGAGATATTCAACCACAGCTGGGTGAAAGGAACGGTACCCTAAGTATGGAGAGAAGCCATCACAATACCCATACTAAAGAAAGGGAAATGTAAGACCAAGGCTGCAAGTTACCGGCCAATCAGTCTCACAAGCTGTGTTGGGAAGACTATGGAGCGAATAGTCAACCACAGATTGAAATGGTATTTAGAGTCTGAGCAGATCCTGGTGCCGGAACAAGCTGGATTTAGAGAATGCTACAGCATAGAAGACCAAGTTACGTACTTGTCTCAAGCAGTAGAAGATGCCTTCCAAGAGAAGAAAAAAGGTCCTAACGATCTGGGTCGACTTCAAGCAGGCCTTTGACAAGGTGTGGAAAGATAGCCTTATTGCAAAACTTAGGAGAAGTGGAATCCAAGGCAACATGATAAGATGGATCCAGTCATACTTGCACAGCAGGAGAACTAGAGTCACCCTTGATGGTCTGCAGAGCAGAAAAGTGTTGCTCTATCAGGGGGTACCTCAAGGAGGAGTAATTTCTCCAACACTCTTCCTTGTTTACATCAATGACCTGGTGAAAGATCTCCCCACTGGAGTGAAAGCTGGTGCGCCGATGAAAACGTCACCACAGCAAATTATAGAATGCAGCGGGCAGCAGACATGATAATGTCATGGGCAGAGAAATGGCTTATCACAATAAACACAGACAAAACCTCCACAACACTGTTCTCCCTCGCCCCCAAGGACACAGCAGCTAACATACACCTAGGGACAACCATGATCAAGGAAGAAAGCTACCCCACCTATCTTGGGGTGACATTTGACCAAAGGCTTACATGGAATAAGCATATTGAAAATGCAGAAGGAAAGGCCCGAAGACGACTAGGCATACTCAGAAAATTAGCAGGTACCAACTGGGGAGCAAATGAACGAACTCTAAAGAAGATTTATAATGGAGTAATAAGACCACACTTAGAGTTTAGCTCAGCAGCATGGTCATCAGCTGCTAACTCACATCTGCAGTCGTTGGACAAGGTGCAAAATCAAGCTCTCAGGCTCATTACAGGAGCCATGAAAACTACACCGATATCAGAGATGCAGAAAGCTGCTGGATTACAGACATTGTCTTATAGAAGAGACACAAAAAGCATGATGCAGGTGGTACAACAGTATGCCAACGCACCCAATGATGGCAAGACTAGATTATCTGGCATTGGGACGTCTAAAACGTAGCAGCTTTGTGCATCGGGGAAAAAGACTTAAAAGACAGCATCAAGAAGACCTATACAAGAAGACAACACCTCTGAAGCCCACCCTATACCCTGTACCATGGGAACAGGCCAGCAGTGCCCTCCAAATTAATACATCAGTCAGTGGTCTCACAAGTGGATATGAGTATAATGATCTGCAAAAACGAACTGCTACATTGAGTATGATCCAAGAAAGCTATCCCGAACAATCATGGATACATGCCTGTACAGATGCATCAGCAACAAATGCTGTTAGGAATGGAGGTGCCGGTATCTTTATCTCATATCCTGACAACCACTATCAGACTAGGCACATTCCCACTGGTAAATTCTGTTCCAACTATACAGCTGAGGTTCAAGCTGTAGAGCAAGCTGCAAATATGATTTATAACACCAACTCTGACTGTCACCAGGTAGTCATCCTCACAGATGCACTGTCTGTCCTGCAAGCTCTCAAGGGTGGTTAACTCCCACATCTGAGAAATGAACTAAACAAGGTAGCTGCCAAAAAAAGAACCATACTTTAGTGGGTACCATCTCATTGTGGTGTACCCGGAAATGAAAAGGCAGATAAACTTGCAAAAAAGGGAGGAGAATGTGAACAAGACGATAATGAAATCACATACACTGAGAAAAAGAGAGCTATCCAGACTATCAGAAGAGAACAGAATCAACCCAACGACGACTATCACACTCTCGACCGGCAGGGACAGATAACCATTTTTCGCCTCAGGACAGAGCATAACAAACTGAATAAACACATGCACAAGCTACGATTGTCTGCTTCACCACTGTGCACATATGGATTAAACGAACAAACTGCTGAGCATGTTCTACAGGATTGTCCTCTGTAGACCAGTTAAGAAAGATATACTGGCCCAATGACTCAACCCTAAACTCACAGCTGTATGGAGCTAAAGAGGAACTTCAGACAACGGTCGAATTCATCAAGAGAACTCGTCTGACGGTGTAAACATCAAAGATGCGATCGCAAGAAGAAGAAGAACCATCAATACTCGTTAAATATATGAATCAATTAGGCTAAATATATACTATACAAAACAAAATACAGTATTTTCCACGAAATAGACAGCTAACTGGTCCAGGAACAAGGCCGAAGTAATCAAAATTGAACTTTCCAAATCAATAGGACCTGGGCGTAAATATATTTGCTGAAATTCTTCTTGCCCCACATTAGTGCTAATTTGGAACATTAACCTGCAGGAAAACAATATGAAACATGTTTAAACTCTTTTTTTTTAATCACTAAAATGTATAAATAAATTGTTTCTAGCACTCAAGGAAACAACAACAATAACAAAACAAGACAAGTCAAATCTGTTATGGAATTTAAAATAGATATGTAATAAGATCAGCTATAGGTCAAGCTCATATCCCAGATTCACAATCAACAACATCAGAGATAGTGAGACCTTGAGGGCACTTGGCTTGAAGAAAGTTCTTCACCTCACTCGGCGTCTGCAAGAAGGGCTGAGTTACACGATTTAGTTGAAATGTCTCCATTGAGCTTTTTTTCAGCTCTTTATTCCATTCATTTTTCCTAGGAAATAAATGCATACCTCATATTAACCGCATTTTACACCCGTCTGACGGAGTTGTAGGCCGATTCCTGTTTCGTCTCCTCAGAAATACCCTCAGGCACTACATCCAGCAATATGTATGCGATTTTAGAAAATTATGTCTGCTTCTAGAATGTTCATTTTCTTTATCACTCACCCACCCAGTCGGTAATTTAATCATCTACTCACGATATGTCCACACTACCCTCATCTATTAATGACCACTATGTAGTAAGTTACACTATTTTATATTTAACGACAGTTCCTTACCTAAAATACCGTAGCCTGAAATGATCAAATTACTTGTAAGACAGAAAATGAAAATAAAAAAGATCATAACATTAGAAATCAGATGATGAATATTTGAAACATCACTAAATCAGCGTTCATATTGGTTATATTGGTATGGATTTATGAAAATTTTTTATTTCTGCTCCAACTGGATCTTGGAGATACGACAGAAGGTAGTCCATAGTAAGACTGCACGAAAGTATTCATGCGCTCTTGCAGCGGAAGTTTCTGTAGTAACGTTTTTTTTTAACATAACGAGCTTGCTAGTCCCAAGCATATCCTTTTATTAGGCGACTAACTAAATGCCTAATGGAGCAGTAGTTTTACTTGTGTGTGTGTGGATCTCCTCAGATACACCGGAAAACTACACTGGGCGTTATAATGGATAGTACGTATCAAACCTATTGAATACACTATGACAGAAAATAAACTTTGAAGCAAAATGTTAATTTTAATGTAGCAGAGCAATGTATATTTCTTCTTATTCTTCTTCTGTGTTCAGTTTGTAGTCATGCCAAATCTGCAGGCCTGTCGCCAGGACAAATTCACCAGTCTTTTCCAGGACAGTGCGGCAGCCGTATAGCTTCTGCTTGAGCTCAGCACCCCCTGGCCAGATGAAGCGTCGAGGATCATCATGGATTGGGCAGTTATGAAGAATGTGTTCTGGATTCCTGTTCCGCATGGACATTCATTCATACGAGATATCCTCTATTGCCTCTCATTAAAAAGTGTATATTTGAAACCATCTTGAATGAGGTAAACACAAATGTAAGATAACAAATCATCTTTCTCCAGATGACTGTCACGAAGTGGTTTTAAAGTTTTAGAGTTTGTCTGAGTATATAGACAAGACACTAGAATGAGGAAGTCTGAGAAGATGGATTTAGATGAGAATACAGTGAATGTGGAAAGATGAGACTTATAGCTTCGAGGGTGAGAACCGAGATTGACTCTCCCTCGCCACTTGTGACTTAATTACTCGCGACTGTCTCACCACCTCTGACCAGTGGCGGATCTACTACGAAACTAATGAAGCTTAAGCTTCAAGGCCCCTAATCCCGGAGGGTCGCCAATAGCGACTTTAGTCCACATTGCTTATACCCAAACCTCGTTGCTGGTTGCGAAGGGGCCCCCATAAAAGTTCAAGCTCCAGGGCCTCAAAAATGTAGGCCCGCCACTGCCTCTGACTACCAGAAAGGAGATAAGGTTTCACTAAAGTCCACAGACACAACAACTACCGCCTCTCCTACTATCCTATTATTATTAAATCTAACACACTGTCCTGCTGCAGACGTATAACTAAATGTCTACACAGTCTTAAATGCCCTCTAGGAAGTCCTACACAGCTAACAACAGTACCACAAGCACTGATTCACTAACGAGCTTTCCGGCTCTTACTCAGAGGCTGTCCTCTAAACTTTCTATCTGACTTTCGAATTTCTCTCTCTCCTCTGCTTCAAGTCAGTGTCTCTCTGACACTACCGTCTTTTGCTGAGTGGCTGACGAGTTGCTTCTCCGTCACTCCCCTCTTCTTGCTTGCAGTTTGGAAAGGTATGTTTTCCCTCTCTCCTTTCCTGAACATTGATAAAGAGGGTCTGGTTCCCTACACTATGTGTTGTTGCCGAAGGCTGTATTTGGGTTCACGGCTTTATTATGGCCGTATTATAAGCACAAGGAAACGCGCCTATTTGGTGTGCTTTATCGAGCTAAGAGCTCCCGATTTAAGAACCCGTTCCCGCTGAGGCATGTGCCTTCACTGCAAGAGAACGTCTCCTTTCTTTCACTGGTGCAGACGTACTGGGCGTCGGTACTGACGCGTCACCAGTTCTCTTCACCTCTGGCGATGTCTCGAACCTTCTAATTCTGAGAAGGCAATATACCGTGGTAGGTGTTAAAACAGTCTACACCCTCCACTAGGTGCCGTGACAATGCTGTAAAACGAAAAAATTAACAACCTCTATACAACAAGTCAACAATATTCTCATGCCTAACACATAAATACCCTAAATTCTTCTACTCCCTGGAGTCCCCTAAATTAATACATCTCCCCTACACAAGCTACGCACACACGATAAACAAATATTCCTACCCAAGGGTCAATTAATTTACAGTCCCTCCTATCTCTTCCCCCGCATCGATGTAGCTAGCTGTTTGTTAGGTAAACCCCAGACACGGGCTGACCTAAATCTTTTGTGCCGTCTTGCCCTTCGGCGTCACAACATTTCATTCTCCACAAGCTAAACTTCCCCTAGTATAAGTTCCCGGCCCTACTTCTTAAGGACTGACCCTGGAAGGTATCAATTAACACAATATTATAAATTAAATCTGACCTCAGCCAATGATATGTTAACTAACTTATGACTCATGTTTCATAAACAAAACGCGCAAATTATTTCCAGCTCACGCGCCGATTTAATACGTAACCTTAAGCAATCGTCTGACCGGCTGCTCAGCGGAATAATATCATTGGTTCTGCGTACCTGGGTCGTATTTTCCCCCCATCCCTACAATTAAACAGGGTAGGTGCGGGTTTACGGGTTTTCTCCCAACGTCTGAAAAATTAACCCAGCCTAATAATTATGAACTCAAACGCCTAATGAAATAAATGACCGCAATTAATTACAGAGAGAAGAAGACTGGGGCGAATTGAAAATAAAACCCGAGTAACTCCTCATAAATGAACGCAAATGATTACAGAGAGAAGAAGGCTGGGACGAGTTGAAAATAAAATCACAGTAACTCCTCACAATGACGACCGAATGAGTACCTTCCGAGCAGAAAGCGTAAACCCTTGCACTATTTTTTCTTAGTGGACTCTCAGGAGACATAGACGGAATAAGGTCATTGCTCCCTCAGGCAACTAAAATGGGGTTACGAATGGGACTAACATCTTCATCATGTAAAAGCATGAGCCTATAAATGCATGATGCAGGCCTTTTTGTGAGGGGACCAGCTGCAGTGGTGGCTCCATGCTCCTTAAGCAGCGAGAAGGACACTTACAGTATATGGACCAGGGTTGTGGAGTCGGCCAACAAGATTTCTGACTCCTGAAATCCTAGAAGTCCGACTCCGATTCCCGACTCCGATTACAGTTTTTTACTAGTCATATGGCGTAAAATTCACAGTCTGAGACTGGACATTTTCTTACTGACTTCGATTCAGACTCCACTTAAAACCACCGTATCCACGACTCCGATTCCACAGCCCTGATTTGAGCATCAGCGTTCAAAGTGTCAATTTTGTTTTTTTTTAAAGTTAAAGGAAGCAACAAAGTGAAAGGAACAGACGTTGTGCTGTCGTAATATACGTGACGTCATACATAAATTGTCAACTCTGATTGGGGCTGGCTTTCGCTAATCCACACCAAAAGAAACTCAAGTCACAAAATGCAAATTAGTGTAGATGTTAAGAGGTGATGTGATGTTTCCTGTAAATGCTTATGAATCCACGCTTACGCACAAAATTAGCAAGACAAGGAAATGTGTCGACTACGTCTGTAAAGTTGTATAGCTACGATTAATTTATAGATGCAGTATCGGCAACATGTGTTTTCTTTGATCGATACCAGACTTTGAAAAACAGGAAGAATTATTATTTCAACAGCAGGAAGATCTCATCTATTTGAAAATGTTAGTCTTTGAAACTGTTGAAGGTCTGAGATACATGTTTAGTGAAGGCGTCTGTTTTTGCCGTTGTCAAGTAGTGTATTATACAGCTTACCGAAATCACACTGGGCGTTCTGAAGGTAAATGTTAATAAAAACGCGCACATACAAATGGATGTATACTGTGGTTTCATTATAATTTTGTAACAACCGGTTCGATTAGAATAGTGGCCTTATTTCCCACCATCTTAACAGAGGAAGATAGCTAGAAATTGTATTTGTAGAAAATAAAATAACATTTATATCATTAAAGCAAGAGAGAATGGTTTAATGAATCACAAATAAATGAGTGACAAATAAAAATAATAACCACCCACATGCAACATGAGTAAGTATTATTACATGTATTTTCAAAACTAGTTGTTGATAAATTAAAGGAAAGACCACAAGACGAGTTGATGCTGTGAATACATGGTGTCCCCTCGTTTCATGACTTGGTTGTCAGCAGCTGTTATGATGTCCAAGACGTAATCAAAACTTCACTAATGATGGTCCATCCTATTCAGTACGGGGCTAACATATATCAGCTTCAGTGATACGAAATATGAAATGTTTTCAACGAGGAGATAATTTATTGTACCTGTAGCAATGTTGTTTCCATTATACTTAATGGAATATATACAGAATGATTCAACGCTTTCCAGATGAACACTTTCCAAAATGTATTACTCAGAAACATGTTTTATATGATCATGTAGTCTATACATATTTTTAAAGGAACTACCAGAGTTATTTTTGTAATCTTACAAATGCTGAGTATTACATCGTTACATTAGTCTAATTTTGCAACGTACATAAATTTAACATGCGGGTCTGCGAACCCAGCACAATTTAAAACCCGTTGCGAACTGGCTGATGGATATCACTGGGGGCAAAGCAATTTTACTACAGCATGAGAATAAATATACACCGTTCTGGTAATGCAGGTGAAGAAACTGCACAGATAAACACACAAAAAGATAGAAAACGTAAAAATGTAACAATTGTACGAACGTTTCTGTGCGTTTTAAAACTGAATGCTATATAGATGTAAGCTACCGAATATCTCTGCAAGTTCTCTATGGTTCACAACAAGATATATTATTATATTATTTATTTGTATGAGGTTAGTAAGGAAAGCTGATATTGTCTACGTAAGAGTCATGGTGAGAAAAATTGGTATTAGGAAGTTGGTGAAAGTGAGTACAGATGACCTTAGGGAGTAGGTAGGAAGTGAGAAAAGATGGCATTAGGAAGTGGGTGGAAAATGAGACAAGATGACATTAGGATATGATGGGAAGTAAGAATAAATAACCTTAGGAAATAGATGGGAAGTGGGAAAAGATGACATTTGGAAGTGGGTAGGAAGTGAAACAAGATGACATTAGGAACTGATGGGAAGTGAGAACAGATGACCTTATGAAGTAGGTGGGAACACCACTAGGCATAGACTGCAAAGAAAGTAATAAAATAGTTTCATTACATCTCTAGAGGTTAGCCTTTCATCATCAGCAATCATGATTGCAATGGTGGTTTTAGGTTAAGGATTCGCCCAAGAGTTATAGATAGGGGCTATAATGGAAACTAAAGAAACGTGGATTCATGCCCGCCAATGCCTTATTTTTGCATACGAACGAAAACTGTCCCTCCACACGGGGCTGCATTACGTAAGTGAAAAAAATACATCACCGTTGGATTGATGTACTTTTAAAACATCAACACACCTGCCCCATTCTTCAGGGGGGAAAAAAATTAATAAATAACAAACTTGTGCTACGATTTTGTTTTTTGTCTTTTGCTTGTGGTGGTGACTAGCCCAAAACCCGCCTTGTGGATATCGAGAGCTTGAATTCGGTAGTTCCTATTCATTATTTACACAAAAGAATCGATCCTGTCTGTTACTCCCAGCCCCCTCTCCCACACACCGCCACCGTCTCCCGGTATTTCTGCTTTCTTGTTTCACAACGTGCACTGATAAGGTAGCGTCCGCGTGTTTATAACCTTTTCAGTTGTGGTGGGTGAAAGTGACAGTAGATACGTCAGTCACAGTACTACCTTTGCTCCGTCATTAAATACAGCACCAGCGGCACCATTTAAAATATTAACAACGACCAACTTGAGTTAGTATTTAAAAAACTATCTACACAGTTAATTGCCAAGTATATTGAAAAAAAAAAACCTGTCATTTTTCTACAGATTCTTCGTTTGAGTTCACCTTTTGTGCATTACGTCAAGTTTCTTAACTATAATCTTCCATTCTGGGCTGAGCATTAACAATGCACATATAATGTTTATTGCTGTCATGAATAAATACTCGAAGTTATATACCAGCTTTGGTTTTGATTTTGATTCGTTGTTTGGAAATACATCGAGCTATTCATGAAATTAATGAACTAGAGACAATCGTTCCTGAATTGTGACTACGACCAGAAATGGCAGCATCAAGTGGCGTGAACATGTGGATAATTGTGATAATTCTATTGGTCAGCTGTGTAACAGGTGAGAACAGTCAGTACATGGTTTTCTTGTGTGTTTTCGTTCATCATATTCATAACCCTCCACTCCCAAAGGAGCATAGGCCTTCAACAAACACATGCCAAGTCCTCCTGTCATTTGCCATCATCTCAAGTTCCTTCCACGTTCTCCTTATCATTTTCATCTGTTTCCAGTTCTCTTCTCCGTGTGCTTCTTGGTCTACCTCTGCCTCTCTTGCCCTGGGAGTTCCAGAACAAGGACTGCCTTGTAATGCTATCAACAAATTTCCTCAGTGTGTGTCCTATCCATCGCCATCGTCTTCTTCTCATCTCTTGTTCCACTGGCACTTGTCTAGTTCTTGTCATCAGTTCCACGTTGGTAACCTTGTCATACCATTTTAATCCCTCTATTCTACGCAAGCATCCATTTATGAAAGTCTGTAGCTTTTTGGTTGTTGTCTTTGTTGTTCTCCATGTCTCAGAGCCATACAATAGGACTGACTTCATATTTGAGTTGAAGATTCTTATTTTCGTGTTGGATCCGATTTCTCTTGATCTCCATATATTTCCCAATGCAATGAAAGCTCCTCTTGCTTTTTGTATTCTTATTTTGATATCACTGTCTGTCCCTCCAACTTTGTCTATATTGCTGCCAAGATATGTGTACGATTCTACATCTTGTATTGGTGCTTCTTCAAGTTCAACCCTGTTTTCATTACCTGCATTTATTCTCATTATTTTTGTCTTTTCCCTGTGTATTTTCAGACCCAATTGCTGTGACCTCTTATCGAGTGTTTTCAATTTGTCCTGCATCTGATTACAGTTATGGGACAGAAGAGCCAAGTCATCAGCAAAATCCAGATCATCCAACTGCTTAGTCAGAGTCCACTGGATTCCATTTCTGTTGTGTGTTGTTGATGTTCTCATAACCCCGTCTATTGCTAATAAGAAAAGAAATGGAGACAAGAGGCATCCCTGTCGCACTCCTGTTCTTATCCCAAATGGTTCTGTAAGCTGTCCTTCATGAAGAACTCTGCATGTCATGTCTTCATATGTTTTCTTTATTAAATTAATGATCTTCAGGGGAACTCCATAATGCCTCATCAATTTCCAAAGTGATTCTCTGTCAACACTGTCAAATGCCTTTTCGTAGTCCACAAATCCGATGTATAATGGTGAATTCCATTCCAGACTTTGTTCAACTATTATTCTCAAAGTGGCTATCTGGTCTGTACAGGATCTGTTTTGTCGAAAACCTGCTTGTTCATCTCTCAGTTTCTTGTCTATGGACTCTTTTAATCTCTAAAGGATAATCCTATTTAATACTTTTCCTGGCACTGATAGTAACACTATTCCTCTATAATTTGTGCACTCTTGTAAATTTCCTTTCTTAGGCAACTTAACCAGATATCCTTCCTTCCATTCTGCTGGTATCTCTTCATTTACCCAGACTTGGTAAAGTCTGGGAAAAGTCTGGGTGTTTTCGTTACCCCGTAATTAATTTTCTCAGGTGCTGTGGTATAAATTTTTTTAATTTAATGTTAATAAATATCCCATTCAACCTCTGATGGTTTTATAATTAAGATATATACTGAAGCACATTAACAAAGCACCAAAACGCACTATTATATATACTGATGCCGAGAAGCTGGAAAAGAAAAGTGTGGAAATGGATTTTCCCCGTGTTTGTCATGAGGTAGAGAGCGAATGGCTGCTGGAATGGAAAGTGCATGATTCAACCCACGGGTTTGTGTACAGACTACATGAAAACAATGAAAGTTACACGTGCAACACGATTCCCAACAGCTATGACCCTGCGTTGTGGCAGTGTACTCGGTATAAAAAGGCCGTTGAGACAAAACACCCAGTACGTGTGCTTGAAATGCCACGACTATCTGAAAACGACCGCCAACGAGCCATTGGTATGTTGGAGACCGGAATGAGCTCGCGGGCCATTGCCAGAAGGATGAATTGCCACCACAGCACTATTGTACGTCTCAATGAACGTAACGGAACCACTGGCAGTGCCCGGGATAGACTTCGGAGTGGCCAACCCCGAGTTACTACCCCTGCGCAAGATCGTCATATTGTGCTGAGTCACCTAAGGAATCGTTCTCTCCCGGCAAGTCAAACAGCAAGAGCAATAGTGGGTAGACGTGGGCAAGTCTCTCGAATGCCAGTCATACGACGACTCAGAGATACAGGCCTTACTGCAAGACGACCTTATGTTGGGCCAAACTTTTACTCACAGACATCGTCAGCAGCGCCTGCAATGGGCAGAGCAACGTGTCAGATGGACTAGACTGCAGTGGAATGCTGTCCTATTCACAGACGAGAGCAGATTCAACATATCCTTTGCTAATGGACGTATGCGGATTTGGCGACGGTGTGGAGAGCGCTTTGCAGATTGCTGTGTTCGTCAGCACAACCGATTTGGAGGTGGCAGTATTCACATTTGGGGAGGATTCAGTTTTCACCATCGCTTGCCTCTTCACGACTTCCGTGTAAATGTTAATGCTGTGAAATATCAAGATGAGGTTCTGGATGCATTGGCTGCTCCTGCGTTCACAAATTATCCAGACTTGCAGCTTCTCCAGCAGGATAACGCACGTGCGCATACCGCATGCATTACGCAGCAATATCTACAGCAGCAGAACATTGTGACGATTGATTGGCCTGCCCTATCACCAGACATGTCCCCTATAGAACATCTGTGGGACGAGCTTGGACGCAGAGTCTACAGGCAAGGTTCTCCAGCTAATCTGCAACAGCTCGAAGCTGCTCTTACACGTGAATGGGACTTGATTCCCCGGAATTTACTTCAGAGACTTGAGCGTTCCATGCGGAGCCGCTGCCAAGCTTGTTTGCAAGCACACGGTGGACATACCAGATACTGAGGATAGTGTGAATGAATTTTTTTATTGGTTGCATTTTTGGTTTTCTCCCTTGCCTGCACAGAATGCAATGAATTTCATAACAATCAAATGTACAAATTAATGACCAGCATGGATTCATAGGAAAATGAATAAAGATTCAAAATATGTAAACTTTTAAACACTTATATTTACATTTCACACTCTGTTCCTGGATTATACAGGTGGTGCGTTTTTAATGTGCTTCAGTATATATTGTTTTCAATTCAAAAGAATAGGAATAACTACCGATACGGGAAAGTGGTAAATCATATTTTTTTCTGGTAGACGAAGTTGTTGAGGTTGCTTATGTTAATTAAAATAGTGGTCTCGTGATATTCACTGCTTTCATCTACTACCAGTGGAGTAGTTAAAAAAAAAGGTACTCCCATAGCAGATACTGCCGTAGGATAATGACGTGTTAGAGACTTTAGTGGTAGAGGTCCAGCACCGAGAGGTCTCTCACGGTGTTTCATGTTAGTATCACCTCACTACTAAAACATGTCTGTCTCTCGCGAAGTCTCATGTTAGTATCACCTCGCTACTAAAACCTGTCTGTCTCTCACGGTGTCTCATGTAAGTATCACAGCATAAATAAAACATTACTGTCTCTCACGGTGTCTCATGTTAGTATTACCGCATAAATAAAACATGGCTGGTTTTATGGTGTCTCATGTTAGTATCACCGCATAAATAAAACATGTGTCTCTCACGGTGTCTCATGTTAGTATCAACTCACTACTAAAACACGTCTGTCTCTCACGGTGTCTCATGTTAGTATCACCTCACTACTAAAACATGTCTATCTCTCACGAAGTCTCTTGTTCGTATCACCTCACAACTAAAATATGTCTGTCTTTCACGAAGTCTCATGTTAGTATCATCTCGCTACTAAAACAAGTCTGACTCTCACGGTGTCTCATGTTAGTATCACCGCATATATAAAACATGTGTCTCTCACGGTGTCTCATGTTAGTATCAACTACCTACTAAAACATGTCTGTCTCTCACGGTGTCTCATGTTAATATCACCGCATAAATAAAACATGGCTGTCTCTCATGGTGTCTCATGTTAGTATCACCGCATAAGTAAAACACGGCTGTCTCGCATGTGACCGTGTGTGCTGATGGTGAAAACGTATAGTGGATTGTTCGATCACTGTCCTCTCTGTGGGTGGCTGTTAATGATGGAGATGTTTCGACACGAATACAAACAGCTGCATAAACTGATGTGGGGTGATGTAAACTCATGGTAAACAGATTTCACTCTAACAGCGGTGAAACGGAAAACGTGAAACTGTTTATTTACATCTGTTCACAGTGTCAGACAAAATCACGTGGAAGGGGATTACTCTGCCCGACTTTCCATTTCTGTATACAGCTTTAGTACAACAACTTTTATTTCATGAAGATTTTACAAAAAATATGTCGTCCTTGCTTCCTCCTTTCATTCCTTCCTCTGAGTCTCTGCTAATACATTTTCCTCTCAATGTAACTGTCTCTGCTGTCTTAGCCTACTGGCTTGATGAACCGTTGGAAAACTTCGTAATGAAAATATCACTAAACTTCTCTCACTCGAACTTCTAAATTCTAGTTTTTTGTTCTTCTGACAAAGTTCTATTCTCTAAAACGACTGTGTGATTTCTTTGGGTATCTTGTACGAAGACTAGCCTACACCGCCAGGGTTGATTATTTCTACCAAAACCCGTCAGTACGTCAGTGCTGGTCTTGTAAACTGCTGGTCTTGAAAACTTTGAAAAACATCTTGCACACTTCTTGAAAATATTCGTTAACTGTTCTAAATTGCATCAAGCGACAATTTTTCTATCATGATGGCATTTGAGCGCACAGAGAGCTCGACAGCAATGCAATCTTTTGTGGACACAAAAGGCAACCAAACTATGACATGCTGTCTTAATCACTCCCCGTATATGGCTCACCATTCGATACTTTAACACGTGGGAGAAAACACATTCCCATCTTACGCCTATCGCGTCCGATTTACCATTACAATTCATAAAACCCTACAACTCAAGCTTTGTCACGAATCGTTCACTCCAAAACCCGTGCTTCATGCTCTGTTCACATTATTTTAGACAAAAACAACTCACCCAATATACCCAAGGAACATAATCATAATTAGTCTCCCTTCGCTGAATAAGTCTAAGATCCATATATTCTTATTCCCCTTTAAGTAATCATATGACGTATGCAAATTTTTAAAACCATTATTTTATTACATGCAATTTTTTTATATACTTAAATCAAGGACCTATTTTTAAGGGGCATAACTTAAAAAGTTGCATCCCTTAGTTTCAAAATACAACCGCTTACTTTATTATCTCCCATATTAACAAAACCAACTTGTGCGTTAATATTTTACGCAAACTTCCTAACCCATATTTTCATACTCAATCTGTCTAATCACCTATGACTTCAAAACTCCGACTACACATATTTGGTACATTTTTTCGTACAACACAGTCCAGTCAACATACGTAGGTAGGCACACACCCGGTACAACGCACCAACGATACTAACAACGTCCTTCTCAGGACGCCACTATTCGAGAAAAGATCGCATTATCGTCAAATTGGTCAGAAATAAACCACACGCCAAAAAGAGGAAGGTTTACACCAGCCCACCAGCGCTGAACAGCCAGGGGAATAACAAAACTACAAACAACAAAGACAGACAGCCAGAGAGCAAGATTGCCCCAAGTACTCGTGCCGGGACCGGTCTTTCTCCAACTCTTGACAGGACGACGGAGTTAACTGTGACGTGTGTAGACCCGACTGAGAGTCTGAGTGGCCCGACTCCTTGCGAGGCAGAGGAGAGGGCAGATGCAAACGTCCCTGGCCTAGATGATGAAGACCCAGAACGTTACAACAGATGCTGGAAAGAAGAGAGAAAAGAAGACAGGAGCTTATAACCATGTGGCCACCACCACACGAACCCGAATCGACAGCTGAAACCTTGTCTACTTTAGAGACGCCGCACCAAAACCCGATGACAACCCAGAATATAGAAGGTCGGAAATCTACATCACCTACAACCCAGAAAGCATCTTCGAAGCCACCACCACACGATGCCGAGTTGACAGCTGTGGCTACCCCAGGGAAGCTGCTCCAAAATCCGAAGACAATAAAATCACCACCAAAGCTTGAATCTAGTCCTGACCGGAGAAGGAAAGAGGGAACACAGGCGAGCAAAAAAGACGACACAGATGCGATAGAGAGGTTCGTTAAGATCACGCAGATGTCTGGAGGTGAGGCTTCACTCAGGGCTCTACCAGATGACAAAGTGATCTGCATCCTCGAGACAATAACTGGCAGGAGAGGACTCTCTAAAGTAAGGAGGCACGAAAAGGGAGTCGTGCTTTCCCTTAACAAAACTACAACAACCACTTCGCTGATGACAGAACTTGAGGCAGGTCCAAAAGAAGTGCAGTTGCCCCACCAGATAAAAGTGGTGGTGGAAAAACACAAGACCACAAAGAAGTTTGTCGTAAGAGGGGTGGACACCAGGTGGCCCGCTAACGAGATTCACAACAAACTACAGACCGAAAACGCAGACGTCAAATTCACGCAGGTCGAAAGGCTAAAAACATGGGACAGCAAAGACACAAACCTGATTGTAATAACAATTGAAGGGTCGACAAGACCTGAGAGACTGACGCTCGAAACTACTTCAAAAAGGACAGAGGCATATATCCCTCCGGTCATGCAGTGCTCTAACTGCCAGCAGTTTTCACACACAAAGAAAACGTGCAGGAGAGATGCAGTTTGCCGGTATTGTGCAGGTAGCCACCCATATCGCGACTGTCCCAAGGCGAAGGAGGATCAAAATTACAAGGTCATAAATCCAAACCGTACCTGTGCAAACTGCCTCGGAAACCATGGGGCAAGATACCGAGGCTGCCCGATGTTCCAGGAAACAAAGAGCATCTTGGAGGAGGCCGTGTCCAAAAACAAACCTTTCAGAGAGGCAAAACACAGAGTGACTGCGGATGTTACAGACAAACAGTGCAGGATTGACAGAAGACAGTTACATCAGCTGACAGCGGAAGTAAAAGAGATGAAACCGAAACTCCAGGGCGAGAAGAAAAGTAGGCAGACTCCCGAAAAACAAATTGACAGTGAAGATGTAATAGATCTTAAGAGCATTAGGGAAATGATGGACGACATGAAAAGAATACAACAACAAATAGAAAGAGATGTCAAGAAGCTGACAGACCTGAAGGAAGAAAACTCAGAAATCCTAAAGAGAATTGAAGCAGAACGAAGAGCCGTAGAGGAAATGACATCCAACACACGGGAAACAAATACGAACAACCAAACAGACGAAGAAGTCATAGAAGAAACACTAAACAGACTACTACCTGCAATCATAGAAAAAGCGCTTTCTCAGATACAGGAGAAAAGGAAGACACAAGATCCAGAAACGAGGAGGGCAAAAACAAACAAAACCACACAAGCCAGATAGGGAGGCAGGATATGATAAACACCATGAACACGCCACGACACCATGAACAGACAAGCAAAGAAGAAGTAACCAGACAGTCAGCTATTGGTCCTTTTTAGGACCAGTCCTTTTCAGGACTATCAACCTGCTAGCACCGAAGAAAAAACACGCACACTATACCCCAATTATAACCAATTTTCAGGTTGAACAGGGTATAACAACAATATAGTAGACAAACGAACGAACTAACGAACAGACTACACTTTGGCGTCTTTCTCCTCTACTCTATGTACTCGCTCTAGAACCACTGCTAGAGAAAATCAAATAAGACAGTACCATCAGAGGCACTTTTATTCAGGGTAAAGGGGAACAAAAGTTGCTTGCCTACGCAGACGATACTACCTTCTTTCCCCCCAATGATAGGTCTATACAAAATATTCTAGACACTTTCACGCTTTTTGGTAAAGGTAGTGGGTCAAAATTAAATGTCCAAAAGTCTACAATTATGGGTATAGGCAGATGGAAAAACAAAGCAGATTTTCCCTTTGATTTAACGTCAACAACAAACATGAAACTGTACGGTATATACTTCCCATCTCACCCAAACCGCACACACAAAGTCACATGGCAGAACTTAGTCGCATATATCACAGACACGCTTCACCGCTACAAATACAAAAATACAACCATTTTTTCCAAAAGTGCAATAGTGAACTGCTTTATTATTCCAAAAAATAATTTACATTGCTACAGTCTTTGACCCTCCACAACATACGATGACAGAGACAAACAAGGAGATTAGGCGTTTTGTTTTTGGGTACACTTTATTTAGCATTAAACATCAAACACTCATGCAAGAAAAAGATTCTAGGGAGTTGCCCTCCAGGATATAGGGACAAAAATAAAGGCACTTCGAATCAGACATGTAGGAAATATAATAAGAGACCCAGAAAAACACACATTAGGCCATTACTACGTAGGGCTTAGACTTGCTAGACTGAGACCACTGAAGAACAATGTCCCACACCATTACGGCACACTACCACACTTTTACAGGGCATGCATACAAGCCATCAGAGGACACGAAATTTTAATTAACCAGAAAACAAACAAAATTTACAAACACTTAGTCAGGTTACAAGCACCACTTTTACACCTAAGAATTAAAAGAGGTTACAATTACTTTATAACAGGTTACACTGAGATTTTTACCGATCTTCAACACAAAAGCATCGCACCAAAAGCCAGAGAAGTCACATATCGACTTTTATATAACATGACACCAACCTCAGAAAGAGCAGCACACAGATTAAGACGAAAATCACGATGCAAGATGTGCCAGGCAAATGTACAAGAAAGTGAGGAACACATTTTCTATAAATGTAGTACAATTATACCAGCACAGAGAATCTTACAAGACATACTGGACACACATACGACACAAAAAACAGACATTTTCAAAACTATTATGCTTAATTCAATTCCCAAGACACTACCAGACATCCCTTTTAAATTAAGGCTTGTGCTCTCGGAATTTCGTTTTTTAATATGGAAATGTCGCATTCAATCAGTATTTGAGTACAAAGTTATCTGCTCAGCCTTTCTCCTAAATTTGTTCCTCCAGCGAGTGACGCTTATTTTAAAACCTGTCCACTATCCCCAGCTACCTGTACCTCGACCTGCCAAATATTCTTAAATCCAAGCCTTTAGTTTATACGGAAGGTCC
This sequence comes from Oreohelix idahoensis, assembly GCA_024509875.1. NCBI lineage: Eukaryota > Metazoa > Mollusca > Gastropoda > Stylommatophora > Oreohelicidae > Oreohelix > Oreohelix idahoensis. Next base: position 143,515 of record JAMPIV010008611.1, on the reverse strand, counting down.
CTATCCTACAACCCCCCCCCTTCTCCCACCTCCACCCCACTACCAAAAGCGTGGTATTCCATCACCTGTGTTTTTTCTACCTTCCCCACCCCCTTTAACACACATCCTCATCCTCCCCACACACACAACGTTAAAGGTGAGGGACTCCATCACCCAATATTTTTATCTTAAGTACATGTGTGAGAGAGTGTGCATGTTTACAATTTTTCATCCTCCTTTTTGTCATGTCCGCAGAGAGAAGCCTGCCTTTAAATTATTATTTTATTTTCTATGTATCTATTATTATTATTATTGTCATTATCATTATAATATTTTAATGCATATGTACATGTGTAGTTTATTTATTTTATTATTTATTTTGTATTTATTTATTATTATTATTTTTTTTTGCTTAAGACGGATGATGCAGAAGTAAGAGTTTTTATAGGACAATTTTGCTCAAGTCAGCAGCAGACCGTGTGGTCTTCGGTCAGAATATGTGGGAGTCCAAAAAAAAAAAGAGTTGGAAAAATTTTATAAACAAATTTTAATGCTGACCCTTGGCGTTTCGCGCCAGTTTCTAAATCTATGGAGCGCCGTGACACGTTGAAGATTTACGACCAATGGTATCCGACACCGGTAATTATGGGGACCCGGACAGTCACGAATGCCAGCATTGGAAGTCGTCAATAGCGGTCGTTGGTCATAGCGGCAGTGGAAAATCGGTTTAAGTGTGCGTAAGTGTGTATGTGAGTGTGTGTGAGAGAGCGATGGGTACTTTATTTTCCATTGGGAATATTTTACAAACCGGGACTATCCTTTTCTTTAACATTATTGAGGCCAAATTTAATTTTGCTCTTTTTATCTTGAGAAATCGAATAAGCAAGATAAATAACATATGGGAGCAAGTATAAATGAGTATGGGAACGAATATATACAGTAGTATTTGCGTGTATGTGTGCCTATGAAAGTGTAAGTTTGAGTATTAATATGTATCATGCAATATACTCTCCTTGTATTCCATTTTGCTAAATGCACTAGGTTTGTATAATTGGAAAACAAACAAAAAAATACATCGTAAATGATCAAAATACATAAATAAAATCAAAACAAATTTTTAGATGGGCAAAATTGATCTTACATTTTCAATAAATTGATTTTGGAAAGAAAAAAAAATCCATTTTTGACGTGTGTGCATACGCACCCCTCGTGTTTAAAAAAAAGGCGAACACAGCCAAGCCAGCGTTGTCTGCGCTGTCTAAGCAGTGTATACGTGCTTAGAAGGCCAACACGTGACAACTCATCGACATTAAATTTAGTTCTACTACATCTCAGGAGTCCAATTTCCCTGATTTAAGATGTCAGAATTCGGAGCTTGGATCAGATAAAATGGCTTCACGCAGCCGCGAAATCTATTCTGAGTGGTGCCTCCTGGGACAGAGAACGAAGTTTTGGATTCATCCAGTGCAAAGCAAGAAGAGCACGACTGGGAACATAAAATGGAATAGGACATAAGAAAGGCATGGCTACTTTATAAACAAACACGGAAAAATGCGAAACAAAAAAATGTCTTCATGATACCTTCACTGAAACTTCTTAGCGGAAAGTTTTGTCTATTCTGGTTTTTTTTTTTTTGTTTTTTTTGTCTGGTTTTTTAATGTGTTTTCATTGTCCTTTTACTGAAACTTTTTGGTCCATTCAGGTGTTATTTTTTCCCCTCATCCTTTTTTTTTTTTTACTATTATCACTATTAAAAAAAGAGTGCGCTTTAAAGTTTTCAAGAACGAGGGTGTATGAATTCTTTATCCGTTGTTTCCCCCTTTCTTGTCAATCAATGGTATCATCACAAATAAATGCGCAATGTACAACTTCATAGTGCAAGAAAGAGTGTGTAAATAAGGGTGTGCGAGGGAGTGGAAGGGATTTCTAAGCAGCTGCTCATTGTATTTTCATTGAAACTTCTTTATTGAAATATGTAAAATGAACATGTTTGTAAATTCAAACTGAATACGAATAAACATTTAAAAAAAAAAAAAGATAAATGAAACAGACTGCAATATCTTTTGTAAAAGAAGATGGTCTGTTTCAGTTTTCACTGCGACTCATGCGAGTTTAAAAAAATGCGCCTCATGCGAGCATTTAAGAAAAAAAAAAAGACTTCATCGCTTCTCGGTCTTTTGGCTAAGATCAAAGTATCTAAGCAAGGGCCGGGGTCACAAATAATTTACACATTTAACTCAATAAAGTCAATAGACCTCACTTTGAGCTCCAGAAGGGGTATTTAAAAAAAAGACTTCCCAAATTTCGCGCACAGCCTTGCTGTTTCACGTTTTGCTTCCAAACGTAACACTTCAAAGTTTCGCCCAGATATCAACCTTGGAGTCCAGAAAAATTACAACAACTTTGGACTTAGACAACGATTCATTGGAGAGTGGAAATTTCCACAAACAGGGGACCCTGCTGCTCGTGGTCTCTGGCCCCCAAGCTGCGGAGAAGGCCACACCTTCCTTCTTAACAAGTGTCCTGATTTGCCCAGTAAGAATCCCTGTCAAGGGTATAGACTCCGCTCTATAGATTTGAAAACCCCGTAAGGTGGTATTTCAACCTTTCAGCAGACGCACACTCAAGCTACTATCAAAGACTGCATGGTAAGAGCCTGAACCTGTCCAATCCTGAGCTAAATATAACCATTGAACATTTAGAAAAGGAACTCTCTAAGATGACGTTGCATTGAGTTCCACCCACGATGATGGAACTAGCGGTCAAGCAGATAGCCGAGACAATAACAGAAGATCCTGAAGCCGAGGTGTACAGAATTAAAAACGCACCAGACAAGTGGGGCGTCCTCTATATGCCAACAGGAGATATCCCACACTACGTGAAGCTGAGAACAAAAGGAGACGACGTGGTGAGGCACAAAGTCCTATTCACACTGCCAGGGCGCAGAATGGTGTGTCCTCATTGCGGGGAAGACACACACTGGGCCAACCGCTGCCCCAATAGAAATCCAGGACCCCCGGAGCCAAGAATGCAACGAGAGCCAGAAGCAACCAAATACCCCGAAACCAGTGACAGTGAAGAAGAATCTGGGCATCCTGCTACCTCGGGAGACGGCTTCCAAATAGTTCGCCGCGACAAAAAAAAAGAGGCGACTGTACTCTGCCTCAAAAAACCACAGTGACAAACCCGACCAGAGACAGAAAAGAGAAGAGAAAAGTACCACGACATCAAGACATCGAGACCTGAAGACTTCTGACGAGACGCATCAAACATCTGCAGCCGTCGAGGCCAGAGGCAGACCAACATTCCATCGAGACAACCAGACCCCAACCATTTCAGCCACCCAGCCAACCTTAACTAGACCAGCCGATCTCACAGAAACAGATGAAACACACACAATCGAATCACCCGTCAAACTGATCATTGACCTGGAAACAAGTCACAAGCTCTCGGAACAGCCAAGAAAACATTAATCAAGATCTGATTCCAACAGTTATTAGGTATGTCAATTTATTGTAATCTATCACAATAAGGTATTATTTTACTATCCCCCTTTTATCTAAAACATGGCAGAAGAAATAGTTTTAATTAGTTTAAATATTAGGGGCATGCGCTCAAAACTACACAACATCATACCACTTATTCACAAACACAAACCAGATTTCATACTTCTACAGGAAACAAACATAAACAAACACGAACGGGCTTCACGAATTACATCGCAGCTAGGACTAAACATTCATGTTTTAGTTTTTCTTTCTTCTTTGATCCTTAGCCATCGACCGTCAAAGCAGTCAGTGGCCATCACGCCTAGTGGCGTCTTGTAGGGCAACAACAAATTGATTCCACTTTGCTCGGTCGGTGGCCATCCTTTTAGTTTAGCCATACAAAACTCAGGTTCAGGGACAGCAATACTGCAGACATCAGACAGATGGGAAATACTTAGTAAAGACAGTGACAGTAGCAAGAGAATAAACATAGTCAATGTAGGGAACAATACGCACACATACACGATAGTTAAAATACATGCTCCACCAAATTACAGGGACCAACCACAATTTTATGAGAACTTAGGAAGTTTGCTCACGAACACTTACATGGGACACATTATTATACTAGGAGGGGACTTTAACTGTGTTTTGACTGATATAGATGTGATAGGTGGAGTCATTAGAAGACAGACACGGAGAGGTGACAGAGACGACACATCAGATAGACATACTACAAACTATACTGGATGCGCATGGCCGACTAGACGCTTATAGACACACACACCCTCATGGTATGGAAACCACGTACACAAACACAGCACACAACAGGAAAGCAAGATTAGACAGAATCTACGTGCCGTCAACACACCATATAAGTCAAGCTAAATACTTGCCTGAAGTTCTCAAATTCACAGATCACAAAGCAGTCCTCACAATCATTAATACTACGCAAACAAACACGTACACGAAGCGTTCCCCTCATTGGAAATTCAACAACACTTTGCTAAATGGCAAAATATACGTAGAGCACTTCTTCTTCTTCTTCGATCCTTAACCACCGACCGTCAAAGCAGTCAGTGGCCATCACGCCTAGTGGCGTCTTGTAGGGCAACAACAAATTGATTCCACTTTGCACGGTCGGTGGCCATCCTTCGTACAGTGCCCCAACTCTGGTTCATTCTTTGCATCTCAGCCTCCACAGTCCTCCGCCAAGTTGTTTTTTGGTCGGCCTCTCTTTCGCTTTCCTTCAGGGGTCCAAAGCATAGCTGTTCTTGTGATGGCATCGGGGTCTCTTCTGAGGACATGACCAACCTAGCTCCAGCGTCTGCCAGCTATGATGGTATGCATGTCCTCTTGCTTGCTACGAGTAAGCAGATCTTGGTTGGTGATGGTATTCGGCCAAAAGATTCGGTGAATTTTTCTTAGGCATGTTGTGTGAAAAGAGGACAATTTTGACATTTCCTTCTCTGTGACTCTCCAGCATTCCGCACCATAGAGAAGCACAGAAAGCACGCAACTCTGGTATAATCTTAATTTTGTGCTTGTGCTGTATTGGGAGGACTTCCAGATGTTATTTAGGCTAAAGAAGGCTGTTCTTGCCTTATTCATTCTGATGTTGATGTCTTTGCCTGCCCCGCCGTCTGGTGTTACTATGCTTCCCAGGTATGTGAAGGTATCTGTCTGTACCAGTTGCTGATTCCTTACTGATATGGGCTCAGGGTTGCTCACATTGAGCGTCATGACCTCAGACTTCTTTAAATTGATGTTCAAGCCCACCTGCTGGCTAAACTTATTAAGTCTATCCGTTTTTTTCCTGGATGTGTTGATACGTAGAGCACATGACCAAACTAATTCTCACGTACACAAGCGACACAACAATAGAAAATGTACAACAACACTGGGAAACACTTAAAAACACCATACGCGTACAAACACAACGGATCATACACAAAAATCGAATACAACAAGATACATTAATAGAGAAGGCTATTCAACTAACAAAGCAAACAGACACATACTCCCACTCCATTACCACACTAGAGAGCGAACTAGAGCAACACAAACATCACAGGTCCCAGGGAGCCCTATTAAGAACAAAACTCAACATTATCACACAAGAGACACCCAGTAAACAATACATGGCAATAGAACAAGATATACAACGCTGCAAACAGATAGGACAAATAGTAGATATAGATGGAACCATACAGACAGAAACACACAACATAGTACAGGCCTTCGAAGATTACTATACAAACCTGTACACAGAAGAAACAGTTGAGTCACACATACAAGAAGCTTTCATGTATTTTACAAAGAACTTACCAGACGCAGACAAACAAAAACTAGACGCCGAGCTAACACTTACAGACATAACTCTAGCAGTAAACACTGTGCAAAAGTATATACACAGAGAATAAAGAACTCTCACCTAGCTTAAACATGATAATAGCTTTCATATATCTATTTCATTATCTACATTTTTCTTTTACCTAGCTTTCATCTACGCACGTTTTGTTAACACAAAACCCTCCTACAATCAGAGATCTGTCTCTTTTTCTAATTTAGCACGCCTAATTTATTTCTGTTCTCTATTTCCTTTGATGAATGTTTACCAGCAGACCTATTAGCTAACGTAGAGCCGGTTACCTGTAATTGAACGCCAGCGATTGAAAAATCGTGGTAATAGGATTAGACTGCGATCAGGGGAAATAATTTGAGTAAGAAGGAGCAGATAATTTTTGGAACAAAGGGGAGACAATTTCTATTACCCTTCCCTGAATCCATTCGTTGGAAGGTAATTAAACACGGTGAGAATCGCCAGATCAAAGGACGGGCTTCGCTCGATTTCGCTCGATTGCCAGAGACTGCAAGCGGTAAAAGGCGTGAAAATTCTCTCTGATTCGCAGATCGACCGAGGAAAAGACGAAATCTAAACGTAGGCGTTAGAAGTAACAAGTCTCAGCGAAGTTCTGGAAATTTAATATATATTCTCCAGCTTTTAAAATCCATTATTCAGTACTCCACAGATTTTAAAGACATCTAGCTCTGATTTCTAGAATCCCTTGTATTATTGAAGTTTCTTAGTTTTTCGTTGGAGATGGGCTTAGAAGTTTGTGTGAAGGTAATTATATTTACTAGTATTTTTGAGTGACTTAAGTAGTAAAATCGTCAATTATATTTTACTAGTTTTTTTTTTTTTTGCTGTGCAGAGTGATTTACTAGATAGGTCCGTGATTTATGTTTCTCTAGGTTTTACTGGGTTACAGTGACTAGCAGAACAAATAATAATTTCTAGCTAAACTATGCCAGCTATAAAATAAATTTTATTAATTGCTAGTAACCAGTCAGAGAATATTTTAACCGACTAGTAAATGCACTGTTCATTTTGAGTATTGATGAAATATATAACTATTTCTAATTCATGATGATTAAGTTTTTTTTTAAATGACTAGAATTTATTTCACGGGAGTTTTTAAACGATGAGACAAGCTCTAAGCTTGTAGTTTCAATTTAAAGTTAAATAACCGAAGTGGATAAATATAATATATTTTACGCGGGTTAAGGATAGGATTGAGAATACTTTATTATGGTTAAGTATTTGTATTTTTTTCTCCTTTACACGGTATTGGGTCAAACCCTAAACCTTACCAGCGGCTTCCATATAAATCTGAGAGTAACCATACAAAAGAACAATTTAATTAGTATCTGGGTTTCTTCAAGGTAAACCTGTCTGAGGTTGTGTTTACACCCAGAAAGAGACAGAATACCAACCCAAAGAACATTAAGAGTGACTTTGTAACTGGGCATATAGATCCAGATTTATGTTCCAATTTCATTTACAGTCAGCCCGCTGCGGCGACCTAACAAACATTAACATTTCCCGACGTTTGACCATTTGTAGTGTGACAAGGAATTTTTATATTGAGAGAAGTTACCGACCTGACATTTCCTATTTACTGGAAACCTCAAGCTATTGACACTGTGAGCGCTGTTAACTTTCTTACCTGGACAAATTAAATGTGATATAAACAGTAATCCTAAATAAAAATAACAAAGCGAACGCTCCCCGGAGAAGTGAAGTTAATCTGTCTTTGAGGAGCTGGGGTTCTCTTTGCCAAAAATAACACTGGATTTGCTGTGTGTGTGTGTGTGTGTGTGTGTGTCCTACGGATTGTTCCAGAAGATACAACACAAGTATTAGGTAAGAAAGAATGCTCGTGGCCACGGTCGTCTGAGAAGAGAGGAAGGATGAATGAACAATTCTCATATATATCTTGTAGAATCCATGTACTCACTTTGTGTATTTTTTTATGCAAGTTTTGCTAATGCTGTCCCTTTCAGAATAGATTAACGTATAAACTCTGTTCTTTACTGTAGAGGGAAATCCTAGACCATAGCCTATAAATCTTTGACTCTTTGGGGGGTTAATAACTTTTTTCTAACGGGATCTTGTCTCAATAGAGGGAGGGAGGATTATACCTATGAGTTTAACTCTATAATTAATTCATTAACTATTGTTTATTTGTGTTTGATTGATATTCAAAATATGGCTGTTGTGAAGTTCTTTATGATAAATAAAATTTACATAAACTTTATTTACATGTGTTGGTCAGCTCGTCCCAACATATCCCTACATCCATTAATATAGTTTTTTTCACGTTTGTGCGTCTAATTGTCGTCACTTATCTGTGTGTGTGTGTAGAGGTGAGTGGTTGAATATATATATACATATATATTTATAGGAAAACTGTCTGATCTAAAAATCTCAGTCATGACCGATAGGCTGGATAGATTATCTCTCAAATCCATGGACAGACTTTACCTTTCACCATTTCACTAATGAAAAATCTATTTCTTTACCTTATCTTCCACTGAGCTATCACCTGTTCTAGTTCTATTCAGACGGGACCATAATTGATCTTAAATACCTATCAACAAAAAAAATCTACGACAAGCGTCCAACACAGAAACATTCATCAGCACACACATTTCATAAGGGACATAATTACATACATGCACCATAAAGACTGCCAGTCGTCAATCCTCTCCCTCGATCAAGAGAAAGCATTTAATCGAATATCACACTCATACCTTCACAAAACATTACTGCATTCTAACATAGGTGAAAACTTCAGGAAATGGATTGAAATCCTTTACACGAAGCCTGGGAGCAAGGTTTTTGGTGAATCATACATTCACTAACACTTTCAGGCTAACGCGATCTGTTAGGCAGGGGTGCCCTCTCTCCCCTTTACTCTATGTCCTAGCACTAGAACCCCTGCTAGAGAAAATTAGAAATGACAGTTGTTGTTTTGAAAAGGTGATGGGTGGAGAGCGGGCACTTAACAGCTGACCATTATTGCCTCTTCTCGTTCCATCTTGGTATACCCTGTTCAACCTGAAAATTGGTTATAATTGGGGTATTTAGTGTCATTTTATTTACTAATTTTGTACTAAATTTAAGGTAGTAGGATACCTTGATAGGGTAAAAAACTCAAATTTTCCTTTCAGAATCAAACAACCATGGGTATAGTGTTAGTATGGACTTAAAATGTTTGTCCACATAATGACCTCATTAATTATGCAAATTAGCTATCCAATATGGCCGCCGTAGTGAATAAATTATACACCTTTTTTAAAACATCATAACTATGTTATTTGTACAAGGATCTGACTGAAACTTGGCAAATTGAATCATTGTATATAGCGTGAGGACATGAACTAAAATGTCAGAGATTGACAGAAAGGTTAATTTTTAATGAATTTTCAAAATTTATATTTCTGGAATGTTTGATATTTGTGCCTCATTATATATGCATGTGATAGAATAGTCTGGCGCTCTCTCTTCCAAACCTCTACACCTCACGGTAGAAGAGGAACGACTAAGTAAGTAAGTAAGTATATATGCATGATGGTCATAAAACTAAAACTTTGAATTCAATTGTATCCATTTTAGGTCAGAATCTGTACGATTATATGACAACAACCTGTGTTAATTTTCATGTAATTGAATGTACAGATCCAGAGATATCTTGTTTCAAAGATCACCAATTATGCTAAAAAAGACAATTCCGAGAAAACAAAGAAAAACAGAAAAAGAACTCACAAAATGAAGTTTAATGAGCTCCTGTTGAATAAAGGTCTCCTTCTACTGCTGCTGCAGTGTCTATGAATCCCCTTTTCAGTGCTCTCAGGGTCTTTCCATTGCAATGTCCTTACTTGCTGAATAGATCCTGTGCAGCGTTCTCTTGTATGCTTTCTTTGCCATGGGTTGACTTGTGTTCATGTATATGGAAAATTCTGCAATGCACTGTGGCCTTTCCCAATAGAACGCACAAATGCCACCATTCGCACATTTACTTCTTTGTGTTTGTGAGTAGCTGAAGATGAAACATCAGAAGTATTGAAATTGGCATTCCATTCGCCACAGTTTGTGCACTTGATACTGATTTCATGACAAAAGCCATTCCGAGTCTCTTCGACGATCTCACAGGTCAGTGAGTACTGATAACATTTGTCACATCTAAAGTTAGCGCATAAAAACCCAAACAGTAGTTTTACATCCATAAGGATAAACCCATTTCCTCTGTTGTCATTTTTAGCTTGTCCTTCACTTTCTTGGATCTTTATTTTCTTTGCTGAGGAGCACAGAGGCTTTATAGCATCACTATCGACAATAGGTGTCTCATTTTCAGGCAACTGTTTGTTGGTGTACATGCCTCCCAGTCTTTGTCTTATTTCCCCTTGTGAACAAAGGAAGCTCTGCTAACTACTATTATACAGAATCAGTATAAAACTAGCAATAAATAGAGTTGATGTTGGTGAAAATGCACAATGCATGTAACAAATGTTGAAATTTACGATCAAAGCTTTCTAGACACATACTTATGAAAAATTCATAAGAAATCATTGAGTGATTCCCCGTGGAAAAATTATAAATATCTTTTTCCTGTTGCCTCAGTATAATTATAATTTCGCAGTTTTACAATTACGCACCTTCATGTTGGGTCATTATTCACATGGTAACCAACTATAAACATTGGTTGCTATGCAAATCACTCAAGGGTGTGTGTGTAGAAAAACACTGATTCCTATCAAACCAGAGTATCTCTAAGCTTCTATGAATTATTTTTAGTTCAAGAACATGTTGACGATGATTTGAAGCATGAAAATGAAAATTGTTGGATTTTAAATTTTTTTAAACCTTTTCTGGGTATACTACTACCTTAAATAACTATTGTCTTTTGCAGTTGCTGGTTTTAATTTATATTCGTATTTGTCATTTTATTTTTTTTAGAAATGACAGCTCATTTCAGGGCACTTTTATACTAGGAAAGGGTGAACAGAAGCTACTTGCGTATGCAGACGACACCATCTTTTTCCCACCAAACGATCGGTCTATTATAAACATCCTAAACACATTCACAGATTTTAGCAAAGGTATTGGAGTGTCGTGGTTGAGTTAAGGTTTTAGATTATTTGTCGAGTCAGACAATTTTAGGGAAATCGACAACGATAGTGAACTGACTGAATTTTAGACAACACACAGATAATGTGTAAATAGGGTGAACTTGAGACCAACATGGAAGATGATTCATTAAAGCTATCTCTCTTTCCAAACCTCAACACACTTATATAATCTTAAGCACCACCCACTCTCTCTCCTTTCACTGGTCAAACAGAGACAATAGTAAGAGCTTGCAATATTAAGTATGGATGAAGGGTCGTGAACAGAGCGTTAATAAATTAGTAAAATTTATTAAAGGTCCACGAAGGAAGAAAATATACGAAAATAAGTATATCATCACAACAACATAAGAAAGGCATCAATATTCACATCAAGTTAACAAATATCCAATTAAACACCAATGAACAAACAATCCACCAACACCAATACCCTCCTGTAGAAACACCGAGAAATAAATGAACAGAGTTCTAATCCTTCTGCTTTTGTAGGACCAAATTCCATAACTCCAGTTAGTGTCTTTATACGTATATCCTCCTATAGGTGATGAATTACACAATAAATCCACTGTCGGCGCTATCCGTGCACCGTTGGTCACACACTAATAACGAGATAGGCTGTAGATTAATCTGTCTATATTCGGCTGACCGCTAATACGTGCGGGGGTTTTGAATGACCAGAAACACACACAAGACGAGGTCGATTTAGGACAAACGGTCCACTGCGGTATTATCCAGCGCGTGAAATTAGGCCTGCGTACTTGATGTTTAAATCCGGTTTGGCTGGTTTGGACTTTATTTGTGACTGAGCGCTCAGTTTAAGCTTACAGTCTAGTGCTTTCAAATCTGCTGAAGACGCTGCGCTAATCGGTATGCTGGAAGCCACTATGCTCTGACTGGTGATCAAGAGGCGAGTAGGAAACCACTACTGCCAAATACTATGTCAGATTTGCTATGGCTCGTTATACACTGCGTGAGCTCATTTCCCATTAGAGGGATGGGCGTCGAAAAGGGTTGTACTTCAGGTATAGATGACCACTCTTGGTGCTAATGGCTTTCAGGAACCGTGAGATCGATGAGAATGTTACGTTCGTCGCCTGACTGGAATCCTGCAATAGCAATGGGGTGTCCTGAAACTGAGACCCAAACAAACAACCTTTATATCAAGCAAACAATAAAATTATAATAACGTTACAATAAACAGTTATGCCCCACTATGGGATGTATAATTATTTTAATCATTGCTATGATAGTGTCGTGAAACGAGTGTGTAAACCCACTACTTTGTTAAATCTCTATGTCGAGATACAAATTTGCTTCAACCAATCAACGAGCACAGTTCACCAGTCGCTGAACCAGAATAAATTACACGAAGTATACGCCAGGAAAAACTTAAGCCCTGTTTTTCGGATGTCGGTGGCGGTCATCTTGTCACCCAATATGGCGGAAAAACAGAATAAACTTAGGCTGTACGAGGCATGGTACGAAACTGCAGACAACCAATCAGCTTGCCCCACCAGGAACCAACCAAACGCTTTCCTTAAGAAGTAGAAGTTACCTCACCTGCCTATATAATCGGGCGAGATTTTATGCAAAAACACGCAACACCAACACGAAGCCAGATAGACCGACTGAAGGAGAGAAGCTGTCAACCTTGATTTATCGCTTACCTGAGTGCATTGACCTGGCAGCCTGCTTCACTAGTCGAGTCAAAACCTGGCCTGTTTAAATCTTGGAGGGTTTTATTCGTGTCATCAAACCTGAGGTCGTATGTCGTGTCAATCCAGCTGCCTGGAACGTCGCAGGAGCACAGTGATTGCACAGGATCAACCTCTTTAGTCCCCCTCAGTCTTGGGTGGGCTAACGAAACGACCATCAGTGGGTGCTGTGTGCAAGAAACTAAGATGGACATAACTTTTGAGAGATGAGTACACAGTCGTACCATTTCCGTCGGCAATTGTGAGCTTTTAAACTGTCAAGGAAGAAAAACTAAGTAGCATAGCAAGAGACAAAAATAACAAAATAGCTGATAAATTTTATATACTTAATTAACAGCACAGCTAATACATTTACTATATGTGATTAACAGCCCTGCTGATATAAATTTGTTTCCTATAATTGGAAGACTTGTAATATATAAATATATAAATATATGTGAATCATTTGTAAACTTACAAATCCATTACATTCCATTGTTTCAACATCCACCCTTCAGCACAAGAGTAGATAGTGTATATACTAAATAAATAATAGGGAAATTGTATTTGAACGACTTATCAATTTTTTTATAATTGTTAAGTAAAATCTGTTTCCTTGTTTTTTTGTGTAATATCACAGTTAGTTACACAGCGGGGGTGGCAATTTATGTCTGTCTCCTCTCCACTAATGTTTCGGGATCAGATCATTCACAGCGGTAACTAATTTGTGATACCAGTAGTTCTCTCAGACACTGGGACTTCATCCTTTTCTGCAGAAATTCTGTTTCTGTAATTGTCAGTACTATACCGATCCTAGAGCCAATAAAAACCTCACGCCACAGATAGTCTCGGGCTGTCTTTATCCACGTGAGTCGCCCTCCTGTTACTTCCACTCTATCAATTACACTAGTCAACAAATTTTCAAAAGTTTTTTGTACCAGAAATTAAATATACTATTTCTTATTGATTTTGACATGCTGATTTCAAATATCATAATGAAATTCACCAATTGGCTCTGGTTTTTTTTTAAATGATGAATTTACATTACAGTAATACAAACAATGTATGCTTGTTTAATTCTCTGGGGTGAACAGCTAGTCTTTCTACTTTAGCATTATAAAAATTGTGATTACAAACTCAATTAATTGATATTTCAACATAAAATGATAGAATAAATAAAAAAAATTATTTAAAGTTCACATATCATGTTTTAAAAAGGCACATTTGAACCCATTCCGTCATTATTCAGTCGCTGTTCGAGCTCTCTGCTTGCTTCTTGTAGTCAGTCGATGAGGTGTCTCTTGTCACAGTCCAACATTAATCAGCAAGCATTGAAGGGCTCAAATTGTCTTGATACCTTGTCTCCATAGCAGCAATGTCCTGGTGAAATCGTTCACCATGCTCATCACAGACCGCTCCTAAGTTTGACGTAAAGAAATCCAGATGAGAATCCAGAAAATTAATTTTCAAAGACATGTTGCAGCCAAGACTCTTATACTTCAGAAGGAAATTTTCTACAATTTCATTGTAATTATCAGATCTGTTGTTTCAAGAAAATTGTCCACCACTGACTTAAATGCTAGCCATGCTGCTTTTTCCTTGCCATGCAACACGCAAAGAAACTCGTCATCATGAAGAAGTTTTCGAATTTGCGGACCAACAAATATTCCCTCTCTTATTTTAGCTTCACTCAGTCTTGGAAATTTTCTGATGAGGTATTTGAAAGCCTCATCTGTTTTCTCCATTACCTTGACAAAGTTTTTCATGAGACCCAGCTTAATATGCAAGGGTGGCAACATAATCTTGCTGGTGTCGACAAGTGCTGGGTTCTCAACGTTCTTACTGCCAGGCTGCAATGACTGCCTGATTGGCCAATGTCTTCTGATGTAATGGTCACTTCGTGCACGGCTATTCCACTCACAGAGAAAGCAACAGTATTTGATGTATCCACCCTGTAGTCCAAGCAAAAGAGCGACCTCTTTTAAGTCACCGCAAAGTGACCAATGATGATGATCGTGGTTTATACACTTCAAAAGCTGCTTAATGTTTTCATAAGTTTCTTTCATATGAACTGCGTGACCAACTGGAATTGACGGTAACACATTACCATTATTCAACAAAACAGTTTTAAGACTCGTCTTGGATGAATCAATGAAAAGCCTCCACTCTTCCGGTACGTAACTGATTTTGAGGGCTGCCATTAAACCAGAAATGTTGTGGCACGCAGAAAGGTCACCCTCTTTTAAAAAGAATGTAATAAGCGGCTTCTGGCGGTTCCTATACACAGAAATTGTAACATCTTCTGCTAGGAGATTCCACTGTTGCAATCTGGAACCCAAAAGCTCCGCCTTGTTCTTCGGTAAATTCAGATCTCTTACAAGATCATTCAGTTCACCTTGGGTTATTAAGTGTGGTTTAGTGGATGTAGTTTGCTCAAAATCTGGGTCGCTTGAGGTTGATGGTTCAGGACCACCAATGTCCTCTTCTTCATCAGTGGAAGCAGCTGAAAATGATTCTGGCACTTTGGGAACTGGTAGGTCATCGCCATGTGGTACCGGACGTATTGCAGAGGGGATGTTTGGATATTCCAGAGTCCATTTTTTCTTCTTTGATATGCCTTTCCCAATTGGAGGGACCATGCAAAAGTAACAATTGTTGAGATGATCAGTGGGCTCTCTCCAAATCACTAGGACTGCAAAAAGCATAGCTTGCCTTTTGCCAGTCAACCACAGTTTAAGATGTGCTGCACATGTATTGCAGCATATGTGTGGCGCCCAGCTCTTATCTTGATCTCCTATTCTGCAGCCAAAATACAAACTGTACGCCTTCTTAATCACTTTAGTTATACAAGGTATTTCGGTTTTGTAATAGAAATGTCACCTCACCACATATGTAACAGAAATTATTAGCACTGTTCACACATGTCCTAGGCATTTCTAACTACGATACTTTTGATAAGGACAAATGCACTAACTAATGGCAAAATTTTATCAGAGATAAGATATTTATACACAAAGGTGATGTAATCATAGGTAGGATTGCATCATCAACTTCTAGTTACATTTTTATTGGTCATTAGAAAAAATTATGCAATCGCCCACAACAGTTGCGTCATATATATATAAATTAAACTTAATTAAATAAACTAGTAGCATATATCTTGAAAACTAGAGCCAATCAATATTTTTTAATGTCATTTTCGTTTTCAGCACACCAAAATTAGTTAAGATCAGCTATTTTCATTTCTGGTACATTTTGGTTGTTGACTAGTGTTATCAGCATGCGCCCGCATAGGCTAATATATCTTGTACATTCATGTACCTGTCAGCAAATGCCCTGACAGCAAAATCTACTCCGTCCTCTTCCAACTCAACATTCGGGAACCTAACCCTGTAGTTCCAGCTCAGTGGATATGCGATTCATCTTACAACATTAAGTGAATTTACATAAAAATACAGCATTAGACATTACATAATAAATTATATGCGCCCCTTGGGGTCGTTACACAAAAAGGGAAAGGTAATAACCTCCCCAAATTGAATACATGGAAAATCTAATGTTATTGCTATAATAATACGTTGTGACTTAGCCATAAGATATAATTATATCTCTGATATAATTGGTGGCTGCTTTCTGGATTGCCGTGAAAGTTCTAAACTGGTGTCTAACTACACAAGCAGGCACATAATAGTTCCACACAACCACTATAAGTTTCTCTCAGAAAGTAATAAGGGACTACCTCTTTTAATTCAAGTGTTATAGCGCGAGCACATTGCTATTCAGTTTTAAGGGAATAACTTACACCACTGATATTTTCCTTAAAGTAATGAAGCTTTTAGCTTACTCTTAACCCATGGTAAGCACTGAACGGACTATGAGGTTCTTCGCCTAGTAAGTATCTGTCAGCGTAGGTTTACCATTAACCCATTGTAAACAATAACACCAGGAGACACCTAACTGCTTAAGCACCAGTTAACTAAGGCGGTAGACGGCGCTACATTATCACTGAATTAATTACCGGGGAGAAATCACCTAAAATAATTCAAGTCACACTACTATCAGTTATATATAAAAGCTAACATGAATATATATATATATATATATATATATATATATATATATATATATATATATATATATATATATATATATATATATATAATAAAAGATATCAACTTACCCCGAGATGACGAGAATAGGCAACACAATCTAGTTTTGTGCCCACATCTGCCTGTCTCATTTAGTCATATACGGGCAGGAAAAATTTACGAGTGTGCTTGACTGAGTAAAACTTCTAGATTTACAGTCTACCAGAGACGCTACCCCGGCCGCGTGTTCCCACAGATGTACGGCGCATAACGTAATCATGAGTAAGACAAATGTTATTCTTGAGTCTACATCAGAGACAACAACCGCGAGAAAGTTTTGTGATAAGACATAATATTGTTCTGTGGGCTAATTGCGGCGATCAAGGGCCAAAACCAAAGTCTCAGAACGAACGTGAGTTTATCTTCCCTGAATCGGAGATAAAAGTGAGTACTCAGCCCTCAAAGGGTAGCCTCCCCTTTGCTCCCGTTAGCGGTTCGCTTCTTCAAAGAACCTATTTCTCACTCGAGATCAACGCTGTTACGAGCGACAAGCGTTCCCTAGTCAGACAAACCCCAGGTGCAGCTTAGGTAATATTATCGTAAGCTGACCACTACTGACCAAGTGTTGAATTTATAATGAAGACCAGAACGAAATCAAACCGAGGGGTGGGGTCTGTGAGGGGAATAATGGGCTACGTAGGTAAAAAATCAGTAGAAAAAGAAACCGAAAGTGCAAAAATCGAGGAGACCAGAAACATTAAAAAGAGTAAGAAAAATGGGACGTGTTGATAAAATAAAATTATCAGTCAATCCGTGACATGGAGCTAAAGTAAATGTACAGAAATCGACAATAATGGGCATAGGCAAATGGAAAAATAAAACAGTCTTTCCATTCGGACTTATACCAACAAACAACATCAAAATTTATGGCATAACATTTCCCTCACAACCAAACCGTACACACAAAGACACATGGCGGAAATTAACGGCACAAGAAACATATGCTACATAGACATAAATTCAAAACCACACAGATTTTTGGGTGAGCAACGGTTGTGAACACTTTCATTATTCCTAAATTACTTTATATAGCCACAGTTTTCGCCCCCCCCCCCCCCCTCTCCCCCAAAAACAGACCAGCACAGATATAAACAAACGGATCAGAAGTTTCATTTTTAGTCGCTTAATTTACAGCATAAAACATAAGACACTTATACAAGACAAGAAACAGGGAGGGATTGCCCTCCAAGACACAGAGACGAAGATCCAGGCACTTAGAATCAAACACGTAGGAAACATCATCAAACACCCAGAACAACACCCATTAGCACACTATTACATGGGACTCAGGTTCGCCAGACTGAGACCACTGAACAACTCAATGCCACACCATTTCGGCCCATTACCATCATTTTACAAGTCATGCATACAAGCCATTCATGGACATGGAAACTCACTTCATCAGAAGACAAATGTAATCTACAAATACTTAGTCAAACTACAAGCTCCCCCACTACATCTCAGAATTAAAAGAGGACAGAAATATTGCAAAACAAACTATACTGACACTTTCACCAACTTACACAACCCTTACATCACTGCCAAGGCAAGAGAAGTGACTTTTAGACTTATATACAACATGACACCAACAACAGAATGGTATGCTCACAGATTCAAGCAAGCATCACAATGACAGCTGTGCAAAACACGCATCCAAGAAACTGAATATCACATTTATTATACGTGCAGTATTGTCACACGCACGAGGAACGAACGAACTTTATTTTTCAAAGGGTTGAGTATTGGGCACGCAGGCCCGTCTGACATTATGCCCTTCCTTTCTCTCACCTTTCATACTGAATTCATTTATTCCCATATGCATTTTACATATCAATGTCAAGGAATTCAACGTTGTAAAGTAAAATAAAATAGCACAGTCATATTAACATTAACTACTTATAAACATGACATAAAATATGTTGAAAAGTACAAACATCGTCATTAGAACCTACAGTTGATATTATAAGATAAGATAATCTGAGTAGGGGGGCATGTAATCAGAACTAATAAAGTATTCAAAAAGTCTACGATTGTTTGAATAGGGACTGAGGTTGTTTCTTAGGTTATGTGGAAGACAATTCCAAAGATGAGCAGCAGAGTAAGCTAAGCTTTTCTTGAATAAGTCAAGCCTAGGCTTGGGCACTTGCAATTTGTGAAAGCGTTGACTGCGTCTTTCGTTGTATCATATATTGGCCAGATATGCTGGAGCATTTTGTGACAGGATTTTGTGAACAAATTTAGCTTTGTTAAACAGAAGGCGCTTTCTTAAGGGCAGTATTTGAAGATTTCTACATAGATCTACTCACTGAGTTAGGCAGTTGTCAGAGACTAGACGCACTACACGCTTTTGTAGTGAACGGAGTCTCTTTGTGTTGGACATTGAGCAACCATCCCAGATTGTGGAGCAATAGTCAAGGTTTGCTTGTATGTGAGATATATAGAACAATTTTCGTGCTTCTTCATCTAGGAAATGTTTGATTTTAGCTAACTGGTAAACTTTCTGTGCCGTTTGCTTGGTCAGTGCATGTACATTTGAGTTCCAATTAAGATGCTGGTCGACGATTATACCTAGAGTTGTATGTGCATTAACGTTTTCAATTAGTGAGGTTCCAATGTAGATCTGAAATGTTGTTTTCTCTGAATGTTGTAATTTGTGTCTAGTTAATATTAAAATGCATTTTGTTTTAATGATATTTATTAACATGCGATTTCCGGTTCTCCACTTAATCAGATTATCTGTAAAAGGCATTGCATGATATTATTACCTTACGCACGAAACAGACCGTAGACATTTACAGAGCTATCATGTTAAACACGATCCCCCCCAAAAAAACACGAGACACACAGACGACACTTCTCAACTTATTATCACAATACAGACTATTAATTTGGACTTTTCAGAATCTAGCAGTTTTCGAGCACCGCCTTATAAATTCGCAGATACTATTAAATATCTTCCTTCAGAAGGCATTGTCAATTGCTCCCCAAATTGTTGGGCAAACCACCACATCCTAGGCATTACCTGGGCTTATAGTTTAAGTTATGCCATGAGATTAAAAGTCATAAACCTGAATGCCTTAAGTATTTATATATATAATTTTTTTCTTAAATAAAAATCATGTGTGTGGAGAAAAAAAAAATCTCAGGCGGAGCAAAACCAGCCCTTTTAGTCCTCTTTCTGCCCGCGTCTAGTGTGCTAAGCCTCTCGTAGGGTAACTCAGTTTTGGTGTGCCCAGCAACAACATCTGTAGTTGAAACTGAGAACAACGCAGGCTAACAGATCGTCCTTTCTCTTTCCCACGGGGACTTCAAAAGCTCGTTCTTACCCCAGTGTCGCCTTTCGTATCTCCAATTGTCTTTGTTTCTAACGACACACTGTTTTTCCTCTTCAGGAAGCAACCACAAACCTTGGTTTTCACCGGCGTTTTTAGATGTAGGCGTGCGCGGTTTTTTTTTTCTTCTTCTTCCTCGTTCGTCCTGAAAAGGACGTTGGTTGCGTTGTGTCCGTTTACAGCAGAGCTACGATATTTGCGCCTTTCGACCGACACATCCGACTTCAGCACAGCATTTTTTGGGACCGGGTTTGCCTTCCCTCTTCGATCCCTACTCTCTCAGCCAGACTGCAGTGATGCAGCCTGTTTCTAGGACCACCACTTGGAGGTGGAGTAGGGTCTTGATCAGCTCTGGTTCACTGACCCTGACGCAAGCAGTCTAGCTATGAGTCGCTGATTGCATTCATCTCGTTTGCTGCATCTTCGGTCCCAGGCGTGGTTTTTCATTTGCAAAGTTAAAAGCAAATTTATATTGTTTATGAAAGTACACAATCAAATTTACATGAATGCAAACAAATGTTCTATTTCGGTAGTTTTTTTTTTTAAATTGTTCTTGAATGTACACAATCTATTTTACACGAATGTAAACAAATGTTCAACTTTGGGATTTTTTTACTTTTCCACCTGGTACTTCTTTGTGTATATTGATTCTGACAACTTGAGAAAGCACATGCAGTGGAAGAGTTATATGAATAAAGAATAGTTCGATGTATTAGCATGCAGAAAATTCTGTACATAAATTATGTATAACGTTCACCTGCGTTTTTGATGTGTGTGTGTGGCTGTCTTCCCGCTGTAATAGGTTGGGTTTGAGACAAAAATGTTTTCATTAAAAACCGTGAAAGAGATATTATAAACATATACTATTTACATATATCGAAACGATACCTCGAACGCATATGCGCTGTGATGTATGAAAAGGAAACCTCAACCTTCCCTGTTTCCAAGAAAGATGCTGAGAAAAAAAGGGATTAACATGATTTCCATTAAATTTGTGAAGTTTTTTTTTTTTTTTTTTTTTAATAAGGTTTTGCCTCGTTTTGGCGAGGCGCGTCCCGTTAAACCTAGTCGGTTATATTAGGGCGCATGTCCAAATATAAAAGACATTTAGGTCTGGAGTTATTGAAGCAAAAAAATCTTAATTATATAGTTTACGTATGTACAAAATCTAAGTTACTTGAATGATAACTGATGCGTGATACCATATGATGATGGATGGCATCCGCATGTCTGGTTTTGTGTAGTGTGTAGATGTGTTCAGTCAAAACAATGTTCATGCAACAATAACAGGGCAATCCACATAGGACGTCAGTAAACTCACGACGTATAAAGTCAATGAGTCTTGAAACAGCCGTTGACGTTTTTCTTCATTATTTATTGTGGACGCCACAGTGACAAAATGGTTACGCAAATGTGTAGGCACATCAAACAGTCATTATCACAGCAACATTCAATACAGCAATAAACGGTAGACAGCATTACAATGATGAGTCAGATGCATGTTATATTTCAAAGTGCTGTAAATGTAGTCAGGTGAACAACTCCATCCTTTTCTATAACAGCCAGGAGATAACCAGATGTATGAGATCAGTTCACTCTCCTTAGTTTGACTTCAGCAAGACAGACACGTCTGCCGAAGTATAAATAATGTCCTCAAGAATATCCTCTAGATAATAAAGGTTTTCTAAACCTAGTTCATTTAACAAAGTAGCAAGTAATGGTCCTTGGTACCTGCATCAACCGATGCAGTACAATGCAGCGACATGTGAGCTAGGAAAACATCTCGTGACGACGACTTTCGCAGACAGGCTATGAATCGAAATCGCTCACGACCCAAAATCAATAGAGTTAATGAAAAAGTCAATTTACCTTGCTTTCATGAAATACACAGAAATATCACGCCTCCCGACATGTGGGAAAACACTAGAGGTATTATCCGACTAAACGAAATATCCATAAGAGGACTACACATCCCTGACAGAACAAAAAAAAGCGGAGATCCCCTCTTCAACGAGGCATCTCTTTCGCCATTCCAAATCGCTCACTCCCACTAGTGGTGGGCGGAAACCGATCGACCAAACAACAAGACAAGTCATGCGCAGTCCAGCGCAAAAATGACCACAGCTCAAAAGTTAACTGCATTCGATACTAACGCGAGAAGACAAATGCTTACCGAGAAAAGTGACTATAGATTTCAAGCAGTTGTTGCCCTTGCGTTATAAAACAGATATTGAAATAAAACGATGTTGCGAGAATTTATCACGCAACATATCACCACCTCCTCCCGATAAAAAAAAAAATGTGGAACATATTTTTTTTTCAATATCAAAGAGCAAGCGATAAGCGGCTCAAAACGCACGAATTATGCGCTGATAATTAATTAAATTGCCAAACAATAGGCTAATTATAGAGTGTCTGGTGAGGATATACCTCAACAGAAAAATAAATATGTCTCAAAAAATATTCACATCGGGGAGGTGTCACCAACACACATCACGTTAGCATGTAAACACAATATACGTATGCAAGTTACTATAATCATCATTAAACAGCATACTCTAATATTGTCTTTAAAAATGGATGTACAAATCTGATAGGAAAATTTAAATAGTACATTCTTTGACATGTAATGACATAAGTACATAGCAAAGTTAAACTACATGACGATCCAGGACATATGCTCTGGTATTCCGAGGGTAAGTACACAATCTAGAACTCGTAAGGTAAGTCCTCAGCTCAACAATGACATTCTGAGAAAGTACAAGCAATATAATGCTAATTAATAACTAATATGCTTCATAAGGTACAATACATTATTAATAATTGTGGCTGTTTAGTAAACTAACGGCCCTTATATTAACTACTCAGTCCTCCTCTATCATTTTAAAAAACGAACAGAAGAAGATGACAACAAAGCACGATAGTGTGTACATATAAAGTAAGTACAGATGTGCTAATCTATTGTAGAAATATAGGTGTGTTATGACTCTGTAATATATAGAAATATAGGACAGAAGTATTAGTTGGAGTCATGTGGGCATCTAGACAAAATGTCAGCCATCACATTATCCGCACCACGGATAGCTCGTACCGTGAAGTGAAAAGGTTGAAGAGCTATAGCATATCGAGTGGATCTCGAACTCTTCAAATTCTTAGTCTGAATAGCTGTAAGAGCTTTCTGATCAGTCTCTAGAATGAAATGTGCGCCCAGGAGGAATCTTTGTAGCTTTAGAATTGACCAAACCATCGCTAACAACTCACGGTCTAAAACCGAGTAGTTCCTCTCTGCCGCATTTAGTTTTCTAGAAATGTACATAACAGGATGCAGAGTATTTGCATATTCTTGCATCAGTGCTGCTCCAATCCCAGTGGATGAAGCATCACTCCGAAGAACAAAAGTCCTATCAAGAGTAGGTAATCTTAAGATGGGAGGAGAAGAAAATATATTCTTGATTTGGTCTAGTGAAGATTGGCATTCTTCAGACCAACGGACCAGATTAGGCGAACCTTTCTTCAACAATGTTGAGAGAGGTGCCATGATCGAAGATAAATTTGGAATAAATCTCCCATAAAATTGAATTAAACCTAAGAGACTCCTAACTTGTTTCTTCGTTTTAGGAACAGAGATGTTCAGTATTTTGGAAGTATTGTGGTCTTCTGTCTTCAAGAGACCATGACCAACACGATGACCCAGGAAAGAGATTTCACCAAAACCAACAAAAGCTTTAGAAGGTTTTGCTGTCAAATTATTCTCACGTAGAGTGGACAGTAAGTCATATAACCCTAAATAGTGATCTTCCCAGGTATCACTGAAGAGACAGATGTCATCTAAGTATGCGATGACATCCGAACGATGTGACAGAATTCGATACATCCCCACACTGGCCACCAAATGATGCGTGATACCATATGATGATGGATGGCATCCGCATGTCTGGTTTTGTGTAGTGTGTAGATGTGTTCAGTCAAAACAATGTTCATGCAACAATAACAGGGCAATCCACATAGGACGTCAGTAAACTCACGACGTATAAAGTCAATGAGTCTTGAAACAGCCGTTGACGTTTTTCTTCATTATTTATTGTGGACGCCACAGTGACAAAATGGTTACGCAAATGTGTAGGCACATCAAACAGTCATTATCACAGCAACATTCAATACAGCAATAAACGGTAGACAGCATTACAATGATGAGTCAGATGCATGTTATATTTCAAAGTGCTGTAAATGTAGTCAGGTGAACAACTCCATCCTTTTCTATAACAGCCAGGAGATAACCAGATGTATGAGATCAGTTCACTCTCCTTAGTTTGACTTCAGCAAGACAGACACGTCTGCCGAAGTATAAATAATGTCCTCAAGAATATCCTCTAGATAATAAAGGTTTTCTAAACCTAGTTCATTTAACAAAGTAGCAAGTAATGGTCCTTGGTACCTGCATCAACCGATGCAGTACAATGCAGCGACATGTGAGCTAGGAAAACATCTCGTGACGACGACTTTCGCAGACAGGCTATGAATCGAAATCGCTCACGACCCAAAATCAATAGAGTTAATGAAAGAGTCAATTTACCTTGCTTTCATGAAATACACAGAAATATCACGCCTCCCGACATGTGGGAAATACACTAGAGGTATTATCCCGAATAAACGAAATATCCATAAGAGGACTACACATCCCTGACAGAACAAAAAAAAAGCGGAGATCCCCTCTTCAACGAGGCATCTCTTTCGCCATTCCAAATCGCTCACTCCCACTAGTGGTGGGCGGAAACCGATCGACCAAACAACAAGACAAGTCATGCGCAGTCCAGCGCAAAAATGACCACAGCTCAAAAGTTAACTGCATTCGATACTAACGCGAGAAGACAAATGCTTACCGAGAAAAGTGACTATAGATTTCAAGCAGTTGTTGCCCTTGCGTTATAAAACAGATATTGAAATAAAACGATGTTGCGAGAATTTATCACGCAACATATCAAATGTTTTTGTTTTTTTCCCTTGTACTTGATTATTTAATTATACGCGCATATGCTTTATGATCTGCTCTGATGCTGCAATAAAGACACAGAAAAAGGGGGAAAAAATGTAATCAAGAATATTTCCAGCCTCTAGCAGTCCTGTCAGAAATTCATTTTCTCTTCTGTATATGACTTGGGAAATGTTTTTGTATTATATGTTACGACATTAAAGAAGCTGAATAAATCCACAAAAGGAAAGGAAAAAAAAAACCACAGTAAGGCATGATCAACTGTAAACCAATGTTAACCCTTTCCATCCTTAGAATTTAGTCTCACTTTAGTTATTCCATTTTTACTCAATTACATTATTTAACATGTTTAACACTTGATATCTGTGCAATTAAAGTGTGAGTACGCAGGAATGTTTACATGCAATTTACTATGTACTTTCTATGTATTCCATTATGTAACATGTACACAAATTTGTAAAATTTAAAAGAAAAGCAAATAAAAGTTTAAAAAAAAAAAAAAAATTCGCGCGCATTTTTTGCCTCACAAAAAAAAAAAAATAAATAAAAAAAATAAAGCTAAGCTCAATTGTGTTGGTGCAGATCAAAGCTAGGGTCGAGATCAAACACATTTTACACAATAAAGTTAATAAACCTTACTTTAAACCCCAGAAGGGGTAAGAAAAACAAAACAAAAAACTAAAACATGTCTGTCTCTCACAAAGTCTCATGCTAGTATCACATCACACCTAAAACATGTCTGTCTCTCACAAAGTCTCATGCTAGTATCATATCACACCTAAAACATGCTGTCTCTCACAAAGTCTCATGTTAGTATCACCTCACAACTAAAACATCGTTGTCTCTCACAAAGTCTCATGTTAGTATCACCTCACAACTAAAACATGGCTGTCTCTCACGGAGTCTCATGTTAGTATCACCACATAAATAACATATGGCTGTCTCTCATGGATTTTCGTTCTATTATCACCTCACACCATGCAGGCCACCAAGAACCACTTTTGTCAGTAGTGAAACGTCGAAAGCTTGCCTGGTTTGGGCATGTAACTCGTCATGACTGCCTTTCGAAAACGATCCTCTAGGGAACAGTCGAAGGTAAACGGAGAAGAGGAAGGCAAAGAAAATCCAGGGCTGATAACATCAAAGAATGGGCAGGACACGGTTTTTCCACACTTGTACGCATTGCTGAGGATAGCGAGCAGTGGAGGACCCTGTCTGCTGATGCTTCCACCATGGCACCCCTACGACCCATGACGGGTTACGGGTTGAGATGATGATGTTGATCACCTCACACCTAAAACATGGCTGTCTCTCACGGAGTTTCATGTTAGTATCACCTCACACTTAAAACATGGCTGTCTCTCATGGTATCTCATGTTAGTATCACCGCATAAATAAAACATGTCTGTCTCTCACGGTGTCTCATGTTACTATCACCGCATAGATAAAACATGGCTGTCTTTCATGATGTCTCATGTTAGTATCACCGCATAAATAAAATATGGCTGTCTCTCACGAAGTCTCGTGCTAGTATCACATCACACCTAAAACATGGTTGTTACTCACGGAGTCTCATATTAGTATCCCCACATAAATAAAACATGGCTGTCTCTCACGGAGTCTCATGCTAGTATCACCTCACATCTAAACATGTCTGTCTCTCACGGAGTCTCATGTTAGTATCACGTCATAAATAAAAAATTTATGTTTCTCGTGGTGTCTCATGTTAGTATCATCTCACAAATAAAACATGTCTGCTTCGGGAGTCTCTTTTAAAACATATCTACTTCTCATGTTAGCATCATCTCACAATTAAAACATCTCTCTCTCTCTCTCTCTCTCTCTCTCTCTCTCTCTCTCTCTCTCTCTCTCTCTCTCTCTCTCGCCATGTCTCATGTAAGTACCCCCCCACAACTAAAACATGTCTGCTTCTTGTGTATATGTGTGTGTGTGTGTGTGTGTGTGTGCGCGAGCGCGCCTACATGTGTTTGTGTGTGTACACATTGGGATTCAGCAGAACTCACTTTACTAAAGTAAACAAATTCAAATATTGCCAGTAAAGCAACTCACGCTGGCCAGAGAACATCAATAAATGGGCAGAATTGAGAATGAGTTTACAGCAAGGTCACCTCGACCTGAGTAAACACGTAGACCTGTTATTAATGTATTTTTAATTAACCAATAGTCGTCCGCTGTTAAAGAAGATAAATTGCACTGGAGGCTCTCGGTTAAATTCGATACTGCGCTACCGGAATCTGACAGTATATAGGGAATGATAGAGTTTGAGGGTTGAGAGAGAAAGCCAAAACAAAACAAAAAATGTCTTGATCTCAAGGACACAGACGGAGAAGGCAGCTCAAAATAGAAATCGGTGGTAGCAGCAGCTGTAGTTATACGCAACGAAAAAGAAAAAAAAAAATTCTGCTGATTACGGTGAAATTTTAAGGCAAGAATTTTAAAAAGTGCTACAGTACCAGAATGACAGCCACTGCCTGCAAGAAAAACAACACTTTCCTCCACGGTTGTGGAGTCAGCCAAAAAACTTTCCGACTCCCACTCCTGAAATTTTAGAAGTCCGACTCTCGACTCCGACTAGTTTTTTTTTACGAGTCATATGGTATAAAATTCGGAGTCGGAGTCCGGACATTTTTACAGACCCCGACTCCACTATAAACGACTGGCTCCACGACCCTGACTCCAAAATCCACAGCCCTGCGTTCCTCAGAGCCTGCAGGTGTCACTTTAGTCACTCATTGTTTTGAATGTCCTCCTGTTCTATCTCCTCAGCAAGGATTGGAACACCACTGTAGGTGGATCCTGCGTTGAAAGCCTGCACCTTAGCAAAATGTACTCTTCCAGTGATGCTGCTGTCTGCATGAATGTTGTTTTACATGATGATGCTGTCAGCCCAATGTACACTTTCATCTTTGTGGCACGTTGCAACCTGTCGGGTGGGAGCAGTCTCTCTATACTTTCTGTTTGGTCCCTTAGACGCTCGGAACCATACGGTGCCATTCGGTGTCAAGAGAAACAAATTATATCGGAGAAAAAAATGAGTAATTCTCGTATTATTTTCGGGTATGAAATCTCTGGAGTTGTAAAGATACAGAAAGAAAAAGAGATTATTCCCTTTTTTCCTATTTGTTTTTCGCTGCACTTAAAAGTTGTCAAAGAAAATTGTGACAGAAAACGCATCTGCTTTGGTTTGGTTTTAAAGACTAACTTCATTGCACAAGGACAACTCCATCAGTGCTCCGATCTCCTCCATTAGATCACACAAGGAGGATCTCAGCACAGTGCACGAACTCTGTAGCACCGGCGAGAATCCCAATGTCTATATATAGGAATCACACATTCTATAAATATTTTTTTGTGGTGGGTGGGTTTCTAATTTTTAAATTTTGCCAGGTAGCGACCTTATGCCCTACTCTTTACGATTTCCAACTGCCGTGGGATAATTTACGTGCGCAACTTGCACACGGGTCCTCCTATTTTTTTCGCCCTTATCCGGGAAGGCTAAGCTTCCAATCTCACTACCCAGGAGATCAGGGGAGTATGACATCATTAGGACCACTGATTCTGAAAAAAAAATTTCCATAAATTATATTCCCTCAACTGGGAACCGAACCTGGTACCTCTAGAATTCGAGGCGGACGCCATACCTGTTAGCAACTCCAACCCCCGCATCTGCTTTGATACTTTGTACCAATGTTCCACCTTCTATAAGCCTTGTCTTTTGCTAATTGTAATGTCAGAATTATCCATCAAACGCGATTTTCAGTCCATCCATTGAGAACACGACACGGGGGGAAAAACTGAACTGTCGTTTACATATAATAGACCCCGGTCTTTGAGTTAACAACACAAATAGAATATCATCATCAGCTGCAATCTCCATGTCGAAGCAGAGGCGGATCTACTGTGAAGCTAATGAAGTTTGAGCTTCAGGATCCTCAAGTCAAGTTTTCTCCATAATACTTTTCTTTCCCATCCCTCAATTTTTGTTGTTGTTGTTGTTGTTGATAAAATTGGCCCCTCCAAGAGTGCAAGCTTTAAAATATAGATCCGCCACTGCATTGAAGGTACGTTGCCATGGATAACCAACGTCTTTTATCTCTTGTCTTAATGGTACACTCTGATAGACTCTTTTCTGTCCATCTCTTGATGTTATCTTCCCACTTATAGCGCTGTCTTCCTCTTGCACGTTCGCCTTCAACTCTTCCTTCCATTACGGTCTTCAGCAAGATGTCTTTTTGTATTGCCACAGTACCTGAGTTGTCTAAGTTTGATCACTTTACTTATTTCTCTTTTCATTCCTAGCTTTTCAATTGCCTCTTTATTTGTTTTCTTCTCTTCCCAAGAGAAGCATACCATTCTTCTATATATCCACATCTAAAGATCCTCAATTCTTTCTTCAAACTGCTTGTTCATTGTCCATGTTTCTACACCACCCAATAATGAAGAGTGTGTTTATCACTTGGTGAATCTCAGTTTTACTTTGTGATTTCTTAGTTTAGATTTAAGTAATTTGTCTCATGTTGCTGACCATTCCTATTCTCTTCTTGATTCCTGTTTCACGTCTGGCATCTTCGGTTCTGTCAATAGAAAAACAAAACCATAAATATGAAACTAGAAAACAGATGTGGAATCAAAATGAACACTAGTGGAGGTTAAAAAAATAAAGGAAGATAACATCGGTACTATTCATTAAGTATGAGTTACCCTTTCCTTGTGTGGATTCCAGGGACTGATTAGGGAGTAAAACATTGACTTTAGAAAGCATTTAATAAATATGAATTAATGGGGATTGGATTTTGGGGACAGATACGAAATTATGCGCGCTCCATTCTCAACATTTTGAAAATAAAGTTTATTATTTTGTTTGTTCCGTAAAAGACTGTGACAGCTACCACAAATGAAACCAAGCTGTATTGAGGTCAGATGGAACGGAAGAACACAAAGATTACTACTCAAAACTCTGAACTGGTGAAGACAGTTAAATGGGAAACGGAAATTAGTAGTGTGAAAGAACTGGAACAGTACAAGACATTTATCGGCGGTGTACCCTCTATTTCCTTTGTCGGTTGTATCTTTTATGTTGGGATTATGGAGTATAACTAAAACAACAAACAAGAAGTTAACAAACTTTCATAAATAGTTCTCCGGCGGCGTTCTGGTCTTGGTCCTTTAGTTTGTTCAATGTAAGATTTCCAGACGTCAAAATTAGCTCAAAACGTGTCCCATTTTGAAGCCAGGGTTATAATGAATATTAGTCGCACTTCAAAACGTTGCACTATTTTCTAGATTACCGTTTCAATTTAAGATGTGTCAACTTTAACAAACGCGGAGTGGTAGTAGGTTGTCACAAACAATTAAAAAATGCTTCATGATTCTGACTAGGCTATATTGTTGAATCAATCTTTATTTGTTAAATGATGTTGTCCGGTATTGTAGATGTTGGGACTGGTGTAGTAAAGTGTAACGATTGTCAAATCATCAAACCCAGCACAGTTTTGGTCATACAGGTCATCTTGTCCTGGAACGTGATGAGGCTCCGACAAGAATGTGAGTGTAAACAATGAGTGTGTATCTGAATGTCAGTACGCGAATGGTAGAATGATTCGATAGAGTTGACAGGTTGGTAGTACATCACTCATACTCACACTGTTCGAATTCAAGAAGTACTGGAACTACGGTGGTCTTTTTATAACATTTAATGGGACGCACACTTGGACAGTACGTGTATGGTTACAGGAACAAATGTCGACATAGACAGCATAATGTTGATCACAGGAATATCATCTTAAGTTAGCATTCATGCTTGGCAAATATCATAATGGAGCATTCGTAAATAAGCATTCAGTCATGTAAATCATCTGGCTTTACTGACTGGGCACGTCAAGGTACCATCAATATATAGGAAGGCTCCTAGATAACCTCGTCTAGCGAATATTCCTTCACGTAAAGTTCAATATATATATATTTCATAATATAGGAATCCCAGACAATGGGTTCTCACATGTAAGTGATCTCTTGGTTCATCGAGCGATAGTACAGGCATCCCTTTTTCTCACTCGATAAATACAAAGTATACAGTGAATTTCAACATGGGTTGTTCTCTTCTCGTGAGCTTCACTCACTATTAGAATATAGACCATAGCCTCATTCATTCCAAATGTCCTCATTTCTTCATAGATTTCATCATAGAGGTAATTGAAAATATATCATACAATCAGTTGATACATCGAACCTTCCTTTGATGGATATTTTTTTTAAAAGTACCACTGTGCATAAACGATGGCGAAAAGTTTTAAATTGTGGTTTTACCTGATGCGAATATAAACTTCTGTAGAGAATCGGGGTAAAGTACATACAACATGTAAATGTTATCACTTTTCCCCATCCATATATATTCACTTTTCACCTCTTTAAGAAAGACTTCGATCCTCGACACAAGCCATGGATACCCTCGCTTGCTAGTTTCCGCACAGTTTTTTTCTACACTTAGTCGCTTAGAAATGCAAAGAATATCCGGTTTTCAAACTTTTTCCACTTTAGATTTTATGTCGGCGAGGATTAAGTAGACTGGCAACTGCTGGCAAGCGACATAACTCGCTAGTTTTTTTTTTTTTTTTGTAGTCACGAACTTTACTTTAACCAGGCCAATGTTTAGACAGTATCTTGTGACCTACAGTAGCCTCATGGAAAAACATGGTCCCCCCCCCCATTGATTGCATGTTATCCCCCCACTGATTTGAATTTATAGCGGGGCAAATCCGGATTGTTTCATGTTAGTTATAACCTAGAATTCCCTCTTTCAAGAAAAGGACGATTCAGACAAAGGACTTGTTTCACCCGTTTTAGCACTGATCGCCCGGTTTTCACTTTTAACTTTTTATGTCGGCGAGGATTAAGTAGATTTAGTTAACTCGCTTTTTTTTTTTTTTTTTTTGTAGTTTTACTTTAACCAGGCCAATGCTGTTACAGTTAGCCTCATGGGACATGTCCCTAAAAATTAAATTGTATGATTTTTAGATGTTCTATAGAAGTGAACATGGTATGTTGGAAACAAATGTAGTGTTAACTGTATTGCCCCCCCCCCCCCCCCCCCCCCCCCCCCCCCCCTTTATCGGGGTTTTTTTTCGCTCCTACCGTCCTGTATGTTTTTCAACCACCATTACTACGACAATTGCAAGCCTTCCTAAAGCACAGATGAGGCCCAGGCTCTTTCCCATTGCGAGGCCCTATCATTGTTCTGGAAGGGGGGTTAAAAATATGTTACTGTAAAGAAAGGCGTGCAGGGTCATGTACCATTGACTTGTGTGAGGCCGTCTTGCGAGGTGAGGTCAAATAGCCATGCTGGTACCTTCCCTCGTTTAGTCTGACGGTTGTCACCCTTGACACCATTAGCATCCAGACGATCATTGAACTATAGGTTCTGTTACCACCTCGAAGTCTCAGTCAGTTCTCTTGCCGCTACGAGATTGTGAGTCCTGATGCGTTAGACCCAAAGTAGACATCTCTCGGGGAAGGCTGAAGCTCTTTCGTCTTCTTTACCCTTCAGATTCCTAAGGAGACGGGCCTTCAACAAACCTATACCAAGTCTTCCTGTCGCGCGCCATCAGCTTACGGTCTTTCCTTATCATCCTCATCATTTTCACTTTTGTCTCTAATTCTCTTCTCTCTTTTTCTCAGTCGACCTCTCTTTCTCTTACCCTGGTATTCCAGAACAAGTACTATCAGGCAATGTTATCAACGTGTGTCCTCAAAGTGTGCCAGATCCATCACCAGCCTCTTCTTTTCATCTCTTGTTCCATCTGCACTTGTTTACTTAATGTCTTCAGCTCAACGATGGTGACCTTGTTGTACCATTTAAACCCTTCTGTTCTATGCAAGCACACATTTATGAAAGTATGTAACAGACGTGGCTACTAGTTAATTATGTAACACGTGACTACAGGTTGATGATGTAGCGCGCGGCTACTAGTTGATGATGTAAGACGTAGCTAATAGTTGATGATGTAATACGTAGCTACTAGTTGATTATGTAACACGTGACTACAGGTTGATGATGTAGCGCGCGGCTACTAGTTGATGATGTAAGACGTAGCTAATAGTTGATGATGTAATACGTGGCTACTAGTTGATGATGTAAGACGTGGCTACTACTTAATTATGTAACATATGGCTACTAGTTGATGACGTAAGACGGTGGTTACTAGTTGATGATGTAAGACGTGGCTACTAGTTAATTATGTAACACATCGCTACTAGTTGATGATGTAAGACGGTGGCTACTAGTTGATGATGTAAGACTGTGGCTACTAGTTGATGATGTAAGACATAGCTAATAGCTGATGATGTGAGACGGTGGCTACTAATTGAAGATGTAAGATGTGGCTACTAGTTGGTGATGGAAGACGTGACTACTAGTTGATGCTGCAAGACGTGGCTACTAGTTGATGATGTAAGACCGTGGCTACTAGTTGATGATGTAAGACGTGGCTACTAGTTGATGATGTAAGACCTGGATATCAGTTAATCATGTAAGACTTGGCTACAGTTAATCAGTGAGTAGCAGTTAATCATGTAAGACTTGGCTACAATTAATCAGTGGGTACCAGTTTATCATTTAAGACGTGGCTATCAGTTAATCACGTATGCCGTGGCTACCAGTTAATCATTTAACACTTGGCTACAGTTAATCAGTGGGTACCAGTTAATCATGTGAGGCGTGGCTACCACTTAATCATATGAGACGTGGCTACCAGTCAATCATGTAACACTTGGCTACAGTTAATCAGTGGGTACCAGTTAATCATGTGAGACGTGGCTACCAGTTAATGATGTAAGACGTGGCTACCAGTTAATCAGTGGGTACCAGTTAATCATGTAAGACATGGCTACCAGTTAATCATGTGAGACGTGGCTACCAGTTAATCATGTAACACTTGGCTACAGTTAATCAGTGGCTACCAGTTAATCATGTGGGACGTGGCTACCAGTTAATCATGAAGGCGTGGCTACCAGTTAATCATGTAAGATGTGGCTACCAGTTAATCATGTGAGACGTGGCTACCAGTTAATCATGTGAGACGTGGCTACCAGTTAATCATGTAAGACGTGGCTACCAGTTAATCATGTGAGACGTGGCTACCAGTTAATCATGTAAGACGTGGCTACCAGTTAATCATGTAAGACGTGGCTACCAGTTAATCATGTAAGACGTGGGTACAAGTTAATCATGTGAGACGTGACTACCAGTTAATCATGTAAGACGCGGCTACCAGTTAATCATGTAAGACGTGGCTACCAGTTAACCATGTAAGTCGTGGCTACCAGTTAATCATGTAAGACGTGGCTACCGGTTAATCATGTAAGACATGGCTACCAGTTAATCATGTGAGACGTGGCTACCAGTTAATCATGTAAGATGTGGCTACCAGTTAATCATTTAAGACGTGGCTACCAGTTAATCATGTAAGACGTGGCTACCAGTTAATCATGTGAGACGTGACTACCAGTTAATCATGTAAGACGTGGCTACCAGTTAATCATGTAAGACGTGGCTACCAGTTAATCATGTGAGACGTGGCTACCAGTTAATCATGTGAGACGTGGCTACCAGTTAATCATGTAAGACGTGGCTACCCGTTAATCATATGAGACGTGGCTACCAGTTAATCATGTGAGACGTGGCTACCAGTTAATCATGTGAGACGTGGCTACCAGTTAATCATGTAAGACGTGGCTACCAGTTAATCATGTAAGACGTGGCTAACAGTTAATCATGTAAGACGTGACTACCAGTTAATCATGTAAGACATGACTACCAGTTAATCATGTAAGACGTGGCTACCAGTTAATCATGTAAGACGTGGCTACCAGTTAATCATGTAAGACGTGGCAACCAGTTAATCAGTGAGTACCAGTTAATCATGTAAGACGTGGCTACCAGTTAATCATGTAAGACGTGGCTACCAGTTAATCATGTAAGACGTGACTACCAGTTAATCATGTAAGACGTGGCTACCAGTTAATCATGTAAGACGTGGCTACCAGTTAATCATGTAAGACATGGCTACCAGTTAATCAGTGAGTACCAGTTAATCATGTAAGACGTGACTACCAGTTAATCATGTAAGACGTGGCTACCAGTTAATCATGTAAGACGTGACTACAAGTTAATCATGTAAGACGTGACTACCAGTTAATCATGTAAGACGTGACTACCAGTTAATCGTGTAAGACGTGGCTACCAGTTAATCATGTAAGACGTGGCTACCAGTTAATCAGTGAGTACCAGTTAATCATGTAAGACGTGACTACCAGTTAATCATGTAAGACGTGGCTACCAGTTAATCAGTGAGTACCAGTTAATCATGTAAGACGTGACTACCAGTTAATCATGTAAGACGTGGCTACCAGTTAATCATGTAAGACGTGACTACCAGTTAATCATGTAAGACGTGACTACCAGTTAATCATGTAAGACGTGGCTACCAGTTAATCATGTAAGGCGTGACTACCAGTTAATCATTTAAGACGTGACTACCAGTTAATCATGTAAGACGTGACTACCAGTTAATCATCTAAGACGTGACTACCAGTTAATCATGTAAGACGTGACTACCAGTTAATCATGTAAAACGTGACTACCAGTTAATCATGTAAGACGTGACTACCAGTTAATCATGTAAGACGTGACTACCAGTTAATCATGTAAGACGTGACTACCAGTTAATCATGTAAGACTTGGCTAGAGCCTGATTCAAACATTAACATGCCCTTACAGCGGTGGTTTTTTAGGCAGTTTGTTTTTATATGATGAATTTCACAGCACCGTGCACATAGACCGTGGCAACCAGTTAATCATGTAACATAAACTTTGAAATCATTAAAACACAAGCTACGTATGTCATTTAACCTGCTCGCCTGTAAACAGTCAGCCTTTAAATTAAGTCTTAATGTTAATCCCGAGACAGTCCTATATGACACGCTAAGCGTCTTACACAATTCTTATTTTGTATGTCCTGATGTCGAGGGCTGCATGACATTCATTAAAATATGTAGATATTTCCCGCTGCTGACTGATTTGTCTTGGTGAGAAAAACCTCAGTGTTTTAACGACCCCAGCAAATTCTGTCGGCCACAATAAGATCCCCACATCCTGACACGAGGAAGGGAAGCATGACAGACACCAATGATCCTCCAAGTTTGGGATTTTATGGGAAGTTTACAACAATGCTGTCTTAAAAAAAAAAGACAGCCGAGACTTGCATAAGTATAAAAATAGTCTTAAATACATATTATATATATATAGGTCGTTCTTTGTTTACGCGATATATGCGCTCCAGAGACCCTCGCGTAAACAGAAATCGCGTAAATGGAACAGGATTTTTCCATTCAAACTCATGTAAAGTAAGGGCGAGCGTTCCACCAATGCTGTACATAATAATAAAAATAAATGCATACAATAATAAGCAGTTGATATGAACACATATCATTCATATTAAATATATGTTTAGAAGACAACGTTGACAAATTATTCAACACTGACAAGAGCAGTACCATTACCTTCTTCATCAACTTTTAATTCAACCAGAGGTGGATGATAAGTCATCTGAATGAGAAGCAGGCGATGCAGCAATGAACTGTTTCCTGAAAAGAGATGTTCAGAGCTGTTAGAGTGTGTGAATTCCTATGCTCATGGAGGATTTCTTGGTAGGGAGCAGCACATTCCATCATTTTACTCTTGACCATAAAGCATTGATCAAAGATCACATGGAAGGATTTAAAAAGTTGGAAGGCCTCCTTTAATCGTGTCACTGTAAGTTTGCGGCCTGGTGGCTTTTGCTGGCTGGTGCAAGTTGCTGTACTTCCTTCTTCCTTGGTGATATTCCCCAGCGCCAACAACTCTTCATTGCTCAGTTACACTTTCTGAGATTCAATCAAATTTTCAATTTCCTCTTCTCAACTTTATTAAGCCAGCTCTTGGGACTATTCTGAAACCATCCCTAATAGCTGTGATACTATTGTCATAAAAACTAAAGCCTTGAAAATCATG
The DNA here is from genome assembly GCA_024509875.1 of Oreohelix idahoensis. Taxonomy (NCBI): domain Eukaryota; kingdom Metazoa; phylum Mollusca; class Gastropoda; order Stylommatophora; family Oreohelicidae; genus Oreohelix; species Oreohelix idahoensis. The sequence goes on along the minus strand of JAMPIV010008611.1, from coordinate 106,344 downwards.
ATATAATTGTGGGCACATTTAATTCCACACACCGTTCATACATCGTCGCGGAACTTTGTTCCGTGCAGTCTTGATTTGCAAAAGTGCATCTGCAATAGTGAGTGCCTTCTCAAAATCCCTCCAAGAAACATTCAAGTTGCATTCATGCTGCAGGCGGCGCGCAGATAAAATACTGTAAAATGTCAAAATATCGGGTCGCATAACTTTGAGTTTGGCGCGTAAATAAAACCAAAATGCCTAAAAATGCTTATACATTCAAATATGCCCTCACATACAGCGCCAAATATATTCAAACATGCCCACATGCACAGCTCAATGCACATTCAAACATCCCCACACACACATTCAAACATGCCTACACACAGCGCCATATACATTAAAACGCTACTTTTTTTAGTTCGCGACACACGTTCTAAATCTGTTTATTCTTGTCTGAACAGCGCTTATTTGGGACCAGAAAACACAGAATCAGTTCAGTTGGGACATTAGGCAACTAGATATACGTCTTAAACGATGCCGGTTAAATAGACACCCGGTCAAATCAGTTCCATTAGACACTAGACAATTAGACATGCGTCTAAAATAACGCCCGGTCAATGAGACACCCAGTCATTTAGATAACCGAGAAAATGGACTTGATCGGAAGGTCATCTCTGATAAATGGCACACTATCAGATAGGCGTACAATATAATAATCCAATATTATTAACGTGAATGTTTTGCCGAGCCAAATTGTTTTTCTCTTTCTATTCTTTTTAAGTTTACATTGGAATAGTTTTATATGGTGTCTTCCGTTATATCTTGTATTTCGCCGATAGGATAGACAGCCGATAGGATAGTCTGGCGCTCTCTCTTCCAAACCTCTACACCACACGGTAGAAGGGGAACGACTAAGTAAGTAAGTCTTCCGTTGTAATGGATTCATATTTTTTGCTTGTAATTCTTGTTGTTTTTCCTTAACATTTGTTTTAAAATGTGAAACGTTTATTTATCGAATTCATTGATAAGTAGTTCAATTTACGGTTACTTATTTCATGAGATGTTTTTGCAACTAACAGACTGACGCATTCATCGTCAGCATTACATGCAAGATAAAATATTAGGAGGGTCTCTGACTGAAAAATAAGATTACTGCTCACTCAAACCTGTCGTAATAGGTGATTTGTCTTGTCTTTGATCCACCTGTCACATAACTTTTTGGGTCGATCTCTTCTCTTCTCCGGCAGTAGACAGTTACATTTCTTGTAAGTACTGATTACGTGACATTTTCAGTGATTGGCACATTTCTTTCTCTGCTATCAAGCAGATATTTGGTATTTTCAAATCATCGTACACTCCCTACAGTAATAATTCATCATGTTTGTTTGCCCGCTTGACCTTGTTAAGAGTAGGCGGATGATGCAACATTAATCGTCAATCCTGTGATAAATATTCTCGTATACCAGACCGCCTGTTTCACACGAAAAATCGCCCATCGAATTTGTTTAATCGCTGATAAGGCGAGTGTGACTTTCTCGTCCAGATGGTAATACGACGAATTGTGTTTACTAGGGAGTGACAGGCGACAAATTATCGACCTGCCGATAAGCATTCGGCAGATTCGACATGACATAATCGGTTCCTCTACGACTCATTATGAACATATTACTTCAGATAAAAATAAGGAGTTGTATTTGTAAATAGTACGGAAATCTCACTTCCATATTAGGAAGACATGACCTTTGCATTAACGCACATACATTTCCAAACTCTAATCCACATATATAAATTAAAAAGTAAATGTAAAGCCTAACAAATAACTTCAATAAAAGGAAAGAAGAATGGTAAAGATCAGTGCTGTCACAATGACTGTACTCGAAATCCCCCTTGTTTTCTACTTCGTCTGCAAATTGTAACGTTTCACGTTGATAGTAAAAGCCTACTGCAGCATACACGCTTTCTACGATAAAACGTGTACTGCATTTCTAAGAAAAACCTTGAGATACGCAAGCTGACCTATATTTAATATTCCATTCATGTCATTTTATACACTAAGTTACCATAAACGAAAGACAGATGGAATTAGGATAGAGAGAAGGGAGGGCTGAAAGCAGGAACGCATACAACACTAAACACGCGTCTCGCTATACAATTAAAGTCATCACGCGTGTAAGGCCACAAGCACTAGCTTTTTTCAAATCGACAGTGATAAAAAACACTACCCATACGAGAGTTAGGTTTAAAAAACTTACAAAACGCTTATTAGGAAACATGACATTCTACTGTTTTATGTCTGAAATCCTGACATTAGTATGACAGTACAGCAGACACCATAAAGTTTGGAAGTGAGGAGGTGGCAACAGCACGACTATCCTAGAAGAAAATTCATATTTTGAACGCAGCCCCTTAGCCCCATAAAATTTATATAGTTGGGTTCCTTAGGACTTGCTGACAAAGAATATGTTAAACTTTACGCAAATAGTCTAGGAATTAACAAATTATAGCCAAAAGAAATAGTGAGGGTGTCAGACAACCCCAAAATCAGAATCGCTCAGTGGCAGATTTTGACACCACCATTGTACGGGAAATAGGTCCCCATGTTAAACCCTATTTGATTGGAGCGCAGTAAATGTAAGGCTAAACACGATTAGTCGGGCTACAATTACTATCTTTTGTTGTTGGGGGAGACGGAAGGAAGGGTACTTTTTTTCAAACGCTTGTGTAAACATGGCTCGATTGGTTAGACCCGCCAATATAGTCAATTAGGAGCGTCAGGTCAGCACCACATTTTCAAATAAACTTTCTAAAGCAACAGTGCGTTGAGATTCAGCTTATATTTTTCTAAATAAAAGCCTGAGACAGTGGCAGGTCGGATTTTGTGCCTATTCATTGCCAGTCAACGTAATTCTGTATTATTTCCATGAATTGTGGTAAGCTTGAAATATTTGATATCTTTTTAATGAAAATTGAATGTAAATTAATAATTTATGTCTGTATATGTGTGTGGTTCAGTAGCGAACATGGGGCAAAGCCTATATAGTGCTCCAACCTGAACAGAAGGTGTCGGAGGAAAGTAAAACTACATGGAATTGCCAAACAGTACACTGACACCTATCTTATTGACTAGAAAGAAATAATGCTGGAATTGCAGAGGCGTAGTAACCATTAGGGAGGAGTATACTGATGTCAATTGTTTCAGATGAAGATAGCAATTGGCCTACCGCTCTGAACTCAGTGTTTGTTATGTATTGTGTTCAGTCTGGAATTAGATTATAAATTAGTTATGAAGTAGGAGGTACAACCTTCTTGTTTCAGGGACTGTGGTCCTAAAGTTATTGAGCAGCACCTGGTCTGAGCTTTGCTGAATCTGGAGGCTGACAGCATACTCCTGGGTCCAGATATCGACTAGTGAGGTGTCTCCAGAACACAGGGGAGCAATCGAGCAGAGGAGTCTTTTCCTGCCGCCATCACGAAAGTTAAGCCTCTGTGGCCAGTGGAGTTCAACATTATGTGTCCCCTCAAAAATTGGCATTTTAGTAAAAAAGAGGGACAATACCTTGTTTAAATTGACAGGAACTGTGAACTTTTCCCCCATACTATTTCCCAGATAAACAAACACTTGAAGTCATGATGACAAATAATAACATAGCTTGAAAAAAACAAAACCAGTATTACCTCATAGTACTACTACACAACTGACACACATAGGATAATATTAATAAAATATGTCACTACAAGGTTCATGTTTATAAATTATATATATATAAATTGTGATTACAATTAATTGTGATTCCTGGTTCACTTTGTAGTTGAATCAGGATATATACTGAAGCACATTAAAAACGCACCACTATTATATATAGTGATGCCGAGAAACTGGCAAAAAAAGTGTGGGAATGGATTTTCCCCGTGTTTGCCATGCGGTAGAGAGCGAATGGCTGCTAGAATGGAAAGTGCAAGATTCAACCCATGGGTGTGTGTACAGACTACATGAAAACGATGAAAGTTACACGTGCAACACGATTCTCAACAGCTATGACCCTGAAAATGTGTACGCGTTGTGGCAGTATACTCGGTATAAAAAGGCCGTTGAGACAAAACACCCAGTACATGTGCTTGAAATGCCACGACTATCTGAAAACGACCGCCAACGAGCCATTGGTATGTTGGACACCAGAATGAGCTCGCGGGCCATTGCCAGAAGGATGAATTGCCACCACAGCACTATTGTACGTCTCAATGAACGTTACGGAACCACTGGCAGTGCCCGGGATAGACTTCGGAGTGGCCAACCACGAGTTACTACCCCTGCGCAAGATCGTCATATTGTGCTGAGTCACCTAAGGAATTGACTCTCCCGGCAAGTCAAACAGCAAGAGCAATAATGGGTAGACGTGGGCAAGTCTCTCGAATGACAGTCATACGACGACTCAGAGATACAGGCCTTACTGCAAGACGACCTTATGTTGGGCCAAACTTGACTCACAGACATCGTTAGCAGCGCCTGCAATGGGCAGAGCAACATATCAGATGGACTAGACTGCAGTTGAATGCTGTCCTATTCGCAGACGAGAACAGATTCAACATATCCTTTGCAGATGGACGTATGCGGATTTAGCGACGGTGTGAAGAGCGCTTTGCAGATTGCTGTGTCAACCGATTTCGAGGTGGCAGTATTCACATTTGGGGAGGATTCAGTTTTCACCATCGCTTGCCTCTTCACGTCTTCCGTGGAAATGTTAATGCTGTGACATATCGAGATGAGGTTCTGGATGCACTGGTTGCTCCTGCGTTCACAATTTATCCAGACTTGCAGCTTCTCCAGCAGGATAACGCAAGTGCATTTTTTTGTATTTTTGGTTTTCTCCCTTGCCTGCACAGAATGCAATGAATTTCATAACAATGAAATGTACAAATTAATGACCAGCATGGATTCATAGGAAAATGAATAAAGATTCCAAATATGTAAACTTGTACACACTTATATTTACATTTCACACTCTGTTCCTGGATTATACAGGTGGTGCGTTTTTAATGTGCTTCAGTATATATTAGTGAAAGTAATTAATACATATATATTTGAAACTTTACCAGTGACTCATTTAAGATAGTCTTATAGAGTGTGAAATGTGTGTGAGTGTCACAGTGTTGTCAAGTGTGGTGGAATAAATTAAATTGTTTATCTGTCTGTTGTTGTTGTGACTTACACTTCATCATATACATACCCTAGACATTTAACGTAGTCATCACAATATTCCAGAATAATTCTGACTGAGGTATAATGTGGTAGCAAGTAATCATCATCATCATCAGTTGCCATCTCCACAACGGAGGTTGGCTGTAATGGATCTCCAACGTCTTCTGTCTCTTGTCTTGGTGGTACACTCTGATAGACTCTTTCCCGTCCATCTCTTGATGTTATCTTCCCACTTATAGCGCTGTCTTCCCCTTGCACGTTTACCTTCAACTCTCCCTTCTGTTATGGTCTTCTGCAAGGTGTTATGCCTTTTTATGTGGCCAAAGTATTTTAGCTGCCGAACTTTGACCTCTCTCATTAGTTCTCTTTTCATACCTAGATTTTCTAGGACCTCCTTATTTGTTTTCATCTCTTTCCATGAGATACGCCCCATTCTTCTATATATCCACATTTCAAGAGCCTCAATTCTTTCTTCCAAATGCTTATTCATCGTCCATGTTTCTGCACCATACAGAAATGCAGAATATATATAACACTTTATGATTCTCAGTTTTAATTTATGAGATAACTGTTTGGATGTCAGTATATGTTTCATGTTGTTGAATGTAGCTTTGGCCATTCCTATTCTCTTCTTGATTTCTGTTTCACATCTGCCATCTTCTGTTATTATATGACCAAGATATACGTAGCTCTTGACTTGTTCCAGGATTTTCCCATTTACGCTTATCTTTAATGTGGGTTTATCGTCTGTTTTGCTAATTATCATAGTTTTAGTTTTCTCAATATTAATGTCGAGTCCATATTCATGACTTATACTGTTCACTTGCTTCACTAGTTCTTGTAACTCCTGTTCGCTTTCAGCTAACAACACGGTATCATCTGCATATCTAAGGTTGTTTATTGATCTTCCACTGATGTTCAGTCCTGGTATTTCCTGTATCTGTTTGAAAATTTTTTCGGTGTATAAATTAAATAGGCAGGGGGACAGCACACAACCTTGTCTGACACCTCTTTTTATGTCTATGTATGGTGAATAATTCCTTCCCGATCTTACTGTGGCAGTTTGCTCCCAATAAAGGTTACTGAGTATTCTTATATCTTTTCCATCAATACCTATGTCTTTGAGGCATTCAATTATTTTCTCATGATGGATTCTGTCAAAAGCCTTCTTATAGTCAATGAAGCACATATACATACTTTTTTGGACCTCTGTATATTTTTCTGCTAATCTTCTTAGGCAAAATATTGCCTCTCTTGTTCCACTGTTCCGTCTAAAACCAAACTGTTCTTCTTGGATTTCGCTGTCTACTTTACTTTTTATTCTTTCCTGTATGATTTTGAGCAGTATCTTAATTGCATGACTCATCAGGCTGATTGTTCTGAAGTCTGAACATTCTGTTGCATTTGGTTTTTTGGGCAATGTTATAAAAACTGATGTCTTCATGTCGTGTGGTAAATATCCTGTATTGTATATATCATTGCATATTTCTGTGATTGTATCTATACCAAAGCTCTCCAGAGCTTCTATCATTTCAATGTTTATGTTATCCATGCCTGCTGATCTTCCTTTTTGTATCATATGAATGGCATTCTCTACTTCTGATCTGAGAATGTGTGGGCCTTCATTAGAATCTGGTGATGGTTTTTTACCTCTGTTGTCCTCGAATAGTTCTTTTACGTATTCTGCCCATCTGTTTGATATGTCTTTCTCATCAAGTAATATTACACCATTTTTGTTCTTGATACAGCTTCCTCCTTGTGCAAACCGCGACCGATTTGATAATTTCTTTATTTCTTCATGCATATCTCTTGTCATGTGCTTCGCTTCCAAGTCTTCTATTTCCTTACATTTTGTTTCTATCCACCGTTCTTTTGCTTCTCTACACATAGTACGTATGTCATTGTCTATTGTTTCATATTCTGGAGTATTTTTTGCTTTCTTTCTTTCTGCCATTTTATTCAAGATGTCATCTGTCATCCAAATTTGATTTTTCTTAGACTCCTTTTTAGGTAAATTTGCATTTGCTGATTGTATGCTTGTTTTTAAAGCATTCCCATTTTGCGGTTGCTTTTTCTTCTGGGTTTTCTCTTCTATACTGCTCCATGCTTTCTGTCAATAACTGTTGGTATTTATTTTTGACTTCGATTAAATATTTCTGTTTTATATCTGGTTGTTTCAGCGCTGATATTTCTATCTGGGGTTCCTCCTGTCTTCTGTTTCCTGCTCTTTTCAGCTTTATATTTACTTTGATGACAACTGGATTGTGATCTGAATTTATGTCGGCGCCAGGATGTGTCTTTGCACTTGTGACACTGTTCTTAAATCTATGTTTTATCATGATATAGTCGATTTGATTACGTGTTACATCTCCTGGGCTTTTCCATGTGTATAATTTCCTTGGGTGATGTTCAAAAAAGGTGTTACATATGACCAGCTGGTTTTCTTCACAGAACTGGATAAGTCTGTCTCCTCTATCATTTCTTGTCCCTAATCCATACTGTCCTACTATTTTCTTGTATTTTCCTTTTCCTACTTTTGCATTCATATCACCCATTACTATCAATACATCTGTAGATTTGACTGGTTTAAGTGTGTGTTGTAGCTCTTCATAGTATTCTTCTATTTCTTCCTCGCTGTAATCTTTAGTTGGTGCATAAGTTTGTAAGATTGATATGTCGAATGGCTGTGCTCTCATCTTTAGTAACATCATTCTGTCATTGTGTGTCCAGTATCCACATACGTATTTTTCTAACTCCTTCTTTATCAACATTCCTACCCCTCTTTCGTGTTTTTCTCCTCCTGAGTGTATAAGCGTGTACTGGTCTCTTGTTATGTAGCCTGTATCCAAAAGTCTTGCCTCTGCAACTCCCAGTATATCGAGTTTCATGTCGGTTGCCTCTAATATAAGATTGTCCAGCTTTCCTTCTCCGTTTAAAGTTCTAACATTCCATGTTCCTATTTTTAGGCTTCTCCTACTAGTTTTTAGGTGGTCTTTCTCAGGATGCTCCCTTTCAACAGAATTTAAGGAACACTCGTCATTATGTACTTCCTTACTCATTAGAGGAGTTGCCTCTTCCCTGTTAATTTGTACAGTAGATTCTTCCCCAGGGGACAGAGAGTTCTCTACATATCGGTTCTTATCTTGTTGTTGTGATTCCATTACTTTCTGTAGGAAGTACGTGGTAAGGCCCCAATCTCTTCCACGGTGGCTAGCCATTGTCTTTTTCTATGTCCGACATGCCTCTAGTGCGCCACACACTTTGCTGTTTCGCTTTGCGAGCCGTTGATCTTCTCAGATTCCTCCGCCTCACTCACCGTCTCAGTCTTTGTGTACTAGGGATGGACATTCCCTTGAGTAAGATTGCTCCTACTCCACCCATGTAGTTTAGCCAGTCAGCCAAGACTGTTGCCCGGGATGTGGCCACCGCCGTACACAAGCGGTATTCTAGGAGTCATACATGAGCTAGACAAAGAGAGGAGAACCAAATAGGATCCTGACTATCCTAAAAAGGACATGGCTGTCTCTCACCGTGAGGTCTATCCCTCTCTCTTTATCCTACATCCCAAGTAAGGTTATCTGTAAAACACTACACCTATTAGATACAGATACCTTCACAGCTGATCTCAGTCAATACACTAAGTCCCCTATAAATATTTATAACATCCCAATTTACCACATATATTGGGGGCTCGTCCGGGATTTTGAATCTTTCCCTATTAAAAATATTGGGGGTAATTCACTTCAGGGAATAATAGAAATTAAAAAGGTATCCTTGGGTGAAAATAAATAACGTTGAGCTCTCAGTGCCTGTGGTGTCTTTGGATAAGTAATATCAGATTGTATTGTTTAGCTAGACATTATATAAATTTACCTGTTAGAAAATGGCGGACCTGGCCAAATTTCGATCTGCTGCTGTACAGACTGCGAAAGAGTTAGGAATGGACGGGCAAATTATGATTGCTTATGTCACTGCTGAATGTGACAAATATATTGAACGGGAAGAAAGAAGATTAGAAAAAGAGGCCGAAAGAAAGTTAGAGGCTGAAAAGGAAATTAAGAAGTTACAATTTGAGGCTGAGGCTGAGACTAAGAGGTTGCAGATTGAGGCTGACAAAGAGGCTAAGAAATTGGAGGCAGAAAGAGAAGAAAAAAGGCAGAAAGGGAAGCCGAGGAAAGAAGACAGGCTGCAGAAAGGGAAGACAAGCGATTAGCTGCAGAAAGGGAAGCAGAAGATAAGAGATTACAAAGGGAACATGAGTTACGACTAAGGGAGTTTGAGTTTCAAGGCCATGCTCCTGAAAATGGTGCCAGTCCCTTTACCTCTGATGCCACTGCTAGCCAGGGAGCCTCAACCTCAGCTATGAATTTTCATTTAGATCATTTTGTTGAGAAAGACGATGATATTGAGAGCTATCTAAATAGATATGAACTATTAGCTACCACATATGGGTTAGAGAGAGAAAGGTGGAGCTTAAAGTTATCTCAAGGGCTTCGTGGGGGCAGCTTATGAAGTTTTTGCCAAAATGAGCAGAGGTGATCAGGAAAATTATGACATGCTAAAGCAGGCTCTTTTGTTAAGATATGAAAAGAACGCAGAATTTTATAGGAAAAAATTTAGGAATGCTAAACTACTGTCAGGTGAAACCTATCACCAGTTCTCTGCACGGTTAGAGACATACTTGGAGAAATGGACTTCTCTGGGGAAAACCCAAGATCTTAGGGAAATGGTCCTTATAGAACAATTAAGAGAGTCCATGGCTCCAGACCTGAGAAAGTTTCTCATGGAACAAGGTGCAGAGAGGCTGGGTGAGTTGCTAAATGTTGCTGAAAGGTATCAAGCGGCTCAGGCAGAGGTATCAGGTAATAAAAAGAAACAGGTGGAAAATTTTAGGGCACCACAGAACTTTAATAAATTTGATCCTAGAGATCAAAACAAAGGTAAGCACCAATTTGATAGGCCACGGTATGACAATAAAAATAAAACCCCACAATTCGAGGAAAGGAAATATGATGAAAGAAAATCTTTCAACCAAGGGAAAAGGTGGTGTAAAAATTGTAAGATGAACAATCATGACACTGACCATTGTAGAAGGAAACCTGTGTATATGGCCACCCTTCAGGTCAGGTCGACCTCAAGACAGGAGGAGGATATTATGTTAGATACCACTCCAGATGAGATGAGGAAGGCACAGGCTGGGGATAAGACCCTCAAGCCTTGTTTCAGGAAATTGTCAACTGGTCATATAACTCCAGGCAAGGGAGATTTTTACATGAAAAACAAGTTGATTTACAGGAAGGCCGGAACTAGATCCAATGGTCACGGACAGTTGGTTCTTCCAAAGAGATATAGGGCAGACTTAATAAGGAGCCTACATGTGAAACCAGATGGGGACCATGAGAAAATTGGTACCATCATCCAAAAGGTGGCTCACAATTATTATTGGCCCAAGGCAAGGTGGGACATTGAGAATTTTGTAGAAAGGTGTAGCATAGCACATGAGGGAACACCCACAAGTGGGAACAGTGCTCAGGATCTCCACACGCCACGGGGCAACCGTAGGCCTGACAATAGAAAGAAAAATAAATTTGATAAAGTGGACCAAATGGAATGGGAAGCCCCTTTTCACGGACAAGCTTCACTTAACTGTTTTACAATGGCCACTATGCGGAGAGTGCAAAAAGATGTCTTACCCCAGGATAAGCCGAAAATCCCTCAATCGGACTTAAACAAACTGGAGGAAGAAGATGTAGAGAGGAAATCTCTCATCAAGAATTTTAAGTGGGGAGAAAGCCCCAAGAGAAAAATTGGTAGCGGTCGTTTTGTGAATGAAAATTCTGGGAAGAAAAATCATCACCATAGAGCTTCGAGTGGAAGAGACCATACCGGTGCATGGACAAATAGGTCCACAAAATTAAAGGTCCAAGCGAAGCTCTGTTAAGAACGTGGACTGATGAAAAAGCAGAGGAAAATATTACATCCTCATACCAATATGTGAATGAGCTGACCACTCGTTTAAAAACTGGCTGGAAACTTGCCAATGAAAATTTGAGACAAGCCAGAAAAAAACATGCTGCTTACTATAACAGGAAAGCTAAAGACAGAGATTTGGCTGTGGGAGAGAAGGTACTGCTTCTTCTGCCCGGTAGTCAGAATAAGTTACAAATTGGATGGCAAGGTCCATATACAGTTCTAGAGAAGGTGTATAGAACCAATTATAAGATAGATAAGAAGGGGAAAGAAAAAATCTATCATGTGAATCTCCTGAAGAAATATTTGGAAAGAGAAAATCAGGAAGAGACACACTTGTTGACCTTGTCCATTGCCATGGAGATGAAAAAGGAACCACTTTCATCATTTGAATATCCATTACACCCCTGTGAGACAGCGGCACAGGTGAAAATCAGTACACATTTAACGAAAAATCAGAAAGAGAGAGTGAAACAGGTTCTAGATAATCATACAGAGGTGCTAACAGACCGACCAGGACATACAAACTTATTGGAATATGATATGAAGCTGATAGACCCCACACCTGTCTGTATGAAACCCTATTCGATTCCTTTTGCTAAGGAGAAAGCTTTGAAGGAAGAGATAGACTATTTGTTGAAGGAAGGAATTATTTCACACAGTGAATCTTCGTATAGTTCCAGTGTTGTACTTTTAAGGAAGCCCTCTGGAGAACATAGACTCTATATGGATTACAAAAGACTGAGTGCTATTACAGAAGGACAGGTGGATCCATTGCCGGATACAAATCAGTTGTTTGCCAGATTAAATAAAGCTAAATATTTCTCAAAAGTGGATCTGAGTAAAGGATACTATCAGATTCCAGTAAAGCCTGAGGTTAGACCATACCTAGCTTTTAGTACCTCAGAAGGACACTATGAGTTTAATAGATTGCCATTTGGATTGAAGAATGCACCTAGTGTCTTCTCTAGAATGATGAGAAAATTATTGGACCCTCTGAATAATCCATGTATCACAAATTTCATGGATGATATCCTTATAGCAACAGAAACATTTGAGGAACACATTGACTCTCTGAACATGCTGTTTAATCGACTTAGGGAAGCGAATTTAACAGCCCGACCAACCAAATGTTGCGTTGGATGTAAAGAATTAGAATTCTTGGGACACACAGTTTATCAGGGAAACATGACCCCTGACCCAAAGAATTAAGAGAAACTAAAGAAAGCCCCGAGACCACAAACCAAGAAAGACGTGAGATCCTTTGTCTCATTATGTGGTTTCTACCAAAAGTATATCAAAAACTTTAATTCCATATGTGCACCGTTAACTGATTTGACACGTAAGGGAAATCCAGATCGAATTACATGGACACCACAATGTGAAATGGCTTACCAAGAATTGAAGGAAAAGCTCACAAGTAAACCTATTTTGAAATTACCTGACTTAAGTCAAGAATTCATAGTAAGGACGGATGCCAGTAATATTGGGTTAGGTGCGACTCTGCTACAGAAATCAGATGCATTGGATGGGGAATTAAGCCCAGTGGCATATGCTAGCAGAAAGTTGAATAAAGCTGAAACCAATTACTCAACTAGCGAAAAAGAATGTCTTGCAGTAATATGGGCGATAAAGAAATTCAATATTTATCTGTATGGGAAGGCATTTAAGTTGCAAACGGATCACAAACCCTTGTCGTTTCTAGCGCAGGCTAGACATGGAAATTCTAGATTATTCCGTTGGTCATTACTGATGCAGCCATATGAGTTTAGCATAGAGTATATAAGTGGAAAAACAAATCTGGGAGCGGATTTTTTAAGCCGCCATCCGTGTGATGAGAATCACCCTAAGCCCCAGGAATAATACTAAATTTCTCTATGTGTATATAGAATTATAGACTGACATATAACGTCTGTTTTAAGTGGGGAGAATTTGTCGTGTGAAATTCTAATCCACATATATAAATTAAAAAGTAAATGTAAAGCCTAACAAATAACTTCAATAAAAGGAAAGAAGAATGGTAAAGAACAGTGCTGTCACAATGACTGTACTCGAAATCCCCCTTGTTTTCTACTTCGTCTGCAAATTGTAACGTTTCACGTTGATAGTAAAAGCCTACTGCAGCATACACGCTTTCTACGATAAAACGTGTACTGCATTTCTAAGAAAAACCTTGAGATACGCAAGCTGACCTATATTTAATATTCCATTCATGTCATTTTATACACTAAGTTACCATAAACGAAAGACAGATGGAATTAGGATAGAGAGAAGGGAGGGCTGAAAGCAGGAACGCATACAACACTAAACACGCGTCTCGCTATACAATTAAAGTCATCACGCGTGTAAGGCCACAAGCACTAGCTTTTTTCAAATCGACAGTGATAAAAAAACACTACCCATACGAGAGTTAGGTTTAAAAAACTTACAAAACGCTTATTAGGAAACATGACATTCTACTGTTTTATGTCTGAAATCCTGACATTAGTATGACAGTACAGCAGACACCATAAAGTTTGGAAGTGAGGAGGTGGCAACAGCACGACTATCCTAGAAGAAAATCCATATTTTGAACGCAGCCCCTTAGCCCCATAAAATTTATATAGTTGGGTTCCTTAGGACTTGCTGACAAAGAATATGTTAAACTTTACGCAAATAGTCTAGGAATTAACAAATTATAGCCAAAAGAAATAGTGAGGGTGTCAGACAACCCCAAAATCAGAATCGCTCAGTGGCAGATTTTGACACCACCATTGTACGGGAAATAGGTCCCCATGTTAAACCCTATTTGATTGGAGCGCAGTAAATGTAAGGCTAAACACGATTAGTCGGGCTACAATTACTATCTTTTGTTGTTGGGGGAGACGGAAGGAAGGGTACTTTTTTTCAAACGCTTGTGTAAACATGGCTCGATTGGTTAGACCCGCCAATATAGTCAATTAGGAGCGTCAGGTCAGCACCACATTTTCAAATAAACTTTCTAAAGCAACAGTGCGTTGAGATTCAGCTTATATTTTTCTAAATAAAAGCCTGAGACAGTGGCAGGTCGGATTTTGTGCCTATTCATTGCCAGTCAACGTAATTCTGTATTATTTCCATGAATTGTGGTAAGCTTGAAATATTTGATATCTTTTTAATGAAAATTGAATGTAAATTGATAATTTATGTCTGTATATGTGTGTGGTTCAGTAGCGAACATGAGGCAAAGACTATATAGTGCTCCAACCTGAACAGAAGGTGTCGGAGGAAAGTAAAACTACATGGAATTGCCAAACAGTACACTGACACCTATCTTATTGACTAGAAAGAAATAATGCTGGAATTGCAGAGGCGTAGTAACCATTAGGGAGGAGTATACTGATGTCAATTGTTTCAGATGAAGATAGCAATTGGCCTACCGCTCTGAACTCAGTGTTTGTTATGTATTGTGTTCAGTCTAGAATTAGATTATAAATTAGTTATGAAGTAGGAGGTACAACCTTCTTGTTTCAGGGACTGTGGTCCTAAAGTTATTGAGCAGCACCTGGTCTGAGCTTTGCTGAATCTGGAGGCTGACAGCATACTCCTGGGTCCAGATAGCGACTAGTGAGGTGTCTCCAGAACACAGGGGAGCAATCGAGCAGAGGAGTCTTTTCCTGCCGCCATCACGAAAGTTAAGCCTCTGTGGCCAGTGGAGCTCAACATTATGTGTCCCCTCAAAAATTGACATTTTAGTAAAAAAGAGGGACAATACCTTGTTTAAATTGACAGGAACTGTGAACTTTTCCCCCATACTATTTCTCAGATAAAAAACACTTGAAGTCATGATGACAAATAATAACATAGCTTGAAAAAAACAAAACCAGTATTACCTCATAGTACTACTACACAACTGACACACATAGGATAATATTAATAAAATATGTCACTACAAGGTTCATGTTTATAAATTATATATATATAAATTGTGATTACAATTAATTGTGATTCCTGGTTCACTTTGTAGTTGAATCAGGATATATATTAGTGAAAGTAATTAATACATATATATTTGAAACTTTACCAGTGACTCATTTAAGATAGTCTTATAGAGTGTGAAATGTGTGTGAGTGTCACAGTGTTGTCAAGTGTGGTGGAATAAATTAAATTGTTTATCTGTCTGTTGTTGTTGTGACTTACACTTCATCATATACATACCCTAGACATTTAACGTAGTCATCACAATATTCCAGAATAATTCTTACTGAGGTATAATGTGGTAGCAAGTAAGGTTATCTGTAAAACACTACACCTATTAGATACAGATACCTTCACAGCTGATCTCAATCAGTACACTAAGTCCCCTATCAATATTTATAACATCCCAATTTACCACACCTTGCCAGAGTTAAGAATAGCAGCAGATTTCATTTACCAGACCGGACTTTGTTTGAGCATCTTGAGGACTTAGAGCCCAGGAAAACTCTACCATTTGAACACGGACAACCAGAATCTGAGGAAACTGTAACACAAAGTCAAAGTGGGAACTTATTGCTAAAATAACAACACCACAGGCCACGTGTAAGAGGCATAGTCAAGGTGCCTTAAACTATTTCTATGAGACAGCGGTCTGTGAGCCTAAAGATTGGCCTAAGTTGTACATTTTAAATTCTATATTTTGCATTATTAAAATGTGAAATAATATGTAGATATTGACATGTGAATATTAATATGTGAAAATTGCTAGTGGATGTCCAAGTCATACGAGGCTGGCAACCTCAGCATATAGAATGATGATTTCATGAACCACCACTGCAAGGGCTGGCGACTGCTTTATACGAGTTTCTTATGGAGAACTAAAAGCAGAGGCAGTCCCATGTTCCATATGGAGCAGGAAGTGAATGATGAAAGAAATGATGTACATACTTATTATATTATTAACATTTTCAACAAGTGTAGATCTAAATGAAAACATATTCAATCAATATTATTAACCTTGTCAACCAATGTAGAGTTAAACATGGATCTATTAAATTTAAATGTAAAGAAAATTTTCGCTCAACGGGATTAAGGTTAATTCTCATCGAAGGTAAAGTTCTGAAATAGATGGGATGGTAGAATAGGAAGAGGGGGACACATAAGTATGTGTCGGAAAACGCAATACTTAAGAGGGTATATGTTCTCTTCTTTTGTGACACTAGTCGGTGGTACTAACTGAGGGTCCTATCTAAGGAACAAGTGAGGGTAAAAGTGGCCTGAAGTCAACGCTAGACACCATCATCAGACGGGTCTTAGAGACGCGGGACCAGCTTGGTAGTTACTTCATGACACTTCTTGGAACGTGCTACAACTTTCAAACTTGACCAGTGATGAGTGTGAATCAGGCCTCCATCTACAAAGAACCAAACATCAGCTGGAGTAGAACAGACAAACTCACTGGCAGCTAAATAGAAACATAAAAGCTGCCATTTGAACTATCCAATTTTAAACTCCATAACATCACGCAGTGATGATAACTTTTTCTATAAGGAATTATTCATTTTTATAACTGTTAAACCATAATTGATTATTAAATTTGTTACTTTTATAAAGACAAATCTAAAGTTGATTTAATCATTTTGAATATACTACATCCATATGTCTCAGACAATTACTTAAATACACTAAAACAGAGCTATATAATAATAAGAGGAATTTCGCTGACTTAACTCAGCTGGGGCTTGAATGAGCTAACGAATTATAAGAAAACCCTCTCCTTCACAAAAGTTGACTGCAGATACTAGAGCTAACATTTGCTCAGCCTCATGCAGCATTGTTCTCGCTTTTCTGAATATTTTGTGGACACTCCCTTGAGGTAGAAGCATCATTATCCTTCTACCTACAACTCTGCCAAGGGTAATCTTGTGTGTAATCTTGTGCGAAGGTAGATACCTTTCAATGCCACATTGGATAATGTAGGTTTTGGCCACTGTTGGACCACTATTACAGAGCTAAAAGAGGGGGGGGGGGCTACCCGTGACACCACCATCAATGAGCATTAGCTCCTAATGACATATGTGATTAATTTGAGGTTGTGCACTGATCTGGCAATCTCATCACGTAAAACAAGCTGGTTCATGAACCACCGCTACAAGAATACGGGGACTTTGATGCAGTCTTCCTGCATGGAGGCCAACTATAGTAATGGCTTCGTGCTCTGTAAATATACTAGAATCTACTGCGCGTGTCTCTGAAAGAAGAGTAATTCCTATTAACAATTTCTAATCACTCTAAAGATTATAGCCTGAACCAGGTTCAGCTAAGCATTGCGTCAGTGCTTGAAGTGAGTTCATCTACTCACACCGTGTATTGCACGACGTAAATTCATTCAATCAAGCTTCATAGCACGAAGCACACTTGTTACCACAAGATCATGTCGTGACGAGCTCCAGTCTAATCAGAACTTTTTAAAGAGCAGACAGTTACCTGAGACAAATATCAACAGTTTGTCGACGCTAGAGAGATTTCCAAGCGTTAAGGGATATTATATTTTACAAGTTCTCACTACTGCATGTGCAAGATTTTGAGCAATAAGTACTTGTCTTGGAGATAACCACAACTGCGGAGCAGACATATACATTTGACATTAGGTACATATATATGTACAACGATACATAGGAGAAAATTTGAAAGACTTATGGACAGCGTAGATTTGCCATCAGATTGGTAACAGTTAATATATACCATCATCATTTCACCTAGTTTCACTATTATATTTAATTAACTACACTTTTACATTTCATCTGTGTGTGAATGGTCTTCCACTATGATCTTTTTTACTTCCTACTAAACCTGTATATGTATGTATTTAGCTAATAAGCTGTATAGCCGCATTGATCATTACTTAGTTATTCAATGTATCACTCGTGCTGTCCGTGGTTAGTATTTACATATAGGCAAAATCTGTCATTTAGAAGGTGGGGGCTCTTTCTTTATCTAGATTTCAAGGAAAGAAGTAACGTCGTAGTGATAAAGAAAACTGTCCATGATTTATTAGAAAACACTATCTAATGGAGAGCATTCGCCTTCACTTCTTGTTTTCATCTCGAATAGGTCTCTTTCTTTCTTAATGAGCCAATTTCTGAAGACGTTCTTGGTAACATTTCGTAGGCCATCATGCTGTAGAGGTGCGATAGTTGGTGCCTCGCCCAGTTTAATTGTACGACAAACCCCCAGCGACCTCTCGCTAAACCCTAGTTCCGTGGAACCATAGTTGATAATTCCAATCTAGGATTTAAAAGCTTCTAAAAACGCTAAAATTTTACACAATTTTCAGTATTTGAAATTCGTAATCCGTCATCATACAAAATATACATTTATAACATTTGAAAGATATAGGCAAAAGTAACATGCAAATTAACACCTTTTTTAACGTTTGAAAAAATAACTCTTCATCGTGGGGAAAAAAAACATTTTCAACATTTGAAACTCTTTAGCCCGTCATTACATTAAGGGAAATAAATTAATCTTTAACATTTGAAACTCATAAACCCTTCTCTTTATAAAATAATACATTTTACCATTTTAACATACAACCCTTTGCCAAATAAAATAATACATTTTTCTAACCTTTAAAACTCACAACCCTTCGACATATAAATTCTAACTTTTAAAACTCACAACCCTTTAACCATATAAATTCTTCTAACTTTTAAAACTCACAACCCTTCACCATATAAATTCTAACTTTTAAAACTCACAACCCTTCACCATATAAATTCTAACTTTTAAAACTCACAATCCTTCACCATATAAATTCTAACTTTTAAAACTCACAACCATTCACCATATAAAATAATATCTTTTTAACATTTGAAATTTTTAACCTTTCTTCACATAAAATAACGCACTTTTAAATTTTCACCATCGAAACATCTGGTTCCTACAATTTTGCATCATAAACTTAAACAAATTTAACATTTCCTTTACGTAAATGTACGTATATTTTACACGTGAAAAATACCTTTTCCAACACCTGAAGCGTGTTAGCTTCCCAACACATGTATTGCAAAGCGTTTCTAACCTTAAAATTATTGATAACCTTTCTCAAATAAAAAACCTACAAACGTGTCAACAGCTGAAACGTATAACCTTACTCAACATCTTAAATGAAGTCCATGCAAAGTGCTATATCTCTTTAGGAAACATCTTAAACAATACTTGTGTACATTAAATCAGTGGTTCCTTAACGGTGTGGCGCGTCACACTGGTGTGGCGAGAGAGGATGGCAGGTGTGACCAGAAGATTCAAAGAAAATCAAGGATTCAGTGAGATTTAAAAAAAAAAGTTTATATGCCAAAAATAAATATGAAGGTCATTTTCTTATTTATTTTACTTACTTTGTTACCTGTGAAATAACATGGGAAATATATGTAAGAAACTCATATAATTTTCCAGAAATGTTCAGATTTTATTCAGTAATATAATTTTTTTTTTTTACGAGATAGATTCATGTCTCCACGACATATTGTTGAGAACAGGGATTTTGAGCTCTGGCAAATATCAAAGACCAGAAAAGATAAAGGCTTCTTTGTGTTGAGCAGAAGAGATGAGAATTTGTTTGTCTCAAATAAGATCTAATATAAATGAGATTATCCTACAAAAACAAGCTCACACCTCTCATTGAACTTGTACATTTTGTGAACGAAACATGTTTTTGTGTACCTGTATTGTTTTATACTTTCTGGATGTCTCATGATCATTTTATAGAGTAGTTTTCTTCTATGTTATGAATAAAGCACTACTATTTAGTTGATTAATTTGTTTTTGAAGGTCTTTCTTATCAATAACAAATTCGGTGTGGTGCAAGGAAATTTTCATATCGAAAGTATGGTCCCGAGAAAAAAAGTTTGGGAACCATTGCATTAAATAATCGCATGCATATTCGAGTATCAAATCTTTTTCACGAACTCGTGGCAAACATAAACCGAAGTCTGTTTTCAAAACAAATTAACAGAAACCAAATAAACCGCTGACGCATCGTTGGCTCGGACATGATTACTGCAAACTGGGATTACCTTGAATATTTGTCTGTGACAAGCAGTTCAAAAAAATATCACAGAAAGAAATCACGTTCCAGGCAGGAAACACACAGTTTAAAAAATAACACACACATTCATAGGAGAGTTCTTTGCCCCTGTGGCATTTGTTTGTCGAGACACGTTTATTTCCACCTGACGACTTTCTTCACATGGTAGCCAGGGCGATTAACGGCATCGTTCACACTTCTTCAAATATTATATATTATTGTGATCGAGTACAACACGATTGGTGTTTTTGGGGTCGTCTACCTTTGACGTCACTCAATTTTTACCATTTTTAACCCCGCTCTCCCTGTCATACTTCGTCACAAAAACACAGACCCCCATCTTATGTGACGTCACAAAAAATCTAACCCCCACCTTCCCTTCCCCCATGTTATTTAGTCCTGATGAAAAGAAAGAATATAATCGAATGTAAATTAATTAACTAGTGCAGACAGGAAAAAAGAGTGAAAACTCGTAACGTAAGGAATCGGAAAAGTCAAAGACTAGTGCAGACGAAATAACAATCTTTCAAGTATAATAGTGTTTAATTAACCAGGCTTTTACAATAACTGCTTTGCTGGTCAAATGTTCCCCAATTTTTTTTTAAGTCGCTCATTTTAGCTTAATTTAATTTCAAACAATACAAAAATTAATTTAATATAATAAAGTAAACACATCAATAACTTCAATTCTTACTTATGTTAAAGTTTCATAAAATAATGTTAAATCTGAGATAAAATCCATTAAAAAAAGCCAAACATACCAAAAACTGAAGTTGTTAACAGTAAATTATTATTTATCTTCTTATCATTATCCCACGGCAAATTCAGATGCTTCCCATTGAAAGAACTAGAAATCCATTACCTTCCAGATCAACAGTGTTTTTTTTTAAAAGATGTGTATTACACCGTATTTTAAAAAAAATGTATAATTAAAAACTTTTTTAAACAGTTAATGGATATAATAACTATACGATATTTTAATAGAGATTATAATTTTAATACGTCATCCACGAGGGAGTAGTTTACTATTGCATATCCAAAAGTAGACTATGAGGATTTAGGTTACAAAATCTATTTTGTTCCGATATCATTTATGAAAGAAGTGAGCCTCACTCGTTTTAGGTTGGATGACGTCACATTTTGTCTCCCCCAAGCGCCACTTTTCCCTTCTATCGTCACATTTCGTTACAAATCTTTAGATCTCTTCCCCGTCACTGCGTGACGTCATATGTGGACGATCCCTTTTGGGTTTATCTAATACCTCTTCTTTATTTTATTCAGTGTTTTGAAATGTGAAGATTAATTAATAAGAACTATCTTTTTTCGACTCCCCTGTTATTGATGGATGGTCGTTCTTTAACTCACTCTTCAATGTTGTCGTTCATTCAGTCCGTGTCTGCCTATAATTATTTAGGATGGATGGGTTTGAAAAAAAATCGAAAAAAAGGTGATTCGTCTTACGAGGACAAAAGACAAAGAAAATAGTCTACGTTACGGCCTGTCGTGAAATATTCTAATCCACATATATAAATTAAAAGGTAAATGTAAAGCCTAACAAATAAATTTAATAAAAGGAAGAAGAATGGTAAAGAACAGTGCTGTCACAATGGCAGTACTCGAAATCCCCTTTGTTTTATGCTTCGTCTGCAAATTGGAACGTTTCCACGTTAAATATAAGCCACTGCATAAATACAAGCGTTTCCAAAACACATTAAAACGGGTATTGCATTTCTAAGAAAAACATTGAGAGGCACACTGCGTAATGACCTAAATTAATCCTAACATTAATTATACTACGTTACCAAAACGAACGAACAGATGGACTAAAGGATAGAGAGAAGGGAGAGGCATAAAGCCGAACACGTGCAACACTAAACACGCGTCGCGCGATACACAATTGCTGCCATCACGCGTGTAAGGCCACATGCACTAACTTTATTTCAAATCGACAGTGATAAAATTCACTACCCTTCCCAGAGTTAGGTTTTAAAAAATCCTGGAAAACGCTTATTAGAAAAGATAACATTAGATGGGTTTACGTTTGAAAACATTACAGTACCCAGACAGCACATCTTCGAAACAGGAGGTAGAAGAAATTGCATATTTTGAACGCAGCCACTTAGCTCTTTTAAATTTGTATATTTGGGTTCCTTAGGGCTTGATGACAAAGAATATGTTAAGTGTTATGCAAATAGTCTAGGAATTAACAAGTTATAGCCAAAATAAAATGATGGTGCTGTCAGACAACACCCAAAATCAGAATCGCTCAGTGGTAGATTTTTTTAAAACCACCATTGTACGGGAAATGGGCCACAAGTTACATTTGAACTGATTGGCTGGAATGATATGTAAGGCTAAACACGATTAGTCGGACTATAAATGCTATCCTTGGTTGTTAGGGGAGACGTAGGAAGGTAAAATTTTTTCAAACACTTGTCGAAACGTGGCTCCATTGGCCAGACTCGCTGATATAATCACTTAGGAGCGTTAGTTCGAGACCAGTAGTTCAAATAAGCTTGATAAAGCAACAGTGCGTTGAAGCCAGCTCATATTTTTACTAAATAAAAGCCTGGAACATAAGCAGATGGGAATTTGTGCCAGTATTTGTGCCAGAATTCATTGCTAGTCAACGTATCTGTGTTTATTTCCATGAATTGTGGTAAGCTTGAAACATTCAATATCTTTTAATGAAAATTGAATGTGAATTGTTAATTTATGCCTGTATATATGTGTAGTTCAGTAGCAAACATGATGTAAAGCCTATAATGCTCCAGCCTGAACAGAAGGTGTCGGAGGAAAGTAAAACGGCATGGAATGGCCAAACAGTACACTGACACCTAGATGATTGACTAGAAAGAAAAAAATGCTGGAAGTGCAGAGGCGTAGTAACCATTAAGGAGGTTAATACTGGTATAAAGTATTTCAGATGAAGCTGACAGTTGGCCTAACGCTCTGAACTCAATGTTTGTGATGTATTGTGCTCAGTGTAGAACTAGAGTATCAATTAGTTATGAAGTAGAAGGTACATCCTTCTTGTTTTCAGGGACCGTGGTCTTGACGTTATTGAGCAGCACCTGGTCAGAGCTTTGCTGAATCCAGAGTCGGACAGCATACTCCTTGGTCCATTTAGCTATCAGTGAGGTGTCTCCAGAGCCCAGGGGAGAAATCGAGCAGAGGAGTCTTTTCCTGCCGCCATCACGCAAGATAAGCTGATGTGGCCAGCTGAGCTCAACATTATGTACCCCCATCTTAAAATGACAGTGTAAAATACAATTAAGAGGGGAATTTAATTGTTTTAATATCAGGAACTGAGAACATCTCCAATACTAGTTCCAATAAAGACAAACTATTGAGTCATGATGACAAATACCAACAGAGCTTGAACAAAACAAAACCAGTATTACCTCATATTACTACTACACAACTGACACACATAGGATACTTTTAATAATATATGTCACTACAAGATTCATATTGATAAATTCTGTACATATAACTTGTAATTAAAATTGATTGTGATTCCTGGTTCCCTTTGTATTTGAATCAGGACACATATACCTTCATGACAGCACTGAATACATATTGTTATTTGAAAAGTTATCAGTGACTCCTTTAATATATCCTTGTAGAGTGTTTTATGTATGTGAGTGTCACAGTGTTGTCAAGTGTAGTGGAATAAATTAAATTGTTTATCTGTCTGTTGTTGTTATGACTTACACTTCATCATACACATACCCTAGACACAGTCATCACACTATTCCAGAATAATTCTGACTGAGGTATACATATGTGGCAGCAAGTAAGGTTATATATAATACACTACTCTTATTAGATATATATACCTTCACAGCTGATCTCAGTCAGTACACTAAGTCCCCTATAAATATTTATAACATCCCACTTCACCACACGGCCACAAGGCCTTCGTCAGGAAAGGAAAGAAAGTGAAGGCTAGATTGGACACATAAAAACTAAATAAAATAAAAACTGGGTACTTCCCTGAAGGCAAGAACCGAAATTCTATCAAAATCGCTGTCTGTTGATGACCGAGTGGCTGAACAGAAAGTGACTTCCGCCGCCGGATGTACACAATGCAATAATTATTTACAGCGGGGTAGACGACATTTTTTTTTTAAATTTGGTGATGAGAAATATCTCGTTCAACCTCTAAAGGGTTATAATTAGGATAGTGTTTTCAAGTCGAAATAATATTTAGATGAAAATATGTAATGCGTCTTACTAGGACAAAGGCCGAAAAATTGCATACGTTACGACTACAATGCCTTCGTAAGGGACAAATTAACAAAGGCAGACAGTGAGAACTTAGTTAAATACATGATCACAATACGATCCGTATATGGAACTAGCTGAGACGCTTTCGTGAACAGCTGTATGAACAAAACAGCTAGTCGAGTAGAGATGGCGTGCGTGAATGCAGAAATGGGTACCAGGAACTAGTACGAGGAACTACGGAGAAATACGAAATAGCATCTTTCGTAAATCTTTTGTCTCCTGGTGTAGAAATCAAGAGACTTCGGAAACTCACCTTCTTCTGATTTGCCCCGCTGCCCATGAACACGAAAGCTGAGGGCTACCGAGACAAACGAAAGTGTGTTTTAGGAGAGTGAAAGAGTGTGAATGAGTCATAACATACTTGTAATATGCAACAATCTGTCTATCTGAACAGAAATATTGACATATAAAAATATACTCATTATGATATCATCAGCATCCTCTTCCTACTCCCTGTGGAGCATGGGGGCTCTCTCTGCCACTGGTTCCTTGCGAACACACTATCCTCCCTGTGGTTCACTTCCATAGCTAGGCGGTGTTGCCGTTCGGATGGTCCTGGGTTAGATTCTCCGGCAACCCTATAACTTCTGTTGTTTTTTTTGGTGTCTAGTTTTCAACTGATTTATTTCTCACGAGTGCCTGAAACATACCTTTACGTGTGTAATATTTATTTATTTACTGCACTATGCAATCTTGTCCACATTGGTGCTATCTAAGGGGAGAATAAACCCGTCGATATCAGAAACGAAAAGATGATTACTGGTAGATGAGGGCGAAAAGGAAGATAGCAAATGATGGTAAGAAAAAAAAAACGAATGAGCGAATGACGTTTTGTCACACACACAAACCACCGCTACAAGAGCATGTGAATGCTTGGTGCGGGCTTCCTGCGGAGGGGGGAGCTGCAGGAGTAGCTCCATGTTTTGTAGGGAGCGCAAAGGAAAATAATGGTGATGATGATGATGAAATAGGCAAGACGTATTCCCAGTTGAGGTGGGATTTTTTTAGATCGCAAACGGCTCCGGGGTTGACCCAGCCTCATGAATTGGGCACCAGATAACTCTGGGAAGGTTAAGGCTGACTGTCGTAAATTTATTTTGAGAGAAAAGAGTCGTAGAAATAGTGGTCCGGTTTAGAGTGAAAATGATGATGGAAAGCTCAGTGATAGAAAATGTAGAGATTAAATAGTTGCTTCACAGCGTGCTGGAGGAGAGTAAAGACAGACTTATTTACGACAAATCGCTTCTCTCAATCTTCTCTTCCGCTCTCCTGGTCAAACAATTATTTGCCAGTTTTCCAGACACGCTTCTGCGCGCACACCGATTTGGTGTTTTTCACACACACACAGACGATGTAGATACAAACTATATTAAACGAATAGGGGAAAAGTTGGGCTGTGGGTATATCCAACACAGAACTAAATGAGTTTATGTGATTTTATTCACTTTAAACATCAATCACTAACAAATATCAGGTATTACATAAATTATCATAAGTACACAAATGCAAATAACAAATTTGGGAGGGGTGAAGAAGATTGGTATCGACTAAGCCCTTCCCGCTTATTAAACAAAGACAAACCCAGTCCAGAGATAGATAATATCAGGAACATAGGTACGTTAACCTAACAGTGAAGTTAATTACTCTGAAAGAGGTGTTACAAAGTTAGATATAGGTGATAGAAAAAAAAACCTGTTCTTCCCAGCTGTTCTTCCCTTTACTAAGCAAATGGAAAGGAGGGGGTTTTTACACAGAGTTAACCAATTAGCAACTCCCCCTTAAAGGAACAATGCAGGGAATACAGAAAAATTATATTACTAGGCAAGAAAGTTAACAACCGGTTTACAAAAGAAAAACGATTAAATTTCCTGTCATTCATACACACGCGTGAGGATCCACACTCATATCCTCACACACTTACCAAATGCAGCCTCAGACGAACCATAAAAAGTATATAAAAAACAGCAAGTACTCTTTCGACATATGAACTGTCTAGTCCTTCGATGTCCCGCCCCAGATGTTTGCGAGGGTTTGTTGGTAACAAATATTCTCACTTATCGCAAGACTTGAAGACTAAGAGTTCTCGTGTTTTTATTATATATATATAAGGAGTCTATGGGATGGCACTAACCCAGTTCGGCACAGGGGTGAAAATGAAGTGGTCTCTTTTAATCCTCCGCTATGGTAAAATTCCTTCAATGTGTGATGATAGTTTTATTAAATCCAATTGAGGAAAAAACTAGGCTCGGTCACAGTCAGGAGAATATGTACTCTCTCACAGTAAACAGTAAATATGATATCGCTACTGGCGATGAGTACCTTCCAGTTTATCTTACAGGTTTGCAAGGGTAATTTGATGATTATTCTTTAAAAGGTTCTTGGGTGGGCTTTATTTCATTTAATTCTGACAGCTAGGTCGCAAGGACCGCCACAAGATTATATTTTAAAAGAAATGTTTCTTCAATATGACTGGAAGTTTATAGGATGATTTCTTTATTTCTTTCTTTATTTAGCTGGGACCGCAGGTACGATCACTCGCTTTGCACAGAATAGAAAACACTGCAAATTTATATATAAAATCCAGGGGAAAATCTATAACAAGATTTCAATAAAGCTAGTGCTTCTGTAAAGGTCTGGCCAGCGAGTGATAACGTGTCTAGTCTTCATGGTCTATTTAGCTAAAATGGAATGTAAGTTGAGTGGGACATGATAAACTTGACAGCTTATTTGATCTCACGAACTTTTGGGGATCTGACCGCCAAGTCAAGAGAAGAAACCGCACCCTGGTCTTCGTATCTCCGTTCGCTGCTGCCCGTTTCGGTTTCCCCGTTCGCTCGGTTCTACGATTGACACCGAGACGCGAAATTAGCGGCAAGCAACTGCGTCTCGTATCAGGGACCACTACTGTCTTTGATAACGCCGATAGTCTCCCCTAAAATCCCTCAGTTCGTCTCTTTGATCTTGGTGGCTGTGCCTGTTTGATTCTGGCGACGCCCCCCCCCCCCCCCACTGGCCAAGTTAATTAAAATAACTGCCTATGATTGTTCAAGAGATGTTAGTGGGCGTGATTTAATCTCTCCTTAAATCAATGCGATGACCAGAATCAACGATAGGTAAACTTTCCGCATATCAATCAGCAAACGTGTTTGCCCTCTGTGAAACAGTTTCATAGCTAATGAATCCACGTGAAAGAATAAACGTTTTTACAAGAAGTTACAACAAAGTTCAGGGTCAGCCGAGTTCGTCCATCACAATCGTCCCCTCTTTTGAGACGTGAAAACGTGTTTTCATGTTTGATTTATGACGATGAAGCTGCCCTGATCGATAACTTTTGATGATTGGTATCTTCACCTTCCTCCTCTTCCTCTGTAGTCCAGTTTCTACTCAGGAAATCAGCCCCGACATTCTGTCTTCCCGGAATATATTCCACTTTGAAAGAATAAACGCTTAAAAGAAGCGCCCAACGCATGATCCTTGCGTTAAATTCTTTATTGGCACCAAGAAATGCTAACGGAGCGTGGTCTGTTTGCACCGTGAAAGATGTACCATACAGAAACTCATGATGGCGTCTGATACCGTCAATCAGAGCAAGACATTCCCTTTCAACTACGCTGTAGTTCCGTTCCGCTTTATTTAATTTCCGACTGCCATAGGCAACTGGAAATAGCATGTTCAGGTCACTGTCATCGGCTTGAAGCAGTGTTGACCCGATGCCCTGACTTGACGCGTCGACTCTCAGTACAAAAGGTTTCTTGAGGTCAGGCAACCTCAAAATGGGGTATGCAGACAACTGTCCTTTCAAAGTGCTATACGCGTGTTCGCACTTTTGATCCCATATGACCTTATCAGGACAACCTTTCTTTGTGAGGTCAGTCAGAGGTGCCGTCAGTCCGTTGAAGTTCTGGATGTACTTCTGATAGTATGCACATAGCGATATGAAGGAACGTACGTCTTTCTTCGTTCGGGGTCTTTTTGCTGCCATTATTTTCTCCACGTTCTTCTTAATAGGCCAACTGCATCCGTGAGAAATAGTGTGCCCCAGGAAGTCTAACTGTTCAAACCCGATGAGACATTTGCTAGGTCTGGCTGTGAGACCCGTTTCCTGTAGTCTCCTGAGGAGCATAGCAACCGTAGCAATATGTTCTTCATAGGTTTCCGATGCAATTAAGATGTCATCCATGAAATTATGGATATGGGGACTTTGCAAAGGTTCTAGAAGCTTCCTCATCATCCTGGTGAACACTCCTGGTGCATTATGCAAACCGAACGGCATCACGTTAAATGTGTAATGTCCTTCACTAGTGCTGAAAGCTAACAAAGGTTTAATTTCCTCCTTGACTGGTATTTGATAATAACCTTTGCTGAGGTCAATCTTGGAGAAGATCTTTGCTTTGCTGAGCTTGGTGAACAACTCAGAAACAGTTTGGAGAGGTTCGGGCTGGAATTCCGTTACCATGTTTAGCAACCTGTAATCAATGCACAGCCGAACTTCCTTATTGGGCTTCTGCAACAGCACTACACTCGAGCTGTAAGGAGATGTAGACTCACTGATAATTCCTGCCTGACGCAGCTTGTCTATTTCTCCGCGAAGTGCATCAGCTTTAGCGTACGGGATGGGGTAAACTCTGGTTTGAACAGGGGTCTCGTTTGTTAATTTCATATCAAATTCAATGAGATTTGTTCGATCAGGTACATCCGTTAAGACTGCACTGTACTGTTTTAGTAGAGCCCTGGTTTCTGTTTGTTGTTCTGGTGAGAGATTGTCGCCGAACTTGACATCTTTAAAGGATTCTGTGGGTTGCAATGGATACTCCATGCAACCATCAACATCTTCCTCGTCTTCCGTTGCTATGGCGACAGCCAGGAGATGCTCGGAGGATGGCACCGGTCTTTCCAAATATTTCTTTAGCAGATTTATGTGGAAGACCTTCTCCTTTCCTTTGATGGAGATCTTGTAGTTGGTACGTGAGATCTTTTTAAGGACGGTAAACGGTCCTTGCCATCCGATGCGAAGTTTATTGCTTCCGGTTGGAAGTAGCAATAGGACTTTCTCCCCTGGTTGTAGTTCTCTCTCTTTTGCAGCTTTGTTGTATCTTTTCGTAATTTTAGCGCGGGCTTTCTTAAGGTTGGTAGTAGCTAGATCCCATCCTAGCTTTAGCCTTTCCTTAAGCTCAGATAATACTTGCTTGCAGAGACGACTGTCTCGTCAGCCTTCTGGTCTGTCAGGGACCGAAGTAAGGCTTCTAGTGGCCCCTTAATAGGTCTGCCAAATAAAAGTGTAGCTGGCGCAAAACCCGTAGACGCTTGGGGTACCTCTCGGTAGGCGAATAAGGCAGCCGATATATATTGGTCCCAGTCTTCCGGTTTCTCCTGACCCAGCTTACGTAACATCATGGTGAGGGTACCGTTAAAACGTTCCACGAGCCCATTTCCGGCCGGATGGTAGGGACTTGTGTGGATATGTTTGGCCCTCAAGATCTTAAAGATCTCCTCCATTAACAGGCTACGGAATTGGGATCCATTGTCCGTCAAAACTTGTTGAGGGAATCCCAACCGTGTAAAAATTTGCACAAGGGCTTCTGCGACATGCTTGGAATTAGTGCATGGTAGCGGTACGGCTTCGGCCCACATAGTGCAAGTGTCAACTAAGGTCAGGATGAACCTGTTCCTTCTTTTGGTCTTTTCCAGAGGACCAATAATGTCGACAGCAACCCGTTCAAATGGAGTCCCTACTGTTGGCATTTGCCCCATAGGTACTGGGGATGTCAAGTGCTTGGGTGCTACCCGTTGGCACTGGGCGCAGGATTTCACATACCTGATAGTGTCAGAGTTCATTCCTGGCCACCAATAGTGGTTTTTTATTCGCTGAATAGTGGCGTTTTGTCCCATATGTCCGCTAAAGGGAAGAGAGTGCCCCATTTCTAAGATCTGGTTTCTGTACTGCGTCGGTACTAGGAACTGGTTATTCCCCGTGTCCGGGTTGCCCGTTCTACGATACAATACACCATCCTTAGAAAAGATGTCTCCGTTGTGTCTGGGGTCCTTAGCCATGGGCAGTTTTTTAGAGCAGGGCGCCAGAGTAGGGTCCTTTTGTTGCGCCTCCTTCAGTTCATTCGGCAACAAGTTTGGCGCAGGCTCCCTCTCCTTCTTGGCTTGCCCTCTTGTGGTTACCGCTGCCACAATCGGCTCCTTAGGTCTCCCAATGAACACATATCTACATCCCAGGATAACTGGGTAGATCGGATCATCCATTATGGCCGCTTTAATAACTCCTCTGACAAAGTCAGAGTGTATTTCTACCAGTGCGATAGGAAGCGTCCTGGGTGCGTCACTCCTGAAAACTCCACTAAGTTTGACGGTTTCCTCTGTCTCCTGACCTGGTTTGACTAGATGTCTAGCAACAATACAACTAAAACTTAATCCAGTGTCAAAGAGACAAGTACATACTTGTAATATGCAACAATCTGTCTATCTGAACAGAAATATTGACATATAAAAATATACTCATTATGATATCATCAGCATCCTCTTCCTACTCCCTGTGGAGCATGGGGGCTCTCTCTGCCACTGGTTCCTTGCGAACACACTATCCTCCCTGTGGTTCACTTCTGTTGTTTTTTTTGGTGTCTAGTTTTCAACTGATTTATTTCTCACGAGTGCCTGAAACATACCTTTACGTGTGTAATATTTATTTATTTACTGCACTATGCAATCTTGTCCACATTGGTGCTATCTAAGGGGAGAATAAACCCGTCGATATCAGAAACGAAAAGATGATTACTGGTAGATGAGGGCGAAAAGGAAGATAGCAAATGATGGTAAGAAAAAAAAAACGAATGAGCGAATGACGTTTTGTCACACACACAAACCACCGCTACAAGAGCATGTGAATGCTTGGTGCGGGCTTCCTGCGGAGGGGGGAGCTGCAGGAGTAGCTCCATGTTTTGTAGGGAGCGCAAAGGAAAATAATGGTGATGATGATGATGAAATAGTTGCTGAATTGACTTGGGGGCCCTGGTTTTCTTCACTGCATCAGGTTTATGGATAAAGATCTTCGTATTATGCCTCTGGCATGTAGTACAGCAGAGGTAGGCAAGACGTCGATCGCGATACAGCAGTAGACCGACGAGAGATTTTAAATGGCTAACCTGATATGCATATTTAATTTTCTAATTCTGTAAAGGTATAATGTTTTTCGTATCGAAATTTGAAAACGTAGCTGAAGCGAAGCGATGCAAATCATCATCATATTAATCAAGTGCCATTACACATTTTGTAATTCTAGTACTTATATATTACAAGTTTCAATGAGTTTTTTCCTTACTAATGTAGTATCTTATTTGTCTTTGCATGTGCACATATTTTTATTTTGTCTTCAGTTAATAAAGATTTTTGTTTGGTTTAAATGCCGCGGTTGCGCAGTGGTTAGTGCACTGGCTTCCTAACTCGGTGGTTCATGGTTCGATTCCCAGTTGAGGTGGGATTTTTTTAGATCGCAAACGGCTCCGGGGTTGACCCAGCCTCATGAATTGGGCACCAGATAACTCTGGGAAGG
Organism: Oreohelix idahoensis; assembly: GCA_024509875.1. NCBI lineage: Eukaryota > Metazoa > Mollusca > Gastropoda > Stylommatophora > Oreohelicidae > Oreohelix > Oreohelix idahoensis. The sequence continues at coordinate 74,325 of JAMPIV010008611.1, read as the reverse complement.
TTAAGGCTGACTGTCGTAAATTTATTTTGAGAGAAAAGAGTCGTAGAAATAGTGGTCCGGTTTAGAGTGAAAATGATGATGGAAAGCTCAGTGATAGAAAATGTAGAGATTAAATAGTTGCTTCACAGCGTGCTGGAGGAGAGTAAAGACAGACTTATTTACGACAAATCGCTTCTCTCAATCTTCTCTTCCGCTCTCCTGGTCAAACAATTATTTGCCAGTTTTCCAGACACGCTTCTGCGCGCACACCGATTTGGTGTTTTTCACACACACACAGACGATGTAGATACAAACTATATTAAACGAATAGGGGAAAAGTTGGGCTGTGGGTATATCCAACACACAACTAAATGAGTTTATGTGATTTTATTCACTTTAAACATCAATCACTAACAAATATCAGGTATTACATAAATTATCATAAGTACACAAATGCAAATAACAAATTTGGGAGGGGTGAAGAAGATTGGTATCGACTAAGCCCTTCCCGCTTATTAAACAAAGACAAACCCAGTCCAGAGATAGATAATATCAGGAACATAGGTACGTTAACCTAACAGTGAAGTTAATTACTCTGAAAGAGGTGTTACAAAGTTAGATATAGGTGATAGAAAAAAAAACCTGTTCTTCCCAGCTGTTCTTCCCTTTACTAAGCAAATGGAAAGGAGGGGGTTTTTACACAGAGTTAACCAATTAGCAACTCCCCCTTAAAGGAACAATGCAGGGAATACAGAAAAATTATATTACTAGGCAAGAAAGTTAACAACCGGTTTACAAAAGAAAAACGATTAAATTTCCTGTCATTCATACACACGCTTGAGGATCCACACTCATATACTCACACACTTACCGAATGCAGCCTCAGACGATCCATATAAAGTATATAAAAAACAGCAAGTACTCTTTCGACATATGAACTGTCTAGTCCTTCGATGTCCCGCCCCAGATGTTTGCGAGGGTTTGTTGGTAACAAATATTCTCACTTATCGCAAGACTTGAAGACTAAGAGTTCTCGTGTTTTTATTATATATATATATAAGGAGTCTATGGGATGGCACTAACCCAGTTCGGCACAGGGGTGAAAATGAAGTGGTCTCTTTTAATCCTCCGCTATGGTAAAATTCCTTCAATGTGTGATGATAGTTTTATTAAATCCAATTGAGGAAAAAACTAGGCTCGGTCACAGTCAGGAGAATATGTACTCTCTCACAGTAAACAGTAAATATGATATCGCTACTGGCGATGAGTACCTTCCAGTTTATCTTACAGGTTTGCAAGGGTAATTTGATGATTATTCTTTAAAAGGTTCTTGGGTGGGCTTTATTTCATTTAATTCTGACAGCTAGGTCGCAAGGACCGCCACAAGATTATATTTTAAAAGAAATGTTTCTTCAATATGACTGGAAGTTTATAGGATGATTTCTTTATTTCTTTCTTTATTTAGCTGGGACCGCAGGTACGATCACTCGCTTTGCCCAGAATAGAAAACACTGCAAATTTATATATAAAATCCAGGGGAAAATCTATAACAAGATTTCAATAAAGCTAGTGCTTCTGTAAAGGTCTGGCCAGCGAGTGATAACGTGTCTAGTCTTCATGGTCTATTTAGCTAAAATGGAATGTAAGTTGAGTGGGACATGATAAACTTGACAGCTTATTTGATCTCACGAACTTTTGGGGATCTGACCGCCAAGTCAAGAGAAGAAACCGCACCCTGGTCTTCGTATCTCCGTTCGCTGCTGCCCGTTTCGGTTTCCCCGTTCGCTCGGTTCTACGATTGACACCGAGACGCGAAATTAGCGGCAAGCAACTGCGTCTCGTATCAGGGACCACTACTGTCTTTGATAACGCCGATAGTCTCCCCTAAAATCCCTCAGTTCGTCTCTTTGATCTTGGTGGCTGTGCCTGTTTGATTCTGGCGACGCGCCCCCCCCCCTCCCCACTGGCCAAGTTAATTAAAATAACTGCCTATGATTGTTCAAGAGATGTTAGTGGGCGTGATTTAATCTCTCCTTAAATCAATGCGATGACCAGAATCAACGATAGGTAAACTTTCCGCATATCAATAAGCAAACGTGTTTGCCCTCTGTGGAACAGTTTCATAGCTAATGAATCCACGTGAAAGAATAAACGTTTTTACAAGAAGTTACAACAAAGTTCAGGGTCAGCCGAGTTCGTCCATCACACTGACCACATCACCCCTAGTGAGCCGATGGTCAAGAAAATATGGGCCTAACACCATATTCCCAATATGCCTTAATGGGCGTGTAACAGGATCCTTTATCTTTTTACCTTTCAAATGCTTTATTCATTTCACATGTAGTCTTAGTTATTTATTATTTACAACAATTGGAAAAACTGTAAACGTAGCTATAATGAACAATTGTAGTTGGTAGGCCACAGCCTCATTGAAAAAGTGGACGTAGATCTTGGCATTCTAAAGTGTGCCCTTGCCGGTAGCACATTATGCCTTTTTATGAACACGCAACTTATGTATGTCAATATGCAACAGACTGGTCGAACCAATAAGTCCATACGCTTTAGCTCCACAAGGAGTATAGGCCTTCAACAAACACATGCCAAGTCCGCCTGTCACGTGCCATTAGCTCAAGTTCTTTTCCACGTTTTTCTCATCATTTTTATTCCTGTCTCCAGTTCTCTTCTCCATTTGTTTCGTGGTCTACCTCTGCCTCTCTTACCCTGTGGGTTCCAGAACAAGAACTACTTTGTAATTCTATCCAGAAGTTTCCCTAATGCCCTGAGGTCATCACCATTTCCCAGGACATCGATCTTTTATCTCTCATTTCTGCTGCCATGGTACCATCTTCCCTGGTTTGTTCATTGTTCGAACATTCTAGGTGCCAAATCTGGAGGTTCTCCTAGAAGAAAGAAAGTTAGTCAGCAACACAGACTCCTTTCGGCTTTCTCTGTGTTGCATCAATCGCGTCCCTGCTGGAAGACCTTCTCCTGTCTTTGCTGGCTGAGTTTTATTATCCTTAGTTGACCTGCACATGCTTGTTAAAGTTTTTGTAGTTTAACATTTAAAAAAAAAATTGGATAGGGGAACCAGCCCCATGTCCAAAACGCCTTAGTCGCTTTTTACGACATGCCTGATAGGGATCAGTGTTACTATTCTTTGCTCCCCTGTCGAGCCCTGGTAATACACGGGCGAAGACTGGTCGAATGCAGAAAACTATTGACTCGTCACCGGATTTCGGATTTGTCTGAATTATTATTCTTTCCACTTACTTTGACTGTTATTTTTTCTTCAGTCCTTCCTTAGTCTTGATGTGAAGCGTGGTGGAGAGCTGAGGTTTTTGTTGTCTTTTCCACATAAAGTTAAATAAAAGAGATGAAGGTAAACAACCCTTAGCCAACACTTTAGCTGACCCCCCAGACGAACTGATTTTCTATAATCAGCTCAAACACTTTGCAGAAGTTTACTAATCTCTTTGTAGAGTAGTAGCCCCTTCAGTCATAAATGACTATGTTTTTGTTTTAGTTTGTGGGTTTTGCCTTCTTGTGGCGAGGCACGTTCCTTCCAACCTTTTGGTTATATCAGAGCGCAATTTGCCATTCAAAAATAAGTGAACTCTGTTAATTGAAGTGATGTGATTATAAACTCTAAGCCCTGAAAATGACTACTAGCACGATCAGCATTGATAGATACTAAGTTCTGAAAAGGACTAACATTATCCATCTGCTAGCCTGAAGCCCTGAAAAGGACTTGCCATAAAAAGGACTCGCCAGCTACGCCAACGCTGCCCGTACTTCCTCAGTGTTCAGCGAACACCGGTTGTAGTGAACTCTTAAGCAATCTAAAAAGATTGCTAGACCGTCCAGCGTTGATAGATACTAAGTCCTGAAAAGGACTAACATTATCCATCTGCTAGCATAAAGCCCTGACAAGGACTCGCCAGCTACGCCGGGACCAGAATGTGGTAGATCGAATATGAAAATGCGACAAGAAACCTTTAAATAAATGACTATGGGATTTATTATACCGCTTATAACCATCTTGCCCAATTGGTGTAGGGCATTGCTTACTTACTTAGTCGTTCCCCTTCTACCGTGAGGTGTAGAGGTTTGGAAGAGAGAGCGCCAGACCATTCTATCAGCTGTCTTCTTCCTGGCCTGGTTCCATTCTAGTCCTCGGTCCTTCAAAGATTGTCTAATGTTGTCCTCCCAGCGGACTCTGGGTCGTCCTGGAGGTCTGGATCCCTGGCTCTTTGTTTCCCATGCTTGTCGTGGTAGCCGATCTTCTCCCATTCTGCAGACATGGCCAAACCATCTTAGTTGGGACTGTTCTATTTGGGTCATGGGCATTGCGCCAGGAGCTACTTCCGATAGTGGAGGATAAGCTGCCGATCGGCGCAAGTGGCGATGCTCCCTGCGGCGCCACCTCGGATTGGGCGAAAAGAAGATCTTTGTGCAGTAAATGTGTTGTTATTATATACGTTCACATATGAGCTGCAATGTTGGACAAATAACTCGTATATACTCTCCCTTTCTGTGAACAACAAGGTCTTGTGTTTGTTTTGTTAAGAAAATGAATACCCCCTAGTGTAGTTGGGAAAGTGTAATGTAATGCAAACGAAATCATAATACAATTTTCATTGTACAAGCCCTGTTAAAACAACAGCATGGTAGAATCTACCAAGGATGCCACGAAGTCTAGTGTTTGCTCCTTTGACCGGCAAGAGCATTGACCAAGGAAATCAAACATTGATCTGAACCAGAGAACTTGATCGCACCGGATGTAAATACTGGACAGCCGATGCAAAGGTCAATCTCTCGCACGTTAAAGCAGTGATGTCCTCGGATTTTAGAGATTATTCGGACGGCAGCCAACAGAAGGTCACATCAAAGCCCTTCTGGCAACTCATATGATAATGGTACTGCTGAAAGACTTTTCAAGATGAACGGGATTATATTGTCATTTCTTGGTAAATTGTGGATATCTTAGTTATTTTATCCCAAGTTATTTAATATAGTGTGATAACTTCATCCTAAGTAATGTAATATAATGTGCTATAATATCTATTTTAACTTATTATGCTTGTTTCATTGGCCAGGTAAGAATGTTACTTAGCTTTTAATTTCTTCCTTTTGTCAAGCGACCGGACAGACATATTTTATCTTGTTGGCTTCATTCACTTCAAACAATGTTCATTCACGTTTCCATTAAAACAGCTATCTTTCTTCTGTCGTGCGGCGTCTTTCCCTGAATCCAGGTCTTCTGCTATTAAATACTTGTAACGGAACCTGATTTAGGCTCTTGTCTACCATGGTGTGAAACCTATTTTTTTCTGTCTCAAATAAAACGGTTTTGTTCCCGCTAAACCTTCCGGTTACTTCATCTTTTTATTTTACTCTTAAGGTGGCATTAGATTATTTAAGGGCAACTCATCATACGTGTAACCTGTGTCTTCTCTGTTATAAATAATGGATGTAACGACTTATCAAACTGTTGATTTTTTCCAAATAAAATTGTAAAATGTTTTTATCGCTTTCATCATTGGTTTCCTTAGCTACTGAACAATGTTCCCCCGCCTCTTCCTTTTTGGTTGTTTCTCTCCAGTTGTTTCTTCCCACTCATGTAGACAGGTTTGATGTCAAATTTATTGTTGATTAAATCTTTTTAGTCAAGAGTCTTTCCTGTTTCTCGTTATAAAGTCTTTGTAGATAGAGTTGATAGTTTCTCTCCAGTTTTTCTACTTCATCTGTAGTTCATCGTTTATTTCCAGTGTTTTCTTCATCGATAGATAAAGTTCGTCGTTTCTTTCTAGTGTATCTATAGATAGAGTTCGTCATTTCTTTCCAATGTTTTCTTTATCTATAGATAGAGTTCGTCGTTTCTTTCCAGAGAATTCGTTATCTACAATAATTCGTCGTTTTTTCCAGTGTTTTCTTCATCCGTAATTAGAAATGATGGATTCCATCCACTGTATCTTTCTGCGTTCCGTAAACATAACTGAATACATTTCTCCTGGTTTTTATTTTCCTCTAAATCTTGAAGGTAGTGCTGGTCGTTTGTCTATAATTTCTTCTTGTAAAATCTTGTAACTGCAGTCCTTGTGGGCGATATAACTTTTGATCTGGCACAGTCTTTGTAATATTTATATGGTTTTCTCGGGCCACCATTAGCACTTTTCCGCATTTTACTGTCTTTATTTCGCTTACGTATATGCGCAATTTTGTAAGCAGAAAACAGAAATGTGTCCCCCCTTTAAACAACCGTTATCAAACTGCATCCGTTACCATTTGAACCACCGTCTACATATACATACTTTTTATATCATTGGATATGGCTTTTAGAGTGTTGTAAGCAGATTTACAAAATAAAAAGCACGCAGGTGTTGCTTTGCATGCGCAGTTCTAATCAATTTGTTTTCACTAGGTATTTGGAGTCGGGCATTATACATCACTGGAAATACAAATATTTTTTTTAACAGGTGCACAAAGATTGATGACGTCATAACAAATAGATTTGTATTCCACCGAGCGCATATAGACATCATATTTACTAAACTGGCTATCAAAAGCAATTTCCAGTCCATAGAAGACGCCATACTGGTCCGCCAAAACACGACTCAGGCGTCCTTAGTGATAATCAATCTTTTCAACAGTAGTTTAGATTTTCTACATAACATTGGCAATGATTGTCATGAAATAACGTGCATCAAGCATCTGAATTAGTCATTGAAAACTAAGTGAGTTTTTTTTTTTCTTCTGTAAAAGTAAACAGTGCTGACTTACACCATAAATCATAGGGATTTCAGTAATGTGATGTTTATGACTGTATGACTGATAAAATGTATTGTCTATGACTAACAAACGTCCAGTTGGCTCAGCGGGTAAAACCACCTGGCTCTCGGCGGCCAAAAATGCCGCGTTCTGAGATCGACACTTGGTAGCGTCACGCTTCAGTCTACGCTGCTTTAAATGGGTATCTGACTCTGCTCTTGAGTTAGGAAAGGCAAAGACAGCGAGGAATAGAACTGGTGTCCCCACCTCATAAAGCTAGACCTACTATAGTAACGCCCGTAACACTTCACTCCTCTCCGGCAGTATCTGTTATGGAAATACCCTTATTTTACTTTTGACTGACGTTGTAACAGTTACACGCTAATTGCTCAACAGTTTCACGCTGATTGCTCAACAGTTACACGCTATTTGCTCAACAGTTACACGCTATTTGCTCAACTTTGTGGTAACACATACTTTCTTATTTCTTTCTTTTCCATTGCGCTCCGCATGGAGCATGTAGCAACCTCTCCAGCTCCTTGCATGAAATCTTCAACAAAACGTTTATATACTCTTGCGTGAGTAGTTTCTGTAGCAGCTTATAACAATGTAGAATTTAAAGTCTTAAATAATATTGCATCGCTCTGTATAGAGTTTCCTATCTTATCTGTAGAATGTATTTTCTAATTTTATTCATATGTTTCGATCTATTATTTCCCTCTACATCATAACTCAACTATTCCAACTCAGATGTTTTCTAATTTTATTTCTAATAATTGTTAACTTAGCTTAGAACTGCGACCATCGATGCAGCGTTATTACATTGTGGCTATCGAGAATGACCATCGAGATTAGATGTGCCCATATTCTTAAGACGGAGCTTCCAATTGGCAGAGTGGTTAGGACGCTTGCCTCTTGCGGCAAAGTTACCGGGTTGCAGGTTCGAAGCCTGGTATCACTGTTCCAGTCCACTCCGCTGTAAATGGGTACCTAAATCTGCTCTTGAGTCACGGAAGTCAAAGATAACGAGGAAGAGAACTGGTCACCTCAGCTCATAAATCTGCATCTAGTATAGTAACGGACTACTTTTACCCGTTACTTACAGATGACAGATTGAAACTCTGTTATATATAATATGTGTAGTCGAAAGCTGTGTGGCTTTTATGATGCATTATATTACGCCATTCGATAATGTAGCTCGGACCTATTGTCAGAATGAAACATGAACAACGGTACTTAATGTCACAGTAAACAGATTAACAAAAGAGACTATCCAAGAAAATATGTCTCAAGACCGTGGCAGGTATCTCAAATAAATATAACTTGACAAAACGCCACGCCCTGTGTTGTTTTCCTGGATAGGTTTCCCACAATAAACATTTATCCTAAATATCACTATATCATATGGCCCTATATAAAATAAGACGTGTTAAAAAATGCGCGTTCCTGTTGAGCTGATTTTAAACTGTGGTTGAAAGCCAGTTCGCTAGGCGTAAATTGAAATGTCTGAAGCCGGCTGCTGATAAGACTCGAAGACGTCAAATGAGAAACGAAACCACCAGAATCAGCACTGGAAGAACCCCAGCAAAGGAATATATAGAGAGACTAACGATCCATCTCGCGGGAAAAAACACAAGTAACGTATACCATTGAGAGAGAAAATATATGATTGTATTTACGGAGTAAGGCGTCATCCAAGGGGCAGCAGAGGCAGGTCCATGCTCCATAATGAACGCGATGGAAAAGAAAGAAATAAGAAAGCATATGTTTCCACATAGTTGAGTAATTAGCGTGTGACTGTTACAGCGCCAGTCAAAGGTAAAGTACAGTAATGATATTTAGTGAGAATGACTCCCAAATATTAGGCTGCATATGAGATTACTTAGATTTAAAAAAAAAACACACGGAAAAGAGAGGTGGAGATAGATGAGAAGATAATGAAGACTTTGGAAGAACTTGAGCTGATGGCACGTGACAGGAGGACTTGACATGTGTTTGTTGAAGGCCTGTGCTCCTTGGGGGGCTATAGGGTATTGATTGATTGAAATTACCTTACTACATGACATCACGAAATGTCCGGTCACCAAGAATAGGGATGGCAAACACATTAAGAAGAAAATCATCATAAAACAAGCAGTCTATACAATAGCCACAATATCGTCAACTCTTTCAGCAAAGCTTTACATTAAAAGCAGTAGACAAAAGAAATGAGAAAATATAAAACTGTTTATTAATGCAAGAGTATGCAAGTCATCACGTTGTTGGAAGTATAAAAATTTTAAAAAATATTTTATACAGTAGGCAGTTTTTAAAAAAAAAATAACAGTACACTAGAAATACAGAGCGTATCGGGATGACTTTTCGTCAGCCAGTTAAAAACAGAAAACAAAGATGAGAAATAAATAAATAGCTTTACTTCAAAAAAAAATAAATAACTAATTCTAGTTATTTATTTCTCAACTTTGTTTTCAACGTCTGCTTCTCACCTCTTTTGCTTTAGTTGACTTGTTCATGTTGTTATTGTTGAAGTTTCTTTTTAGGCTTCCCGTTTTTACAGGATAGTGTAACCGGCTCCATTGCCAATTATTGTACGTTTGCTCACGTATAGAATTGTTTGGTTCACGTATCATTGATTTATTGTTCAGCTATTTTAGTGTAGAATTATTCGATTCAGTTCCGGATCTGTTCGACTTATTTACTGTTGCGTCCTTTGGTTCACGTACAACATAATCTTTCGACTTAATTACTGTTGTGATCTTTAGTTCGCTTATTACATATTGTTTTCGATTGTTTGGGGTTGGAGTGGCTAAAGGTATGGCGTCCAAAGGTATGGCGTCCGATGTCCTGGTCTCCTGGGTAGTGAGATCGGATGCCTAGCCTTCTCGGATAAGGGTGACAAATAGCTCACGTTATATAATTTTTCGACTTAATTACTGCTGAGACCTTCGGCTCACTTATTGCATAATTTTTCGACTTACTGTCGCGGAATTCTTCAACATAATTGTTATGATGTTGTGATTGTTTCATAACTGTTAAATTAAGTGCACAACCTATGCTGCCTTGATAAAAATTTGCTTCGATGTATTATTTTTTATTTATTGTAGGCCTTTGTTGATGTTTTTAAAACCTGTATGTATTTACAGAGAAAAATGTACTCAGTGTATTATATTGGCTCATGTGTTTTGTGTCGTCTATCGTGGTTTATATAAATTCTTAGTACAAAGACACATTAAAAACAAATTCAAATAACCTCTTAGGAATCAGATTATAGTTTTTGTTTTATAGCAAGGTCTTTGGATTGCATTTAAGTGTTTGTCTTTGCCCAAACAGATTTCAGGTTCCATTTTCTTTGGATGTGTGCTGTTAATATTGCATTAAGTTGGGTTCCAGGTTTGAGTAAGTTCATATAACTCGCTGTGTGACACGGAATAGGATACTTTCTCATTGCTGGTTACACCTCGCGCAAAATCTAGATTAGGAGTCCGCAACGAGCCTCTCGCGATCTACCAGTAGCTCGCTTGGGCTCTTTTAGTTACCGGGGGCGGGGGAGCGGGAAGGCACGTTTAAGATAGAAAAAGTTAGTACAGTAGAACTCCATTTATCCGAACCCCAATTATCCGAACATCCAATTATCCGAACACTTTTTCGAGAAAAAAAAAATCAGGCGCCACCAGTCATGTTAGACTTTATTTTTGAATCTTTTGATGCTGCAAGCTTCAAATGTGTGCGAACAATTTGTAGAGGATGGAATGGGCTAATGGTCAGTCGCTTACGTACAGGAAGTCAGTCAGATCATAAAGTCAGTTAATATCTGGTTTACCAATCTAGTGTACGTATGCGTTCTAGGCAGAACACTGGCTAAACAGACAGTTCAACTTAAAATAATTGTGTCTGCTACTACAGCAGAATAATTTTGGTGTGCAAGTATTTCTCTGTGCGATATGGAATCTTCCAGAAGGCCTAAAGCATATAAAAGGAACCGCAATGTTTTGTCAATTGAAACGAAAACAGAAATTATCAAGAGACTAGGAAAAGGTGAAACTGTGTCTTCACTTGCGAGGATTTCCAATGTTGGGAAAGCTACCGTCTCTGACATCAAAAGTAACAAGGATAAAATTATGAGTTTTGCACCGAAATTGGATAGTGAAAATGGGTCGAAGAAACGTAAACCATGAGACATGCGAAAGATTTGAAATTGGAAGAGGCTTTGTATATATGGTTTGTGCAAAGAAGAAGCAAAGGGGAAACTATCTCTGGTTCTCTATTGTGTGAAAAGGCACTTCAGTTCAACAATCAACTTGACTGTCCTCCTGACTTTAAGGCTAGCCAGGGATGGTTAAGAAACTTTAAATCTCGTCATGGCATACGAGAATTGGAGATGCAACTGCCGCTGAAAATTTTAAAGAAACATTCTTGGCTTTTTTGGAAGAAGAAGATTATTCACTCGATGTGTATAATGCCGATGAGACTGGCTTATGCTGGAAATCATTGCCTCAAAAATCACTTGCATCTCAGCGCGAAGCAGCTTCCCCTGTGTTTAAAAAGTGCAAAGAGAGAGTAACAATTTTGGTAGCCGCGAATGCCAGTGGAAGTCATCGTTTACCGGTGCTAATGATCGGTAAAGCCAAAAAACCACGTTGTTTAAAGAATGTGACATGTCTCCCATTGTGCTACAAAGCACAGAAGAGTGCTTGGATGAATAGTGAAATATTTCTTGATTGGTATACAAATCAGTTCATCCCAAATGTGAAGAGGTTGAGAGAACAAGAAAAGAAAACTGGAAAAGTAATTCTTCTACTGGACAATGCACCATCTCATCCAGAGACGGATACATTGAATGCAGTTGATGCAAATTTTAAAGTAATTTTTCTGCCTCCCAATGTAACAGCACTGATTCAACCAATGGATCAGGGTGTTATAGCAAAGCTTAAAACGATGTACAAGAAGGAAGTCATGCGTCGTTTATTGTTGGCTGAAGATGAAGAAAGTGTGGTGGCGTTTTCCAAAAAGCTTAATCTCAAAGACTGCTGATATATGTTAGCTGATGCTTGGACCACCCTGTCACAAGATAATCTCAACAAGGCTTGGAATAGATTGCTTGGGAAAAAAGGAGGAAATGAAACTACTGTAGTGGACACAAATGATGATTGTATAAATGAAGTTGTGGAACTGTTTCAAGCAATGCCCGGATTTTCGGCCTGTGACAAAGATGATGCACACATGTGGCTAGAAGATGATAATGATTCTGGTTTTCAGTTTTTGAATGACGAAGAAATTTTGTCTTTTGTGCAAGAAGAAAACCAAATACATGTAGTGACCGATGATGAAGACTCCTCAGAAGTACATGATGTACTTGTAGATTATGAAGAAAACCCAAAACGTCGACCAAGTCCTGAAGAGGCCTTTATAGCACTAGAAACAGCGATGGCTTGGTACGAGCAAGAAGATGACAGCTGTCCTATACAGCTTCTGCTGTTGAAGAGAATGCGGGACTTAGCAGCCAAAAGGAGACTATCCAGTTTGGTGCAAAAGAGGATTCCTCATTAATTTAAATAGTGGGTTACATCTGTGCAAGTACATGTATACGTAAGTTGCGCCTGGTTTTGAATCGTTTGTAATGTTATTTTGAAAACATTTCTCTTTCTTAAAAAAAAATAATTAATACAAGTAGTACACGCACTGCAAAATGTAATGAAAGATTTTGGTGATACGGTGATCTAATACAGTGTGGGTATTATTATTATTACAGTACAAGTAAATATGTTTTATAGTGTAATTTCCTTGTGATGGTTAATTATTTTTAGAAATATGTGTACATGTACTCGATACATTATGTAATCCAATTATCCGAACATTTGATTATCCGAACGATGCTCGGTCCCATGGGGTTCGAATAAATGGAGTTCTACTGTACCAGCCCTCTCCTGCCGCATTTAAAGCACGGCGTCCGCATGATTAAATGTGCCAGGCAGCCATCACTTTTGTCAGGTAATGTAAGGCTGAGAGACATTTTAAAACTATTTATTTTACACTGGATACTGGTTATCCACCTACTCTGCGGACACGATTTTATCCACGAAGATCTTTGGAACTCTCACTGATTCTAAAGTATACCCCACAACTCCTGGGCTGTCTATCCAAGCTCTAGACCAGTGGTTCTTAACGTGGTCAATATGGCTCCCCAAGGAGCATAGGCCTTCAACAAACACATGCCAAGTCTTCCTGTCCCGTGCCATCCGCTCAAGTTCTTTCCACGTTTTTCTCATCATTTTCACCTCTGTATCCAGTTCTCGTCATAGACGAAAAAATGTTAGTCTGCAACCCAGACTCCTTTCGGCTTTCTCTGGGTTGCTTTATGCGCCTCCTTTCCAGAAGACCTTCTTATGTCTTGGGCGGTTGAGTTGATTTAGATTCTGTATTTGACTTGTCCATGTTTGTTGAAGGTTTTGGTAAAAGGTTTTTACGGGATGGGGTAACCAGCCCCATGGCCAACCCTCATTAGTCGCTTTTACGACATGCTATTCGTTGCTCCCCTTTTGGGCCCCGGTAACACACGGGTGGGCCCCCCAAGTGGCCATGCTATATTTCTAAGGGAGGTGGGAGGGCACAGTAAGATGGTAAAGTGCCTTTTCTACAGCTAACAGCGACTATGTAAAATAGGATCAGAAGGGAACCATAAGCTAAAATAGGTTGAAAACCATTGCTCTAGGACGATAAATTATAATTACCAACACTCTAGAGACGAACACCATACACATATAACAGATAATTATTTGTTAGGGTATCATAGAGATTTGAACTAACGACTGCAGTCGGCAACACCAACAAATATAATTACACCGGAAATGTGCTTTGTCGATTTATTTCACTTCTGGTACAAACCTCCATTGAATATATTTTCTTCTGTTTACTTACTGCACTATTTTTTTTAATGGGAAGAGGACGTATCTTCATCGCACATCGTTGCTCACTCATATCGACGGCTACTGGTAGTGTCACCTCCAGTATATCCAGCTCTAATTGGGTACCTGGCTCTGCTCTTGAGTTAGGGAAGGCAAAGACAGCGAGAAAGGGATAAGCAAACCCTATAAAGCTGGACCTGGCATAGTGAAGTTTCTAACACTTCAGTATCTGCTATTGGACTACTGCGAAGACTAGGTTAAATGTAGGTCGAAGTTTGTTCTAATATTATTGATATATCGATCCTTCAAAAACCATTGATTAAACTTCAGTTGGGAATATTTTTTTTTCTTTTATGTGCAGGTAAATACAACACTCTTCTTATCTATTTTGCTGGTATGTACTCATTGGTTCAATTTTTAAAAATAATTTCTCAACAAAATCTGTATTTATTCACTGTGTGTCATGTTTGTCTAGTCATTCTAGCGCAGGGGTCGGCGACCGAGGAGCTTTAGAGATCAACTTTCGTAACACTGACCTCTCTAAAGATCTACCATATATATATATATATATATATATATATATATATATATATATATATATATATATATATATATATATATATATATATATATATATATATATATATATATAATATATATATATATATATATATATATATATATATATATATATATATATATGTTTGCTTGTGTTAAATTTTAAGAGAGGAGGGAGTAGGGAGGTGGGATGATGAACCTAACAAAGCAAAGATGGCGTTCCGATCTCATGCAGTTCACGAATATATTTTAGTAGACAGCTCGAGAGTTTTCATTGGGAATGTGGCAAAAACAGCTTTGATCAGGGGACATCGCGTTTTTAAATGGCAGCGGGAGAGATCTAGTCCAAAATTTCCATATTTAAAAAAAAAATCTTTTTTATTTCCTCCCGCAGTCCCTAAAGATCTATCAAATCATCCACTTGGATCTACCGGTAGATCGGGATCGACTCGTTGTCGACCCCTGCTCTAGTAGCTTACACAATAAACCTCAAAAGTTGCATGTAAAGTAGTCATGTGCAGGTCTTCAAATGATGACGTATTTTTTAAGCAGGAAACAATTGAGACATCCCCACCCAGTAACATTAAAATTTATTGACCAGTGGAGTTAGCAAAATCTTATTCCACCATTGCCAGTCTCATGATCTTCCCTTTGCGCCTTCACATGCTGTATTTTACATGTTTACTTTCCGCTCTGTATGGAGATTACATCAGTAGTTGAACTACCTGATCGTATAGATATTATACGCTTTAAAAACGTTATCAGCAGTAACAAGGAAAAGTAAATATGGTGTATGTGCAGAAGTATTTAATATCACACGTGCCAAACTACGGGTCCGCTGATAATCCAAGACTGAAAAACATTTGGCATGTTATTGTGTAAACTTTATTTTCGTCAAATTAAGAGTTATATTCTTGAAAATCTGGTTGAACGCGTATCAGAAGTCATGAATATATTAATGTCACTCTCGTGTAACCACTTAAATTCGTTATTTTACACTTTATAGTCACCTACTAGCAGTGGCGTAACTACCGCCCAGTTGGGCCGGGCACGTCCCAGGAGCCCCAGCAGCGAGTAGGCTCCGAAAAGCAGTTGTCGGAAGAGACCCAAGCAAATAAGTTCACACATTTTTTAAATTTTGTATATCCCATCCCATCCCATCCCAACGAACATAATTACCGATGTATGTTACATCGGTCGGTCTCACTCAAAATAGTAACTCGCGCCAGAAAAAAAAGTGCGCAACGCACGGTGTGCAACTTGCGCGGCGTGGGTGTTATATAAAACAAATACTGTACTTTTTTTTTTTTTTTAAATTCTTTCACGAAATTAGTAGCGCTCGACAAACAAAAAGTGCGTAAAAATTGGTGTGCATGAGCCCTCATCCGATGTACAAATCATGAAAACTTGAAAGTTTTTGTTAAAACCATATTATCAGGGAACACTCTTTGAAAACAATCCACGCACTTTCACACGAAATGTTGTCATCAAAGAACTTTTAAATTGAATCTAAAAATAACATGATTCTCGCCGTGTGTACGTTGGTCACAGCTGAGGAATGCAACCGTGTTGAAAAATTGTATTGTTTCCATTATATATACTCTCCCCAATATAGTTACAATCAACAAAGAAAATCGTTCAAATGACGGTGTTCATGAACAGTTTGATTACACTGTATAATGGAAAGAAACCAAAAACACTCTAAGAATGTACTTCTATTTGCTCATCCGGGAACGGAAACAGCACACTATAATTAAAAACCCGTCAAGTTTGACGGGTTATTGCTAGTTAAGTTAATAAATTATTATTTTTAAAATTTTTTTACCAACAGTAATTACAAGTATTAAAAAATGTTCGTTTTTGAATACACATTTGCTTTAAACTGATTATCGTTGTTGATCTCGTGAAATGAGGGGGGAACCTATTTAACTTGTGCCAGGGGGCCCCTTCCTGCGCTAGTTACGCCACTGCCTACTAGCCCACTTACTCATTCATCAATAGCCCCTGCCTTTACCTGCAACCTTATTGGTCGTTCTGGTTACATATTTCGTTGAAAGCTTTATCATTTATTTCCACACTTATGTTGTCTTATACTAGCGTCTTCCTGCAAAGATCTTATCCGTCCATTTCTGAATATCATCTGCCTAGCGTTGGTGTCGGGAACCCGCGGCTCACGAGCCGCATGCGGCTCTTTGAGCCATCTCGTGCGGCTGTCGGCTCTCTACTACTTAACTCTTAGTGAATGAGGGATACCGTGTGATTTTTTTTTTCATGCGGCTCTTCAATTTGTTAAAATGGAGACAAAATTAAATATTTGTCACGGACAGGTTCCCGACCCCTGGCCTAGCGTAACTTGCACCTACTTTTGTTGTCCTTGTTCCGGGAGCTGTTCATTTAAACATAGCATTGAATTATATATAACGTTGGCTATTTTCTTTGTCTTTTGTCCTGTTGTCTTAACAAAGAATCATATTTTTTCGATTTTTTTCATTCCCATCCATCCTATTGAATTACTGGCACGGGTGTAGTTCCCGGGAGTCTCTGATGCGAAAAAACAGAATAGGCCCACTGTCATATCACATATTTAGGACAAGCTGTCTACTCTGAGGTTTTGTTTGGGACTGGATGGGTATGAACAAAAAATCGAAAAAAGGTGATTCGTCTTACGAGGACAAAGAAAATAGCCAACGTTGCGGCCACAAGGTCTTCGTCAGGGAAAGGAAAGAAAGTGAGGGCTAAATAAGACACATAAGAATCTAAATAAATATAAAAATAAAATTAGGGTACTTCCCTAAAGGCAGCTAAGACCTAGCACGCCTGCCGAAAAAAGAGTGCGTCACCAGAAAAGGAAATGTATGGGACT
Organism: Oreohelix idahoensis; assembly: GCA_024509875.1. Classification (NCBI taxonomy): domain Eukaryota; kingdom Metazoa; phylum Mollusca; class Gastropoda; order Stylommatophora; family Oreohelicidae; genus Oreohelix; species Oreohelix idahoensis. The sequence goes on along the minus strand of JAMPIV010008611.1, from coordinate 57,255 downwards.
GGCAACTTCACCATATAGAACAAACTACTACAGAAACCACCATTACATGAGTACGTGAATGTTTGGTACAGTTACGTGCAAGGGAACCAGCTACAGGTGTTGCTCCATGCTCCACAAGGAACGAAAATGAAAATGATGATGCTGATAATGATGATGATAATGATGATCAGACAACTCATTCGTTCTTGAAGGATGACGATACGATTTATGTTTGCTTGTTTTTATTATCATCATCAGATTACTATTAAAACGCCTTGATTAACTCTGTTGATAACATTACAAAGTAGTCCGTGATCTAGAAGCCTCATTGTTAGATAAGTAGATTTAGAAACACATGGAGAGGACAACTGGAGAAAGAAGTGAAAATAGTGAGGAAGGCGTGGAAAGAACTTGAGATGATGGCACGCTACAGGAGGAATCCATATGTGTTTGTTGAAGGTTTATGTTCTTTGGTGAGCTAAAGCGTTTAGATTGATTGATTGATTATTACTTTCAGAGGTGAACGCCGATCAGACGAGAACTGCTTTGATTGCTGCAGGCTGCGTGGCTGGCGGATTGCTTGTTGCTGCTGTGGCTATTGGTGCGGTTTATTGTTTCCTACGGTAAGTCTTCATAACTTCACTTTAAATATCTTTATTCTTATTCTTCTTTTTGGATCTTTAGCCGTTGACTGACCAAGTAATCAGCTGCCATCTTTCTTGCGATGACCCAAAACTGGTTCATGCTATTAAACTCTTTTCATAACCTCTATCGCATACATTAATATGTGTTGTAGAATAAAGTTTTCACCCACTTCACAATTATGAAAGTTAATATGTTTTAAATAAATAAAGACAATTAACATTAACGATAAGCCTCAAATAGGTCAAATACAATACAAAATGTATATTTCACAAAGGTTTTCACAAGAGGTAGTATAGAGGCCACACAAAAAAACAGTCATATACTGGGTAATGCGCCAGACAACATATGGGAGTCCAAGATGAATAAGATTGACAATGTTTTCTCCACTGGAAGATCTGGAATATGCAGATAATATTACACTACTCGCACATTTACATTGAAACATCCAAGAAGAAAAAAACAGACAAAATGAATAAGTATAGCCAACTAGTGGGTCTGAGCATCAGTCTAAAGAAGACCAAGGTCATAATACTCAATGTAGGAAGTCTTGAGCCCGTAACAATAAGGAACCAGAAGCTAGGACAGACGGACACATTTACTTACATGGGCGCATAGTAACACCAGACGGCGGAACAAGCAAAGACATCAGCAACAGAATGAATAAAGCGAGAACAGCCTTTGCTAGTCTAAACAACATCTGGAAGTCTTCTCATTACAGCACAAGCACCAAATTAAGATTATATAAGAGCTGTGTACTTTCTGTGCTTCTCTATGGTGCGGAATGCTGGAGAGTAACAGAGAAGGAAATGTTTAAATTGTCCTCTTTCTACACAATCTGCCTAAGGAAAATTATCCGAATCTTTTGGCCGAATACCATCATCAACCAAGAACTGCTAACTCGGAGCAACCAAGAGGACATGCGCACCATCATAGCTGGCAGACGCTGAAGTTGGGTTGGCCACGTCCTCCTCAGAAGAGACCCCGATGCCATCACAAGAACAGCTATGCTATGGACCCCTGAAGGAAAACGAAAGAGAGACCGACCAAAAACAACTTGGCGTAGAACTGCGAAGGCCGAGATGCAAAACATGAACTGGGGCACTGCACGAAGGATGACCGTCGCCCAAAGTGGAAGCAGTTTGTTGCTGCCCTACAAGACGCTACCAGGCGTGATGGTCACTGACTGCTTTGACAGTCGATGGCTAATGATCAAAGAAGAAGAAGTTAAATAGACAACTTGTAGTTTCATTTGCAATAACAACGCTGAATACTGTTTACTAGTTATGAAGAGCATTGTGGTCAAGTGACACGTGAATATGGTGAATTGATGTAAGCAGAAGCACATGACTGTATATGTATACAAGGTTGCAGAATTTAAAATATGAATGATATTATCACTGTGTACTAGGAATGACCAACTAGCGACCTTTGTAAGCCTCAATACCCGAGAAAATTTTGCAAAAAGCTGTCCATATATTTTTGCGAAGAGCAGATGTGTGCAATAGGCCCCCTTTGACAACGTGCGCTCAGGAACGATACAATCAATGTAAAAGAGTCAAGGGAAGCTATTCTTAAAGAGGTGGTAACTTAAAATAGAATCAAACTAGGGAATCTTTCGTTACAAGGGCAAATCGCTTTACTGTCACAGTGTTACCACCATTGTATGGTTTCTTGCTACCAAAGCATAGCTATCAGTTGTTGACATTATAAAGACAGCCTTCAACAAATTAGCCACGATTAAATCTAATAGCCAGAAATCAATCAAATAACCAATCTATAAAATTATCCAAAACAGACATAGAAGGCGCGCTGAAAAGAAACCACTACCAAGGTCTCAGGACATTGGAGCAATGGTCAACGGCGTTTACCGTCCTGAAAGGACCCTGCGTCGATCCAGCACCTTCAGTGGTTCAGGTCAACCTTCTTCAAACGTGAGAGACGAACGCATGAGTCTTCGAGCAAAGGCCTTCACTCAGCATGCAGCCAGCCCTCGACAGAGGCCTCCTGTTCCCTTCTACACCATACGCTCAGACCCCCGACTGCCTGTAGAGTTACCAGGCGTTATGCACATGGGGCCCCCGATATACGCAAGACCTCCTCAAATCGGCCGGCCTGTATTTTTTTTGGACAGGAAAGGGACATCAAAACCGACAAGTAAGAGATATGTCTGCTTTTATACTGTTTGTATGTTACTTATAAGCTGCCAAATTATAAGACATCATAAAAAAATCATTGTTATTTTTTTGTTCTACATCAGTGGCTATTTAAATAACAACCACGCACGTGCCGTCATGAAACTGGAGTTGCGTAGTATGTTCCGTAGTAGAATATATACTCAAATGAAATAGCTGGGTTGGATTAGTAATGATTAAGTCGTAGAGTGAATAGTTGGCTTGGAATAGTAGGATTAAGTATTGAACAGTTGCGTTGGAATAAACGGTGTATATAGTAGTGTGAAACAGTTGGGTTTTTTCTTTATACGCGGTCAGGCGTCAACTTGAATAAGTTTAAAGACAGCGGTGGTTTCTCCATAGAGTTTGTCCGGGAATGGTATTAGTGGTGGCTTTAAGTGCTTCTTCTATTCTTTATATGTTGGACACTTTTACAGCAGATGTTCAGCGATCATTTTATAGGTGCTACGGTTATACTCTATTGGGTTTGAATTATGTGTATAAATACAGCAATCCTTCGCTTAGCGCTGTTAATTCGTTCCTGAAATATCGAATGCTAACCGAAAAATATTTTAAGCGAAAATCGAGGTCCCATAATAGAAAACAAATTAATTCGTTGCCAAGGTACAGAAAATTTTATTAAAATTTAGTAAATGTGATACAAAACCACAACTAAATTGATAACAACATTTATTAACTTCATATAGTTATCCAACATATTGACCACAAACAAAATATCATGTTTGTGCTGTAAAAATAGGGTAAAGGATCCCGTTACACGCCCATTGAGACATATTGGGAATAGGGTTGTGGTAGGGTGGGCGAGATGATGATGATGATTATGTTGTGATTGTGATATCACTCTCTTGTCACACTCGCACCGACCCGAACAACAATAAAACTCTTGATTCTAGAGGCAGGGGCTATATTTATTTTTACAGCCCATTCAGTGACAAAGCAAACATTAAACAAATAAACTAGCGAACATAACACCAAACCAAACAAAACAAAACACCCAACAGTGCCCGATGCTAATCTGAAGAAGCAAACAAAGCACAGAATAGTTAAAATCATAATATAATACTGAATGAGAAACACCACGCTCTCACCTGTCAAAACTGTCCTACGCCGCCACCTGACACACTCAACTATCACACACACACACACACTCATGTGTGTCATCCAATGCGACTAGTAAGGTGTTGTGCGTGGGGCTGGCAATCTCACCATGTAACACAGGTTGCTACGGAAACCACTACTGCAAGAGCACACACTCAGCTATCACACACACACACACTCATGCATGTCGTCCAATGCGACTAGTATGGTGTTGTGCATGGGGCTGGCAACCTCACCATGTAACACAGATTGCTACCAAAACCACTACTGCAAGAGCACACACTCAGCTATCACACACACACACACACTCATGCATGTCGTCCAATGAGACTAGTAAGGTGTTGTGCGTGGGGCTGGCAATCTCACCATGTAACACAGATTGCTACCGAAACACTACTGCCCTAGCATATGAATACTTAATATGGAGGCAAACCACACTGTTGGCCCCATGCTCCCTCAGGAGCGGAGAAGAGAAATATATACCTTGAAGTGAGCCCACGTGCTCTCACAACCATTCCTCACATAACCATAATTAAATAATCATAAAATGGACATAAAATAATATTCAATTATATGTACAACAAATACTCTCAATAACGAGAATAAACCACCACCTCACAACTGGTCTATCTCAATATTCGTTACTGCATTCGGAAGCATGTCGTATGTGACGACTGGTGCGACTGGGAATCTCATCACATGAAACACATCGTTACCGAAACAACTACTGCAATAGCATAAAAAATGCTTCTTGTCGGCTTGTGATAGACACCAGCCACATTGGTGTTTCCATGCTCCGCCGGGAGCAACCAGAGAAACACATGTCTCAACAAAAGGAGTGGCCTCGCGCTCTCCAGAAATCTAAATACATATTCTCACCTCACAGTAACCCATTAAATATATACAGTAGAATTATGATAAGTAGGCTATCGTGAAATACACTCAATTACTTTTACATTAGAAAAATAAAATATAATTATTCTCGACTTAAACCAAACTGGAACTAAATACACAACGTGTCACATGGCGTAACATTATAGGTTTACCACGCGGGGCGTGTTATTCGCCGCTTTTTATACAGTCCTCGCCACGTGGCTACAATCTTGCTATTGTTAATCTTATCTACATTCCGTGAAATAGCTTCATACTATATCTGCCTTTCTGATAACATTTCTGTCCAGTTTCATGTATAAAATACTCTCCTACTAAATTTGCCCGGTCTGATGGATGAAATACTTGATACTAAATTCTCACATCTGGATTTAGGCTTTGCGTGCCTAATAAAACCTATCAAACATTATTTTCACTCATCTATCATTCTTCAAGACTAAATCATAATGTCCTAAAAAGACATTTCCTTTGGAAACACATCTATCTATTTCACTAAACATTAAAACAGACTCGTGCTGAATATAATTCTAGAATTATATAAAAATAATTCTAATTTAAATTAACTCACGTGCTCAATGCATTTACAGTTTGGCTCTGTCGTCTGTTCTCTCTGGCGGCTGATACTAGGAAAGGTCCGCTGGTAGCTCGCTATCTCTTTTTATAGGCACTAGGCTAATCACTCACTTTACTGCGCTAGGCGTATTAATCTTGACTACTTAAATATCACACGCGATTATCGCTTAGGAATAGCGAAAACACAAATAAAACCTACAGCTATTTAATATAACACAATTCTACACCACAACTTAATTTAAATGCATTATTATGGCATTTTCATCAATCTTCTACTTCAGATTTTTCACAACCCAGGCTCGCGCCGTCACGTGATCTGACAGTCACGTGGGCCGACCGAAAATATATGGGCGACAAACATGCCTTGAACTGAAGTGGGGGTGGGGCCTCAGGGGTGTCTTCCCGGCCCATCACATATCTCCCTCCTGATTTTGTTGTCGTCCCGACAACATCACCACCTCTGGCGCTTCGATCGTAGCCTCTTAGATCGGGTGGTGATGCGTATGACTCTTTCTCTGCGGCGATGCTTTAGGCTGAGCTTCTGTCATCGGTACAACCCGGCTGGGGACTGTCTTGGTCGACATGTCCCTAGTTGTGCTTTGTCGGGCTGGCAGTTGCTGTGGTCTAGAAGATTCGCCTACTTGTGCCGCGTCGCTGCTGGCTTGTGACATCTGCTTGCCAGTGCATGTAGCTGTCGAATCTGTAGGGGGATCGCTCTTGACGTGTTCTGCACTCATTTTGTGTGGACGGTGGCTTACATTCCCCACAGTCTGCTTTTCATGTGTCTCCTCCTCTGAACCTTGACTTGCACTCCCTCCTCTCTGCTTAAGACGAGTTTCCTCCCCTAACCGACTACCAATCTTCTCGGCTCCCTTAGGGTGACAGTTGTCACGGTCATCTCTTGGCTTGCACCCGGAAGGAAACCTGGTTGTGGTAGCACGTCCCTCAAAGAGCTCTTTGAGGGACAGGCGGCGATCAAAGGTTCAGTTGACTTGCATCGAAAACATCTCTGCGGAAGCGGGCCTTGAGGGCACTTGGCTGCCATGTGGTCTGACAGGTCTCCACAATTGTAGCATCTTATCTTTCTGGGCTTCCTCTGTGCCATGGGTCGCTTTCTGCTGCCCTTACACTCTTGACCGCCAATGCCGCATACATAAATTGCTTCCATGCCCTGGACCGATGGTTTGCTGTCAAACTCTACTCGTTCATTCCTCGCCAGACTCCGGAATCCCTTTCTGTAGATCTTGGTCTGATGTACGAATACATCAATACCTCCATCATCTGGCGTGATGAATCCCCATCCCCTGCGGACACTGTACCACTTGCAAACTCCTTTTCGCCTTGTCGGTGCAGCTGCACTGGTCGGTACTGTCAGCTCACTGCTTTCGTTAACAACAGCTTGACTCTCACATACCAGAACATGCACCTCCTCGTCGTGCTTTGGCTGTTCCCGCGGACACACCTCCTTGTCTTGCGTTGGCTGTTCCCGCGGCTGGCATGGTGCTCTCTTTCTCTGCACCTCCTCTTGTGCTGGCGAACTGGACTCTGACATCTGTGCTATCTGGGACTTTAGGAAGGATAATTCTGCCCTGAGTGCCTCCTCCTCCTTCTTAACTTCTGCACTTGCTATCTGGACCCGTGTCTCAGGCTTTTTACTTTCACCATAAACAGCATATTCCCAAGGGAAATTCCTGTTCACCTCACTGACTTGTGGTTTCTCGCTATAGGCTTTTTTGACAATTTCCAGTAACTGCTCAGGGCTGGCCTTGGCTCCGCCATGTATCCGCAACTCCCTAGCGACCCATGGTGTAACGTTGTTCCAGATTAAATCTACTTTGTCTATCGCACTAAAGGACCCCATCTTCCACACGGCCTCTACCTCTTCCACAAACTCTTGCCAAGTGGGACTTCCCTCTCCACTAAATAGCCTTATGTCTGGCACCTTCACATACAATATCTTCACAGGCGCATTGATCGATGCCATCTTGCTGCAAGACCGCACTGCTGGGTGTTTACAATATTTGTTCGTTTGCTGTTTGCTCAGTGTCACTGTCTGCCTTATCCTACCGACGACGCCAATTGTGGTAGGGCTGGGCGAGATGGCGATGATGGCGTTGATGATGATGATTATATTGTGATGTGTGATCACTCTCTTGCTACACTCGCACCGACCCGAACAACAATAAAACTCTTGATTCTAGAGGCAGGGACTATATTTATTTTTACAGCCCATTCAGTGACAAAGCAAACATTAAACAAATAAACTAGCGAACATAACACCAAACCAAACAAACACCCAACAGTGCCCGATGCTAATGTGCTCAATGCATTTACAGTTTGGCTCTGTCGTCTGTTCTCTCTGGCGGCTGATACTAGGAAAGGTCTGCTGGTAGCTCGCTATCTCTTTTTATAGGCACTAGGCTAATCACTCACTTTACTGCGCTAGGCGTATTAATCTTGACTACTTAAATATCACACGCGATTATCGCTTAGGAATAGCGAAAACACAAATAAAACCTACAGCTATTTAATATAACACAATTCTACACCACAACTTAATTTAAATGCATTATTATGGCATTTTCATCAATCTTCTACTTCAGATTTTTCACAACCCAGGCTCGCGCCGTCACGTGATCTGACAGTCACGTGGGCCGACCGAAAATATATGGGCGACAAACATGCCTTGAACTGAAGTGGGGGTGGGGCCTCAGGGGTGTCTTCCCGGCCCATCACAGGGTGTTAGGCTCATAATTTCATGACCATCGGCACACTAGGGGCGATGTGATCAGCATCACGCCGGCCGCCTTTAACCTTGCCAGAATGTATGTACTGTACTAAAATAATATTTAAAAAATATTACAGGACTTTCATCGCTACTACTTCGGTCGTTTGTGGCTACAGCTGTCACAGCGCCGCTGTCTTCATCTTCAGACGACTGACTAGCATAACGTTTTCTGGCTCCTGTGGTAAAGTGGGATGTTATAAATATTTATAGGGGACTTAGTGTACTGACTGAGATCAGCTGTGAAGGTATCTATATCTAATAAGAGTAGTGTATTATAGATAACCTTACTTGCTGCCACATATATATATATACCTCAGTCAGAATTATTCTGGAATAATGTGATGACTACGTTATATGTCTAGGGTATGTGTATGATGAAGTGTAAGTCATAACAACAACAGACAGATAAACAATTTAATTTATTCCACCACACTTGACAACACTGTGACACTCACATACATATAACACTCTAAGAGGATATCTTAAAGGAATCACTGATAACTTTTCAAATAACAATATGTATTCAGTGCTGTCATGAATGTATATGTGTCCTGATTCAAATACAAAGGGAACCAGGAATCACAATCAATTTTAATTACAAGTTATATGTACAGAATTTATTAATATGATTCTTGTAGTGACATATATTATAAATGGTATCCTATGTGTGTCAGTTGTGTAGTGGTAATATGAGGTAATACTGGTTTTGTTTTGTTCAAGCTCGGTTGGTATTTGTCATCATGACTTCAATAGTTTGTTTCTATGGGAACTAGTATTGGAGATGTTCTCAGTTCCTGGTATTAAAACAATTTAATTCCCCTCTTAATTTTAGTTTATATTGTCATTGTAAGATGGGGTACATAATGTTGAGCTCAGCTGGCCACATCAGCTTATCTTGCGTGATGGCGGCAGGAAAAGACTCCTCTGCTCGATTTCTCCCCTGTGCTCTGGAGACACCTCACTGATAGCTAAATGGACCAAGGAGTATGCTGTCCGACTCTGGATTCAGCAAAGCTCTGACCAGGTGCTGCTCAATAACTTTAAGACCACGGTCCCTCAATTCATGGAAATAATAATAAACAGTTTCGTTGACCGGCAATGAATATAGCACAACTCCGATCTGCCGATGTCCCAGGCTTTATTTTATAAAAAATATACACTGGTGCTCAACGCACTGCTTCTTAGTAGGTTTATTACAAGATGTGGCAATGAACAGACGCTCTGAATGGAGTATATTCGCAGCTCTACCCAATCACACCACGTCTACACATCTTTTCAAAAAAGTACCCCTTTCTCACGTTTCCCCTGACAACACACGATAGTATTTATAGTCCGACCAATCGTGTTTAGTCTTTCATTTGTTGCGCTCCAATCACATAGGAGTTAACATGGTAGGCTATTTCCGTACGTAATGTTTTTTTAAACACGTTATAAAAAAAATTTTATGAGCAGAAATGATTTCATGCTGTCAGGCACCCCCACTATTTTATTTTGGCCATAACTTGGTAATTCCTAGACTATTTGCGTAACGTTTTACATATTCTTTGTCAGCAAACCCTAAGGAACCCAAATATATATATTTAATAGAGCTAATATGCTGCGTTCAAAATATGCAATTTCTTCTACCTCCTGTTTCGAAGATGTGCTGTCTGGGTACTGTAATGTTTTCAAACGTAAACCGGTATAATGTCATAATTCCTAATAAGCGTTTTTTCAGGATTTTAAAACCTAACTCTGGGAAGGGTAGTGAATTTTATCACTGTCGATTTGAAATAAAGTTAGTGCATGTGGCCTTACACGCGTGATGGCAGCAATTGTGTATCGCGCGACGCGTGTTTAGTGTTGCACGTGTTCGGCTTTCTGCCTCTCCCTTCTCTCTATCCTTTAGTCCATCTGTCTTTAGTTACGCCGTGTATGGAATGAATGAAATATTAAATCTAGGTCATTGATCAGCTTGCGTACCTCAAGGTTTTTTCCAAGAAATACAGTACACGTTTCATTGAAGAAAGCGGGTAATAATACAGTAGGCTTTTACTATCAACGTGAAAGCGTTACAATTTGCAGACGAAGTAGAAAACAAGGGGGATTTCGAGTACAGTCATTGTGACAGCACTGTTCTTTACCATTCTTCTTTCCTTTTATTAAATTTATTTGTTAGGCTTTGCATTTACGTTTTAATTTATATATGGGGATTAGAATAATTCACGACAGCTCCAGATGTAGAAGGCGCGGCTACTTGGTCAATGGGGGAGGTAGGGGGAGGAAGGGGGAGGAAAAGATATTGGAGGAGACTTAGAAGCTCCTTGGAGCAATTAAGATCTTGTTCTTTGTTATGGATCACCATTTAACTGTATTCCATTTTGGCATTATGCATCATTAAGCTACATTCAAAAATGGGTGCTTGCGTAGAATAGAAGGGTTGAAATGGTATGACAAAGTCACAACTGTCGAACTGATGACAAGAACCAGGCAAGTGCCAGTGAAACAAGAGATGAGAAGAAGACCCTGGCGATGGATAGGACACACATTGAGTAAACCTGCTGAGAGCATTACAAGGCAGTCCTTGTTCTGGAACTCCCAGGGAAAGAGAAGCAAAAGTCGACACAAAAACACACGGAGAAGAGAACTGGAGAAAGAAATGAAACTAATGAGGTAAACGTGGAAAGAACTTGAGCTTATGACACGTGACAGGAAGACTTGGCATGTGTTTGTTGAAGGCCTATGCTCCTTGGGGAGCTAAAGGGTATTGATTGATTGATTATTATGCCAGCAATGATAATGCTTCTTGGCCACCCCACCACTCTGAATGAACTTGAAAGTTATATTCTTGCCTTCCATGGAATTTTGCGCACAGCGTAAGATTGAATTTTTAAAGCGTTAAAGGTGCATACGGCATAAAATAGAAACAGCGTTATATCGAAACAGCGCTAATCAAACAGCGTAAGACCGAGTAATTGGTGTAGTAGAGTTCAACAGTTGTAATTGAAGAATTTATATTATTACAAATAGGAAACTATACAGAACATTATAACAGGAAGTATGCTGATAATCAGAACCTCCAAGTCATACAAGTGTTTCCGCCCTTTTACCTTCCTGTACACTCTGGGTTGGCAGTCGCACATGGGTCATGACTCCCAAGTGTCATCCACGAGTCTTTTTTTCCCCCCAACCAGCACTGCAAGTACTGGGATTTAAATCCGTTTCATGTTGTTCGCAATTCCTACACTGACACGTTCACTGCTAGTTGTATCCTTTCTGGCAACTTGCGGTGGTAATGACAGTAACATTTTCATTGTATATAAAATAACTGTACTGCTCCACTGTCCACTGCGGTTGTTCCACAGCTAGAACTAGATCTTTTCATCAGTTTTCCCCAAATCTTTCAAGTGTCCTTGTACTAGACTGTCTCATCAGGCCCTATTATTTCAGTAGATCATACTCTGAGATGGCCAGCAGACATCTTGCTAATATCTCTACGCTACGACATTTGCTGTGAACCCTAATGTCTCAAGTCCATGACCAGGTCATTATATTTGACCATTTCGAAAGTATGTTACTTATTTAATATGGAATCAAATGGCACTGTCAGCTCAATCATTACAACCTTGTAACATGGCAGCATTGCTCACTCTCCACTCCTTCCATTTTTTTCGTGTGGGATGAGCGACTCTAGCTACCTCGTCTGGTGCATATAAATAGTGAGATAAATTGGTTTGAAAGATAGATATAAATAGCAACGAACGAATGAACGAAAGCTTTATTTCATTAGAGTAAAGAAATAGACATTATAGCAGAGTGAAGTAGCTGGATTCTAATGGTAGAGATAAAGATTACAATGAAAAAGTAGCCGTTAAATAAAATATTGAAACACTTAAGGTTGAATATTACGGTTACATAGAAGAAAATAAGAGATTGAAACACGTGAGTTTGAATAGTTGGGTTATATAGTAGAGAGGAATAACAGATTGAAGCATGTGAGTTTGAATAGTTGAGTTATGATGTAGAGGGACATAATAGATTGAAACACGTGAGTTTGAATAGTTGGGTTTTATAGCAGAAGGGAATAAATAGATTGAAACATTTGAGTTTCAAAAGTTGGGTTATATAGTAGAGGGGAATAATAGATCGAAACATATGAATTTGAATATGTTGGGTTTTATAGTAGAAGGGAATAAATAGATTGAAACATCTGAGTTTGAATAGTTGGGTTATGTAGTAGAAGGGAATAATAGATTGAATCATTTGAGTTGGGATAGTTGGGTTATGAATTGGAGGGGAATAATAGATTGAATCATTTGAGTTAGGATAGGTGGGTTATGAAGTAGAGGAAATAATAGATCGAAACATATGAATCTGAATAGTTGGGTTATATAGTAGAAATCATCTGGCTTTGAATTGTTGTGTATAAAGTAAAGGGAAATAATAGATTGAAATATTTGAATTGATTCGTCATATGGTAGGGGGAAATAATAGACTGAAACATATGGCGTTGAATAGTTGGGATATATAGAGAATTGAAATAATAGATTGAAACATTTGAATTTGGAATAGTTGGGTTACATATAAGAGGGATCTAATAGTCCGAAACATATAAATTTGAGTAGTTGGGTTATATAGAAGAGGGAGATGATAGATTGAAACATTTTAATACATGCGTTATATAGTATACGGAAATAATAGACTGAAACATCTGAGTTTTAATAGTTGGGTTCTGTAGGAGAGGGAAATAATAGATTGAATCATTTGAATTGGAATAGTTGAGTTATAAAGTAGAGGGAAATAATAGACTGGAACATTTGAGTTTGAATAGTTGGGTTATATAGGAGAGGAAAATTGTTGAGTGTAATGACTAGGTTTGACTAGTAGGACTATGTTATACAGGGATATAGAATAGACGGGCTAATATAATTCACAAACTGATGATTATACGTGCTTGGAAGAAAAAAAATTCCACCTTAAGCACATGCAAGATGAATAATTTTCTAGCATTTTATTCTTACGGGCTACTAGCATAATTATGTAGCTCAGTCTGGGACGTGTGTGTGTGTGTGTGCGTGTGTATATTAAATTTTTTTTTTCTTTTGGTTACCATAATTTCGTGTTTTTTTTTTGTTTTTTTTTTGCTTGACATGTTGTCAGGCGTAGTATTGCTAAGTCTAACATTGATGACTTCTTTATTTTTAGGAACCAGTAAAGACTTTATGTATCCTAACAGTGGAACGATGCTATACTATGGTGTGTGAGGGTGTCGTACTGTGGGGCCTAATTCTTTCAGTAGTTCCCACCCAAAACGATTTGCCTGCTAACAGGCGGCTATTGTTGCCGCGTCTGCTATAGTAAATAATATTACATAATATTTGTCATACTGATTGCACCACGCTGTATATATCAACAGACTTCTATCGCACAAATAAACATATTATAGAAGCGATAAATATTGAATCAGTAATACGGAATTCACAACCTGGTTGGCTCAACTACCGTTGCCAGATGGTTAAACATTTTCAGCCCTAAATGACAGGAGTAACAAAAAACAAGCCAATTTATATCCCGGTACAGGCCTGTAACGTACAGAGAAATATGGTAGCATAACTAACTTGATGACCTTTTTGTTACCCGCGGACAGTTTTGAAAAAAAAAGTCAATAGATTCAAATACCTAGGCACGTTAATAACATTGGATAAAAGATAAGGAGAATAGCCGAGGTAAAAGCTGCGTACCATTACAATCAAAAGTATTGTATGCAACAACTCTTTGTCAATGGAAGTTCAAAACAGAGTTCTGCATTGTTTGGTTCGGTTTGGTTTGGTTTGGTTTTCAGGACGCGCTTCATTGCACACGGACAACTCCATCAGCGCTCCGATCTCTTCCATTATATCACACAAGGAGGATCTCAGCACAGTGGACTAACTACGTAGCACCGGCGAAAATCCCAATGTGTGGATACAGGAATCACACATTCTATAAATATTCTATTGTGGTGGGTAGGTTTTCCTAATTTTGTACATTATGCCAGGGCAGCCTACTCTTTACGATTTCCAACTCCCGAGATATTTTTAACGTGTGCAACATGCAAAAAGGACCTCCTATTTTTTTCGCCCTTATCCGAGAAGGCTAGGCATCCGATCTCACTACCCAGGAGACCAAGTGGGCGTGTGACATTATTAGGACCCACTGATTCTGAAAAAAAATTCCATCAAATATATTCCCTCTTCTGGGAACTGAACCCGGCACCTTTAGAATTAGAGTCGAAAGCCATACCTCTTAGCCACTCCGACCACAACATTTTTTATTCAGAACCGATTCTAACATACGAAAATGAGACATGGACAATTAGTAAACAAGCTGGCAAAGCCCTGGAGGCTACAGAGACGTGGTTTTAAACAGAATGTTAAGAATATATGGAGAGATCCAAATGGTAATCACGATGTTTTAAAAGGAAGTCAGTGCGCAATTGAAGCTTATTTCTGACGTTAGAAAGAATGAGCCACTTTCTTAGAGTATGTTATGAGAAGAAGAAAGGTTGAATATATTGTGACTGTAGGAAATACTGAAGGGAAAAAGAGAGTTCGATAAAAAGACACGATATTGGACAGTTTTATATCACGGCATAGAAAGAAAGAACAACATAATTTATAAACAGTGTTGGAGACAGAAAGTTGTGAACAGACATAATCACCTACGCCTCAGACGAAGTACTTGAAGTAGAAGAATAATTTATCGGGAAAATCATGGACCTGACTTATGTCACGGAGGAACAACAGATGTATCGAAAAAAGTGTAGATTGTACATACAATACCAGTAATATTACCCTAAACACTTACTGTCCTATAAGTTAAAATATTATGGTTCATAGAGTATATAATGATTTTTTACTTACGAACATATCGACTTATCACAAGGTTTCTTAACCTTTTTTTTGTGTCATGGAACCCTTTGATTATCTGATGAAGGCCATGAAACCCTTTGATTGTCCGTTGAAGGTCATGGAACCATTTGATTGTCCGATGAAGGTCATGGAACCCTTTGATTGTCCGATGAAGGTCATGGAACCCTTTGATTGTCTGATGAAGGTCATGGAACCCTTTGATTGTCCGATGAAGGCCATGGAACCCTTTGATTGTCTGATGAAGGCCATGGAACCCTTTGATTGTCCGATGAAGGCCATGGAACCCTTTGATTGTCTGATGAAGGCCTTGGAACCCTTTGATTGTCCGATGAAGGTCATGGAACCCTTTGATTGTCCAATGAAAGTCATGGACCCCTTTGATTGTCCAATGAAGGTCATGGAACCCTTTGATTGTCCGATGAAGGCAAGGAACTCTTTGATTGTCCGATGAAGGTTATAGAACACTTTGATTGTCCGATGAAGGTCATGGTCCCCTTTAATTGTCCGATGAAGGCCATGGAACCCTTTGATTGTCCGATGAAGGTCACGGACCCTTTTGATTGTCCGATGAAGGTCATGGAACCCTTTGATTGTCCAATGAAGGCCGTGGACCCCTTTGATTGTCCGATGAAGGCCTTTGACCCCTTTGATTGTCCGATGAAGGTCATGGACATCTTTGATAGTCCGATGAAGGCTATAGAACCTTTTAATTGTCCAGTGAACGATATGGATTCCTTGGTCGAAAAAAATGTATATAAAAGCATAATTTAAAATGTTACATTTTAAATTTTAGGTTATGTAAACGGATCCCCTAGACCCCATTCACGGCCCGCCCCCCCCCCCCCCCCCCCCCCCCCCCCCAACCTATCCAAGGGGCCCATAGACCACGGGTTAAGAAACCCTGACTTATGATGCGGTAGTCGGAACGGAGGCTCGTCGTAAGTTGAGGACAATCTAAACTGTCGCGAAATTGTGCAGGTTTGGGAATGTATGTCGTCGATGGTTGAAATAAAACATAGTGGGATGTTTTCTTCGATGCCATTCACATAAATTGGTCACGTCGTCAGGGTTACGATTAAGGTTAGGGTTTAGAGTTAGATTTCGGATTCACAAACCTAACCCTACCCCTTAGCCCTTATTTCTCCGTACGTGAATTTTTTTTTAGGAAGGTATCGAACACACGTCTCACTGTTCTTCATTGCAACCTCGTTGTTAAATAAAAAAATATAATTAATAGTTGGACAATTCTGCAATTGTTATTGTTATTGTTATTGGTGAACAGAATCGACATCACTGCACTCCGGGCAAACCCATAGGTGCTCAGTTTCCCTCAGCATATGTCGAAGGGTATGAGTGCTACTGTAATAATAATTACTGTCCTGGTACGCGGTAATCACGGAGCTGACAGACTATCTTCAAGAGCACCCGTGGTGGGGACACTAGATATGGATAAGGGAGAGATACTGATGACGATTAATGATCGTCTGTTAGAAAACAACACTGCAATAGATTAATCAACAAGGTTAAGATTGTTGGAATCTGGCATCATACGTAAGGCTAGCAGAGATGGACGTATGAGAGGATGCATCCGTCGTGTATACAGCCAGCGAGCTACATGAACAGTTAGCATTCATACGCTTTAATAATCTACATAAGCTTTAAGCAAAATATTACTGGCTGTCTTATTATACAGGGTTAAGAAATTTACATGTTAAATCTCACAAAAGCTCACAGTCTTTGAATGATAGTGAATTAAACGAACATAAATCCGACTCAACAGCAATGAAGAAAGAATTAATGGATTATGGTAACTTTAAATTGTGAGGGGAAATAACAAGTGGACAGCTGGTTTCGTTTTGATGTGGTGAACAGCTGAAAGGATTTAGGCCATTCAGTATTTCTATAGATTCAGTGCACTTAAGTTTTATTTATATTTAATTTCCCACACTGCTATAATTTTTTTTAGTTCTTAACCCTTTTTTCCAATTTAAAAATAGTTTGGCCTCACTCACTTCGTAAAGTAATATTAGTTAGGCCTTATATGTGTTTTTCCCTTTCGATATAAGTTTTTTTTTTCAGTAGAGTAGATGCACATCGTTATTTTCCATTTACTGTATGTATTCCTGAAGTGTAGTGTCTTCGTGCAATATAATTCCTGCTTGTAGTGAGCTATATTCTGTACTGTAATTTACACCTGTAATTTGGATGTGCACTCATCATATATTTCTGTATTATTATGCACCCGTGTAATGTAATGTGGCCATGCACTTTGCAGAGATTAGTTGTACCTAATGAGATGAAGATTAAGAGAACTTTCTGAGCCAAAACTTTAGAACTTAAACTTTATAATTTTATCAAATGAGAAAACAATTGCGATAAATATTTTGGGACACCTTACACTTTTCCTGTAACCTCTGCATTTCTCCAGGGGAAGCGCATCCAACATGCTAAGGTCCCCTGACCTAAACAGAACTCGACTGGTCATAGAGCCATTGTTTAACTGTATTCTTCATACTTGCATCTTCATAAAGAACAAATATAGTATATAAGTTTCTGGCTGGTAGATATAATAAGGTTTTGAGCGATGATTGTGACATGACGAACAATCGCCAGAGTTCTGGAGATAATAACGATGTTAACAAAGTCGTTAGGCCTTGAGATAAATACGAAATAGGTGCCGCATTAGTGCGTAGTTACCAGTGCTATATATATATCCTTTTGTTAGCACGGGTTTGACGTTTAACTTCCTTGTCCAGCTGACTGTACTGTTCACTATATATTGCCTTTAACCTGGGAGACTTAGCTTCAGTTTTCTTTCTTTTCATTTCCTTTCTCTTCGCTATGGTGTTTAGCGTATCTGGTGTTATCCAGTCTTGGCTCTTTCTTTCCTGGAATCCCAAGCATGACTTGCTGCTTTCCTTGTATATTGTTGAGTTGGTGTTGAATCTCTGGTCAACATCATCGGTCTCTGTTCTTTCCTGGCTTTTGATAATCTCTTATCTTATCTTTACGTCGACCACGAAAGCTTTTCTGGTGAGGGGATCCTTCAGTTTCGTGATGTTGTATCTTTTCTGTTTGACTGCAACTGGTCCAGCAGCTCTGAGTTTCCCATTCAGTCTTGCTACTACTAGGTGATGATCACTTTCCACATCTGCGCCTGTTCTTACTTTCACGTCTTGTAGTGCATGTCTCCATCTGCCATTGATCATTATGTGATCTATCTGGTTTCTGTCTCGTCCGTTTGGTGATTCCCATGTTAACTTGTGCACTTCCTTGTGTGGAAAAAGTGTTCCTCCAATGACCAGGTTGTTAATATTGCAGAAGCTTATTAATTTGTCCCCATTCTCATTTGCTGTTCCACTGCCGCATTTCCCCATTACTCTTTCGTTATAAATATTGTGTGCTCCCACTTTAGCATTTAGGTCTCCCATTACTATAATGAGATCGTACCTGGGTGTAGTTTCCATTTCTTTTTGTACCTGTTGGTAGAACTCGTCCTTGATCTCTTCATCGCTGTCGTTTGTTGGTGCATAGCATTGTATAATTGTGGTGTTGGTGAACCTCCCTCCCAGTCTTGCTCTTATCAGTCTGTTGTTGATGGGTTTCCATTCCAGTAAAGACCTTTCCATTCCTTTCTTCAGTATAATGGATACACCTTCGTTGTGCTGACCATCCTCTCTGCCAGAATAAAGTACTGTTTCCCCTGTAGCTGTTTTTATTCTCCCCTTACCTGTCTAACTGCTCTCGCTTATTCCCAGGATATGTATTTTGTAGTTCTTCATCTCTGCTGTGATTTGTCTCAGCTTTCCTACCTCATTCATAGTTCTGACGTTCCAAAAAACCAATTCTGGTTTCGTGTTTTGCGGTCGGGGCATCCGTTTTCATGCCAGTGGCTTCCTTTCGGCTTTCACCACTGTCAGTCATACGAGCCTGAGACTCCGGATGACCTTGTATAAACTTATACCGTCTTCCTGTTCTGTGCCACCGGGGCAAGGTCTTTGCATGTCTTCCTCATTCTTTTCTTGTCCGTCTCCAACTCTTTTCTCCATTAGATCTTCGGCCTTTCTCTCCCCTCTTTTACCCTGCAGATTCCCGAACAATGACAGCCTTGTAGGGTTACCAGCAGGTTTCCTCGGTGTGTGTCTTAGCCATCGTCAGTGACCTCTTATTTCTAGTTCCACTGGCACGTGGCTAGTTCGTGTTCCACATTAGTCATTTTGTCATACCATTTCAACCCGTCTATTCTAAGCAAATACCTACATCCACATATATTTATCGTATTTCCTTTACACTGATCTTGTGTAAGAACACCATCGTTCATCCTTTAAGCTGCACGTGATATTTCAAACTATTCGATTATAAAATATTCCAAATGATCATTGTTTGTTTATTTGGCGCTCATGAATTGCTTCAGTAGTACATTTTTGGCGCTACATATATTGAAGAACTCATTACTTTCATAGCCAAAGCTTTCTTGATTAGATCCTTTTAATTTTCTGGAATCCCGAATTCTACTTTTGCTTAAGCTATTTGGTTTTTTTTTATTTCGCATCTTTCATCTGATATTAATAACATAAGAAATTTGTAAAATTATGGGCTTGTCATAGAGTTGTCGATTTACTTTGGGTGTTTCATATTTTTTAATTTAATTTAATTTAATTTTTAGTTTAGTGATGACGATTACTTCTGTCTTATTTATATGTGGATGTGGATGCATATTAGCAGAAGATATTATGATAAAGACATAAATATATAAAAGAAATATTAATATGAAAAATTTTGATCAAACTGTTCGTTATTTCAAATTCAAATACAGACACTTATTGCGAATTACTGTTTACAAACAAAGTCGACTACACAGACATAAAATTCTTTAGGTACATACTCAATTCAACATGTAAAAGATACTGTATTAAGATGAGTCAGTCTTAAACAAAAGCAAGAAAGATCTAAATAATCTTAATCTGCTGTAAGTAATAAACTGTTCTTTAAACCCCAGTCACAAAATGACAGTACAATCATTAATGTTTTTTTTTTCTTTCTTTCTATGCACTCCCTTGTCCAGCAAACGGAGGAGCTGTGATTCCGTAAGTACATGAGTAAACTTTTACTCTACAGTTACTTAAGATACTCTAAGATAGTAACAAGATAAGAATGATAATGATATAAAACATAAATCCAGCAATCTGGGAGGATTAAGCTGCCAATCGCGCCAAGCGGCGATGATCACTACGGCGCCACCTCAAATTGGGCAAAAAAAAAAAGCTCTCAAGGCAAGCAGAAGAGAGGACAAAACATCGAAAGAAACACAAGAAAATAAGCAGCTGAGGGTTGTCACCTCAGGGGCGCATTCCCATAGTCAGTTATGACTTAAGGGGCTATTATTATTATATTATTATATAAAACTGATATAATGTTAAAGTTATACTGTCAGATACTCAGATTTTTGTTTAAAATGTTTTAGTACATTTTAAGGGGTGGGGCAGTACTAGATTTAAAGTATAAAAAAAATAAATAAATATGAAAACTTGGATTAGTCCATTTTTTTCATAACTTAGAATTTCATAAACTGGAGTCGAGAGTAGAGGGACAGATGTTGGCATTGACAGGGCACACATTGATACAGCAACAAATATCATTACAAGGCAGTCGTTATTCTAGAGTTCTCAAGGGAGACTTAAATAAACAAAACACACGGAGAACTGGGGACAAATATAAAATGATTGAAAGAACTTGAATGAATGGCCCCCGGACAGGAGGTCTTGGTAAAGGTAGCCTCATAGCAGATACGGCCGAAGAGGAGTGAACTTTTAGAGACTTCACTAGGCTCAGCATCATAAGGACCAGTTCCCTTCCTCGCTGTGTAGACTGGAGAGTACCGATATTGTGAATCGAACCCGGCATCTTTACCGCGAATGACCAGCGCTCTAAACACTCTGCCAATCGCACGAACTGTAAAAAGGCCTATGCTTTGCATGGAGTTAAAAAGTAAAGATAAGGATGACAACGATGATGAGCATTACTGATGAGAATAACATTTTTGATAAGATGAGTAGAGATTCTGTAGCTTTTGGGTTGTTTTTGTTGCTCTCCATGTCTCAGAGCCATACAATAGGATTGACTTCACATTTTATAAATGGGTGCTTGCGTAGAATAGGACTGAAATGGTATGACAAAGTCACAAATGTGGAACTGATGACAAGAACCAGACAAGTGCCAGTGGAACAAGAGTTGAGAAGAAGACGCTGGCAATGGATAGGACACACATTGAGGAAACCTGTTGATAGCATTACAAGGCAGTCCTTGTTCTGGAATACACAGGGAAAGAGAAGCAGTGGTAGACCAAAAAAAAACACACGGAGAAGACAACTGGATACAGAGGTGAAAATGATGAGGAAAACATGGAAAGAACTTGAGCGGATGGCACAGGACAGGAAGACTTGGCATGTGTTTGTTGAAGGCCTTTGCTCCTCGGGGAGCTAAAGGGTATTGATGAGTAGAGATTCGATACACGACAAGTGGATTTATAATGTAGAAATAAATGATGTACTTCCTAACCGTAGTCTTGTCTTTGACCCACCATCACTGAGTGTCAGCTCTTGGTGATATCTTTATTGTAGTAAGAGTTAGCTAAATACATTTAGAATTAATTAAGTTGACCATATAATACGTGCCCCGTGTACCCGAGGATCTCCGAAGAGACAAAGGGAAGAATATGATTACTGACCATTCAGGTACGTCGTACAATGCCATTGATTTCAGGTTGTGCTTGGGGATGGCAACTTAATTATGTATAAACAAATAGCCACAGAAACCGCCGCTACAAGAGCACGTGACTGCTTGGTACAAAAAGGGTGGGGGGGGGGGGGGGGGCCCCAGGGGTGGCCTCATGCTCTGTTATGAGAGTAAAGAAAAAATGATGATAATGAATGATTATGTAACCTTGTATATTTCACTAGAATATGCTTACATGATTTTAGAAATCAATTTTAATTACTTATTAATTCAATTAATCAGTACAGTTAGCGCCCCATGGAGCAGATGTCATATACAAAGCACGCCAAGCTTTCCTGGTCTGTGTCATTCTTTCATGGTATGTCCGTGTCGGCTTAACCCCTTTCATAATTGTCACCAGATCTCTTTTCTGTGTGTGTTTTTTTTTAATTTTTGGTCTCTCTCTCTCTATTTCTCGAACCCTGGGGTTTCCAAAATTGGAACTGCATTGTAATGCTATCAACTGGTTTATCTATACACATGTTCTGTCCAACGCCAGCGTTTTATCCTCACCTCTTGTTTCCCTGGTGTTTGTCTGGTTCTTTCAATGCTTTATAATGTATGCAATCCTGTATACCAATACACGTTAACAGAAACAAGTTTGTAATACATTAAAATGCCTACATTTCGTATTCATTAATACAGTAATAGTTAGCAGTATCAAATTTGGAACACAGAAAGAATAAAGTATACTTACTTACTTAGACATTCTTCTTCTACCCCGGGATGTAGAGATTTGCCAGAGAGAGCGCCATACTATCCTATCGGCTGTCTTTCTCCTGGGCTGGTTCCGGTCTATTTCTCGGTCCTTTAGAGATTGTTTAGTGCTGTCCTCCCTGTAAACTCTGAGTCGTCCTGAAGATCTCTTTGGATTGAGAGATTTCCATCATAACACCCATTTTCAAAAAGGGTGGCAACCGACGGGTGGAAATATCCCTTCTTAGTATCCATGGTAACATTTATTCAAGAAGAATTACATTATACAATTCTTGAACTTTGTTTACGTAATTCTTTCAATTTTTATATAATTCTTTCAATCTATTTCCAGGAGTGGAAACGACAACGAAGAACGAGTAAGTTTTTAATGGCTTCATGTCTTGTGGCCGTGATGGGGTGGTTGCATATTTTTTTTGTAGTGTTCGTATAGCGATTCAGATCACTGCCCTAAACAGTAGTCAGTTGTTGTGTGGTAATGAGAAAAACTTCCTTCTCACAAAAAGACTATACATTTCTCATACCAACAGATGATCATCGATTTCACCCGGATAGCAGTAAGATATTCAACGTCGAACTTTATTTACATAAGATAGTAAATGTTAAAAATGATGCGCCCAACCTTCCTCTTCAGGTTGGCAGACTTATACAACAACATTTCAGTTGATAATAATTTCAATATTACATGTCTCTCTTCTCTCTTTCTTGTTCAGTCAGCAGCATGTCTCTAGTTGTTATTGTGGTCACAGTTTGAGAACCACTGTTGTAGGAATTGTATCTGCCTTTTAATTTCTTCATACAAAAACATTGTCTCTCTTATGTGTTGACTTAATTCCTACGTTCTGCTTGGTATATCTTAAGGAAACTGGCCTCACCGCCAGGACTGACACTTTACCAAGTCTGTCTTCTATTCGCTAATCTGTCAGCTTGTCTACTGAACTGCACTATTAGTAGTTAGACCCAAAATGTTCAACGTACCTGGGTTGTTTCGAAATACACACTTTTTCTTTCTCTCACTAACATCTTGTCCTCAGAAATAAAATGACGAAAAAGTGCCGTACACAATTATGTCGAGAAATGCGCTTGGTCGTTTTGGGTAGTAGTCGCTTTCCCGTCCCACAGAAAAACTACCAAAACATTGTTGACTTATCAATATGATATAACTCCCATTCGCTGCCACTTTTATCACTTCCTAACTCACAGCAAACTTTCTGACTTACGCTGAGCGCGTTCTACAATCAGACTCCGACTAATCCCCGTTCTAACATTTTTCCTTCACTCCTACAAATGTGTTCATCCTACCACAACTTTCTCGTGCGTATTTTTTTCTTGTTTACCCACCAAAACTTACAAGGGACGTAATTCCAAGTTATCTCCCTTTGATGATTTGACTCAAAACCATACACTTCTCTTCCATTCTTATTACAAAAACTTTACATGCAAATTTGTCCCACCACAATTTTGGACTCACTTACTTTGCTTAACTCTAAAACAACTACTACATCTTCCAAGTGGAAACCACGGAGTTTCCTCCCTTTGCCCAAAGCATTCCTCCACACATATCACTTCCCCTCAACAAAGACGAACAGTCTTTTAACAACTCCATTCATTTTTTCCAAACCATTTATCTACACTCACTTACTTTTCTAAAACCAAACCACCGTACACAGTCTCTTTGATTTCATAAATTCCAAAATGTATGTCTTCTTAATTATCAGAGCTTATACATTTAATTTCATGAATTCCAAAATGTATGTCTTCTTAATTATCATAGCCTAAACATTTGATTTCATGAACTCCAAAATGTAGGCCTTCTTAATTAGCATAACCTACACATTTGATTGTATGAATTTCTGAAGTCTGTATTCTTAGCCTACATCTTCATTTTCATAAATTCCAAATGATCATCTCTTAAATTAACATAGCCTGCACATTTGATTTAATGAATTCAAAATGGCTGTCTTATTTTAATTACTATAGCCTTTAATTTTGATAAACGTATGTCCCGTGCCGTCAGGTCAAGGTCTTTCCATACACTTCTTTATTCCTTGTATTTCTATTTCCTGTTCTCTTCTCATCTTGTGTTTGTCGTTCTTCCTCATCCTCTATTACCTTGTTGGTTCCAGAAAACGGACTGCGTCGTAACGCTACCAACAAGTTTCCTCAGTGTGTGTGTGGCCTTTCCAACACCTATGTCGTCTTCTCATCTTTTGCTCTATTTGTATTTGTCCTTAGTTACGTGTCTATATTATTGTTGACGTTTTTATGACTTAAAGTTTCTTTAAGATGGAATAGCTGATCCCATACTCAACCCTGATAGGTCGCTTTCTACGGCATGCTTGGTTGGTTAAATAGCTATTCTAGACGTATGGATACGAGTCATGGGCAATGACCACAACCCAAGAAAGCCAGATTTAAACCTCAGAAATGAGGTATCTGAGGAAGGTGGTTGAAGAAACAAGAAGAGAGATGGTCCGCAACCAGACGGAAACGTCATGTCTGCAGAATGGGAGAAGATCGGCTACCACGACAAGTATGGGAAATTAAGAGCCAGGGATCCAGACCTCCAGGACGTCCCAAAGTCCGCTGGGAGGACCACATTAGACAATCTCTGAAGAACCGAGGACTAGAATGGAACCAAGCCAGGAGGAAGACAGCCGATAGGATAGTATGGCGCTCTCTCTTCCAAACCTCTGCACCTCACGGTAGAAGAGGAACGACTAAGTAAGTAAGTAAGGTTCCAATATTAGTATTCACTGCTCCTCGTTTGGGACAAGTTAACATACGTCAATCTGTGAATGTTTTATATTGTTGGCTTCTTATCTTTCTTGATCATTTTATCCCTTGTCAGAGCGCCCCGTGTAGTCCACGGGGGTCTCTGATGAGACAATAATGATTAGGATTACTGCACCATTAGGCATCTCATGCAAGGCGACTAACATGTTGTTGTGCACGATGTTGACAGCCTCATACTATAAAAGATTGTTAAAAAACCACTACTGCAAGATCATGTGATTGCTTGATGCAGGTTTCCTGCAAGGGGACCAGCTGCAGTGGTAGCCCCATGCTTCATACATAGCAAAAACGATAAAGGATGATTATGATGATGATATCAATGATGATATGTAAGTCCACATGTAGGAAACTTATGAATTTCTCATGTAACATTTCGCTATTCATTTTTCAGACACGTCGTCACCCTAGCCGTGAGTCACGGAGAGGCTTGCAGGACAGGTCACGCTCACAGTCTCATTCGCGATCACGCGACCCTGAGAAGTTCATGCGTCGTTTTAGCGACACTTGCGAAGCATCAATCTTGGGAGTTCCAGGGGACGTCATTCTGCAGAAAAAGATCGAAGACATAAGAGTTAACTCTAGAAAATCGAAGCAAATTCGTCATGATGACAACAACAACAATCCATTAGCAATGTACTTCATTAACAATACAAACAGCATGCCAGTAATAAATTTCGAGAATCGTACTTCAAACGCCGGTGCCAATATTAATAATAATAACAAATATGTCCCAGAAGGGGGACGATACTCTGTCACGCAGATACAAAGCAACAACAGTATCTATCCATCTGCGAATAAGGCAGATCGTACAATTCAAATCCTTCTTCAGGAAAGAGAGAGGACCATGATTTTTGGAGACGAAGACGATGATCTTGCATCGACTCCAAGAAAAGATTATCCTAACGACTCTCCTAAAACGTCCGGCATTTCGCAGTTGTCCCATTTTCAAGCAGAATATGCAGTACGTCGTACATTGATCAACGTTTTGCCTGTTGGCGCTGATGTCTCTGAAGAAACGCCAAGAGCAGATTACCCGCCACAAATAACATTAACTAACCAATCTTCAGAAACATTTACAATTAATACTGACGAAATAGATGATATCATAGCACTCTCACCACAATCGTCCACCAGCAACAGAATAGATGATATCATAGCACTCTCACCACAATCGTCCACCAGCAACAGAAAAGATGAAAACGACGATGGAAAAATAGATGGCAGAATATCTGGTCATCGACAGAACCCAAGCCTTGTCCGGCCACCATCACCGCCTTCTGCCACGCGACCTCCTACTCCACCCTTTGACGGCGTGGATCTGGTAATTTCATCCAAGCAGTCTATAATACAAACCTATGAAGAGATGGCCTCCACTCCTCAGAACAATTTTCGAATTATTACACCTCCACCTGATATGTCTCCAGATAAAGAAGAGAACCCTTTTACTGGCCTAGACTTTCAGACACCACCACCACCGCCACCTCCTCCGCCGCTCCCTGTTGGAAATGGGAAATATCGAATACCCACACCTCCACCAGGACTGATCAAGCATGAACATGACCTCAGTATAGGGGATTTTCTGGACATTGGTAGACTGTCGTCACCAAGTAGTGAAGGCACCTCAAGGAAAACGTCCATAGAAAATCAAAAACAAGCAGGTGGACTGCCTTTTATAGAAGAGCTCAGGCGACGGCAAAGGTCAATTGATGAGGGAAGCACTTGGTCACCGCCTCTGACAACAATCTCTGCATCTATATCTCCATTAGGGTCTTCATTTTTCCATGACCACCAGCAAAGTGATGTAGGAGATAACTTCAGTACGAACAGTGATGACGAATCTAAACGATCTGAATCTTCCAAAAGTGGTTTGCCTCACAGACGCTCTGTCGTTCAGTTTGCAAATGATCCACCAGAGTTTATAACGCACGAAGAAGATAACATCAACAGATACGATGAACCAGAAAGCCCGAAGGATTTAGGATTAGCTTCTTCATTCTCACCCCCTCCTCCTCCTCCACCACCACCACCGCCACCACCACTACTTATTTCAAGATAAATTTTATCTTCCAAAAAGTCATGTTTTTGATTGCACGTGATGTAAAGCTTATAAATAATTTAACTCTGATACAAATATTTACCGGTCTGTATTAATAATAATGCTATTTTATCACATTTAATATGCAGACATCTTTGTTATATTATTTCAGGTACTAAGTATATGTGATTGGTCGGAGATAAATGTCAATGACACAAACTTATATATAGCAGTTAATCAACTAAAGCTTTCATATCATATCATCATGTCAACCCGTAAACCGTCATGGGTCGTAGGTGTGCCATGGTGGAAGCATCAGCAGACAGGGTCCTCCACTGCTCTCTATCCTCAACAATGCGTACAAGTGTGGAAAAACCGTGCCCTGTCCATTCTTTGATGGTATCAGCCCAGGATTTTCTTTGCCTTCCTCTTCTCTGTTTACCTTCGACTGTTCCCTGGAGGATCGTTTTCAAAAGGGAGTCATGACGAGTTACATGCCCAAACCAGGCAAGCTTTGGACGTTTCACTTCTGACAAAAGTGGTTCTTGCATATAAAAGCTTTTATATGCAAACACACAAATATATATATATATATATATATATATATATATATATATATATATCTATATATATATATATATATATATATATATATATATATATATATATATATATATATATAATCCATTCATTCATTCGGGTCTTCAACACATACACGTAAGCCTTCCTATCCTGTGCTTACCTCTCACAGGTTTCCTAAATCTTCTTTATCCCCTTCATGTCTGTTTTTAAATTCCCTTTTCCCTATATGTTTTTTTCCTTCCTTTTTAGCTCCTTACGGAGCATGCAACCACCACTGTAGCTTCTGCCCTTTGAGAAAGCCTGCACCAAAGCCTTCATGTACTCTTGTAGTGATATTTTCCTATGAGTTTGCTTTACACGATGAAGTTTCCAGCCCCCATTCACAACCTTATATTAGTTGCCTCTTGTCACACGCTTAAGGCGGCATTATGTCTATTCTTTCTTTGCTATCTGATACCCCAGGGAATGACGCCACTGCGTTTTGGTCGTCCTCTATCTTATCGTGGGGATTTCAGAAGAAGGTCAACTGCCTTTTTTTTTAAACGTGTTTTACCCATTGCACATAACTTGTTAACATACAACTCCTTTTCCTCTGGCTGGGTGTAATTGAGGTCTGGTGGAGCTGATCTGCGTGGAAGTTACGCCAGGTTAACTTTCCATAGTTCCCAGCCAGGGTAGTAGAAGGTTTGAAATCAGAGTTTTCAGCTCTAAAATCACATGCCACTCAGGGCTTTCCAGTGTCACTTACCCGGGTCTTTCTGGTTTAAGGGTCCCAGAGACCCGCCTTCGTCCATTCTCATTTTGGTAAAGCAGTCCCACCACTAGTAAGCCAGAAGCTGGGCTTTTACTGTCAGGGGCTATAAGTTGCGTCGGCGTGATGCTGACCACATCACCCCTAGTGTGCCGATGGTCAAGAAAATATGGGCCTAACACCATATTCCCAATATGCCTCAATGGGCGTGTAACGGGATCCTTTACCTTTATGTTGCGCATGCCTTGGAAGAATTGAAACGGAGTTGAGAGTTGGTCCTCAACTTCCCTCCTGGCAATGACAACATCTGAGACGAGAAAGATCGGCTAAAACAGTTGTTAAAATGTGTCTTAGCAATATTTAAAGACAATTGACAGCGGAAAATAAAATTTAATTGAATGCAGATGCATAACATATCAGCCCTAACGGATTCGACGCCATGTAAAACAATTGTTTGAGTTATTCCAAGTTCGCTACTTTCGCAAAACAAATGCAGTACTGTATTTCAAACATTCACAGGTAATACAAATAGCACAATTTAGGCATGAGAAATAATAATAAAAATAGCACAATTTAGGCATGAGAAATATTATCCATATTAAAAATAATCTGATGTTACTTCAAGTGACAAGATTTATTTCATTCATCGCACCTGTTGGAGGATGGAACTACCACCACCGCTGATCTCCATGCAAGAAACCCGCACCAGGTATTCATGTGTTCTCGCACTTTATTTGACGATGAGGTTACCAGTCTCATGCACAACTTCATATTATTCGCCTGGCACGACTTGCCTAAGCG
Organism: Oreohelix idahoensis; assembly: GCA_024509875.1. Classification (NCBI taxonomy): domain Eukaryota; kingdom Metazoa; phylum Mollusca; class Gastropoda; order Stylommatophora; family Oreohelicidae; genus Oreohelix; species Oreohelix idahoensis. Next base: position 27,746 of record JAMPIV010008611.1, on the reverse strand, counting down.
AGCAGTAGTCGAGTTCTTTCTTTGTCTCAGAGAACCCCGAAAACTACACAGGACAAGTTATATCATTGTCTGAGATATGTACGACTCTGTGAGAGCGATCCGTGTGTACATATGTCTGCATATCTATGTGTGCATGTATTTATGTATGTAAGTTTGTATACGTAACAGTCTCATCTACGGTGGTTTGGCCATGTTTGCGGAATGGGAGAAGACCGGCTACCATGACAAATATGCGAAACCAAGAGCCAGGGATCCAGACCTCCGGGATCGACCCAGAGTTCGCTGGGAAGACAACATTAACCAATCTTTGAAGGACCAAGGACTAGAATAGAACCAGTCCAGGAGGAAGACAGCCGATTGGACAGTATGGCGCTCTCCCTGGCTAATCTCTACACCCCAGGGTGGAAGAGAAAGGACTAAATAAGTAAATAAGTATGTATACGTAAGTGTTTGTATGATTTACGTATGTACTTGCGTATGTATCATGTATATTTCTAGATTATAAAAGCACTTATCTGTTTTGTAAGGGAGCTGGTGTTTCAGAATTTATATGTGCATAAACACATGGCTGCACAGTGGGCTGATCACCTGCTTGCCAACCAATCTGATTACGGAAACAATGATAGATTGTTTGGTCTGTTTTTGTTCCACAAAGACGCCACTAGGCGTGGTGGAAACAGCGATAGATCGATCAATTTGTTGTTGCCCTAAGACGCCACTAGGCGTACTGGCCACATACTGCTTTGCCGGTTGATGGCTAAGGATGGAAGAAGAAGAAACACATGGCTGTGACATTAAGTGTGTTCTGAGTTTATAACTCAATGTGTGAATACTGTAAAGATTTTTAAACAAGTACGTTATGGAGTATCACTAATTTAAAACTTACTTTACTTACGTTTACGTTTTGCGACCCATTATTGCCGTGAAGCGTAGTGGGGAGATGAAGTTTTCATTCTTCAGTCAAGTGTGTCGCATTGGCTGTTGTGAGACCTTGTTGTAGGATTTCTGTATTAATTGTCAATCCATCAGGACCAGCGAACCAGAGCTGGTCAAGACCGTGCTCCACCTCCACGTGGTGGTCCTGGAAACAGTATGCAGCAATGCAGGCTGGCTGAGCGAGCACGGATCGCAATGAGAAGGCAAACCCGGTCCTAAAAATGCCGTGCAGAAGTCGGATGTGTCGACCGAAAGGTGCAGATATCACAGCTACGTTGTAAACAGACACAACGCAACCACCGTCCTTTTCAGGGCGAACGAAGAAGAAGCTTCTTGGTCATCCTTATGCCCTTAAATCAGATCTTCTAGACTATATGAGCAAATATTGTAAATATGACCCAAAAAATGTACTTTAAATGATAAGGTTGCGAACCTGTGCGCAGTCATATCTTAATCGCCACTTACTAGATGCATGTGGAGTGTGATCAAATTCTGTCTATTTTTTCTTCCTTAAGAAACCTCCAGAAACCACACACAGGTCTGTCTTCAGAGACAGAAGTCATAATTCTATCATATTTGGTTCTCTCTTTTTTTCGTTCGCATTCCTTTGTATTGACCCAGTAAGACATTGATCAACATTTTATGTCAGGCATTACTTTTCTCACTTTGAAAATAATCAAGAAAGTGTCAATGTGCGCACAAATGTAATTATTTCCACGTAGTATTATTTTGTGAGATTCTGAATGTGAGATTGCACAAATATAATTTGCTTTATATTCTACAAAATTTTTATTTTTTTATTTGATTCACTTATGCCTTATATTAATAAATCAAACCAGGAGTAAAGTTCGGAAGTTGCAACAAAGGTAGAGCGGGTTCAATTCCCAACGCAGGCGGAAAATCAACAGAATACCGACGCTTAGGAGTCATGACAAAAGTGGGCCCGCCACCCGTACAGTGTAAAGGAGATAAAAGGGCCGAAACACGTGTCCGACGGGAAAAGGGGGAGGGCCTTTCTCTGATGATTAGATTACTTCCTGTTGTAACACTCTGTATAAAGTGTTCTATCATCATTATTTCAGAAGTCTCAGAATTTCATTTGTTTAAATGTGCAGATGTGCACGAGAATGTGCGGATTGCACCAATGCGTTACCGCACCGTGCAATTCCCGAAGGTCTCTTATGCGTCCCAAAAAAAAATAGGACTTCTGCTGCCTCTGGCATGTCGTAAAATGCGACTAATGTGTGGTTGCGCATGGAACTGGCAACGTCAACGAGTAAAATAAACTGCTACATAAATCATTGCTTCAAGAGCACGTGGATATTATGGGATATGCTTCCTGCATGGAGCAGCTTCAGTATTAGCTGTATGCTCTGCCGGGAGCGAAGGTGACAATGATGATGATAGTGATGATTATGATGGTGATATTGATGATTGATGTGTTTCCACTGCGGAAGTATGGAAGTAAGTAATTTTTTTTTTCCGTAATGTTCAGATGTGTGCAAAATGTGGACGTATCTTTTAGTATTGCTGGTGTTTGTCAAAAATGTACAAGTTAATTGTCTGCGATTTGACCGCGTGCACGAATGCCAAGATAAAGAATGAACGTTGCTATACAAGACAGCATGTTAGATGGGCCTACGTGCCTTGATGTCAACACTTGTAAAATAAAGTTCATTTCGTGCCATTAAAACTATCATTATTATTACTATGAAGAACATCATAAGCCTTGACTTATCACTTTTGTTCATCCTAGAATATACTTTTGTTTCATATTTTTCATCTACAGGATGATTAAAAAGTCACGAAAATTTTTAACTGTTATTTCTTCACTTTGATCCAATTAATTTATAATGAAACAAACGTCAAAATAATGGGAAATAACTGCTGTTTTATTACATAAAATAATATATGACATTAATGTTAAAAACAACGTTAGTCCTGGCCTATTCAGAACATGACATTATTCCGGGCAGCAATTTTTGCTCACTCTTATAACACCATTTTATTAGTTATTTTATTTTGTTTCTGGAAATAAATTAAAATAAAACTTTGTAGTCAAATTTCAAACGACAGTTATTGCTCCTTGTTTTGACATTTGTTTCGTGTATATTAGTGCCCCTTTATATAGAAAGTTACGCGAACTAAAATTTGGCCGCCATTTTCGGCTGTACCCTTATTGCAGGAAAATGGACCCAATCGCTAGTTTCAGACCCAATTTGCATTTTCGTTTAGGTTAACTAATAATTTGAAATAAAATTAGATGCAAATACAGTAGCACATATTTGTACTATTCTTTGTATTTCAACTAACAAAACAAAAAGAAGAAAACTAGTTTACTTACCGGTTTATTGAATAGAATCAGTAGCATGAATTTTTAACACATACTCCGTTGAATTTTATATTCCGTTAGAATTCCACTATTTAGCAACAAATATTCCGTTAGAATTGCAACACTTATCAAAACATACTTCCTTCGAATTGAACTATTTACCTAGTTTGAAATGTGGAAACTGGTGAATGACTGTTGTAGACACTGACAGTTTTACTAGATCCAGATGATCACACCAGTTTTTGTTTTCATTAAAAATGCGACAATGTACAGATAGTTTTAACAAAATCTAATTACATATTTTGGACCGGAGATTTCCTGCCATGGCTTTTACTGCTCATTGATGCGCGAGCATGCTATTTAAGACCATTGTTTTTATTTCTGCAGTAAATGTAAATTCTGACACTTATATACTTTGCTAATAGCTTTTGTTTAATATCATGGCAGTTGCTCAGTGTGCATTCAGCTGTTTCCTGTAATGCCATATCCAAAAGTAAAGTTGCAATTTTTTCATGGTTGCAGATCTGTGCTCATGCTGACGGATCAGTTGTTCAGTTATTAATATCAGATTTACTACTGTGTCACTGGCATAAACAAGTGAGCCTGGAATATACTCTTTATGTTCTGTTAGTCGTGAAATGTCAGTAACTGTTGCACACTAAGGGGCAGTGACAGCTGCAATGCAGATATGACCGGCAGTATGTTGCTTTAATACACTTTTCACACAGAAGCCACTTAAATAATGAATTGCATGGACGTCAGCTGTGCTTTCTATTTCTATTCCTACATCTGACAAATCAACGTGCTGCTCGGTATGAGTGACTATTGTTGTACTCACTTTGCATTCCCAGATCGATCTAAGTTTCTTGTCTGCTGGAACCGAGAACAATCTGTATTCTCTGCAAGAGCTTTTGCGGTTCTTGTGCGTTTATTCACCAGTTAAATCAAATTCTGGAAATTTATTACCAAAACTGAGAACCGTACTTTTTCTTGACTGAAAATTGTTGATTTCACATTGTGATTTGGGAGGCAAGTTAAAAAAAAAAAAAAGCGTTTCTCTTGCATTCATAGTTGACACGCTTACGACAGACCCGCCCTCAACCCCCCCCCGTATTTTAAAAAAAAAGTTTATAAACCAATAGAACGGAATTGAATCAGTTCTACAAGTTAACGGTACAAAGGAAACAAGGGAAATCGCTGCCGTTGCCTTCTCTAACTCAAGATCAGAGTCAGGCACCCTTTTACAGCTGGTTTGACTGATGCGTGACACATGTTCCCTTCCTCGCTGCCGTTGCCTTCTCTAACTCAGGATCAGAGTCAGGTACCCATTTACAGCTGGTTATGGAGTGTTAGAGACTTCACCATACTAGGTCCAGCATCGAGAGGTGGGGAGACCAGTTTCCTTCCTTGCTGTCTTTTCCTTCCCTAACTCAAAGTTAAGTACCCATTTATAGCTAGGCAGACCCCATCTCTCGATGCTGGACCTAGTATGGTGAAGTCTCTAACACTCCATAACAGCTGTAAATGGGTACCTTACTCTGATCCTGAGTTACAGAAGGCAACGGCAGCGAGGAAGGGAACAGGTGTCACGCATCAGTCAAACCAGCTGTAAAAGGGTACCTGCCTCTGATCTTGAGTTAGAGAAGGCAACGGCAGCGAGAAAGGGAACAGGTGTCACGCATCAGTCTAACCAGCTGTAAAAGGGTACCTGCCTCTGATCTTGAGTTAGAGAAGGCAACGGCAGCGAGGAAGGGAACAGGCCACCCCACCTCATAAAGCTGGGACCCAGTACATCGAAGTCTATAACACTTCACTCCCCTACGGCAGAATGTGCTACGTGACTACAACCTTACGAACGGCAGGCGTGTTTTAAAAAAAATTCTAAGCAACGGGGGAGGGGGGAGAGGACAATGACACTTTTTCAGTCAAGAAAGAGTACGGTGATCGGTTTGGGTAATCATCATCATCTCAGCCCGTAACCGGTCATGGGTCGTAGGGGTGCCATGGTGGAAGCATCAGCAGACAGGGTCCTCCACTGCTCTCTATCCTCAGCAATGCGTACAAGTGTGGAAAAACCGTGTCCTGCCCATTCTTTGATGTTATCAGCCCAGGATTTTCTCTGCCTTCCTCTTCTCCGTTTACCTTCGACTGTTCCCTGAAGGATCGTTTTCGAAAGGGAGTCATGACGAGTTACATGCCCAAACCAGGCAAGCTTTCGACGTTTCACTGTTGACAAAAGTGGTTCTTGGTGGCCTGCATAGGTGTTTATCTTCTCTCTAACATAGACATTTGTTTTGTGCTCTTTATAGCAAATGCGCAAAATTCTTCTATAACATTTATGCTCGAAAGCCTGAATCCTTCGCTCCGTATCTGCAGTGAGTGTCCAGCTCTCACACCCATACAAGAGAATAGATAATACAAGTGATTTGTATAATTTGATCTTCACAGGAAAACTGATGTTACTTTTCCAGATCACATTCAACCTTGTCATGGCAGCTGAGGCCATCTCAAGTCTTGTCTTGATTTCTTTAATTGATCTTCCATCACTGCATATAGTGGACCCGAGATATTTAAAGGTGTTAACTTCTTCTAACGTTTGCCCATTTAACGTAATGTTGGTCGGAACATGTTTCTTATGGCTATTCACCAATATCTTGCTTTTTTCTATATTAATTTCCATCCCATACGTTCTTGTTACTTTCTCCAGTCTAGAGGTAAGGTCTTGAAGTTCTGATTCTGATCCAGCTATCAGATCAATATCATCAGCAAAACGTAGGTTGCACAGAGGTCGGCCTCCAATCGATATGGTTGATTTATAATCGTAGAGAGCCTCCTGCATAATATGTTTGTAAAGTTTAGGTTTCTGTCTGCTCTGTTGAAGTTGCTTTCACACACACACTGGATGCTCTGTAAGGAAGAGTGGTGTGTTGTTGAGATCAGGCATGCTCCAGTCTACCCAGCTGTAAATGGGTAACTCACCCTAGTCCGGAGTTAGGGAAGGCAAAGGCTCCAGGGGAAGCAGGCCCTAAACTTGGTCACTTCAGCCGACGCAGGATGGTGTATGTATGAAGTAGAAGTGTAGAGTGTGATTACCGCGAATGGTGTACTGTTCGTGTGCTGACCAATATAACCACTCATACACATGTGTCTACAAGGCACCAATGCAGACTGCTGGAATCTTAGTTTACTCAATTTATTCAGACGTACACACTGGGACATACGAGTACATCATGGTTCGTTGACATATCAATTTGTAGGTATACATAGCAGATCTGAAGTCATGACACATTCAGAAATAATGGCAGTACATCAAAAGTTCAATGTCATGATACATTATGGCCGCATTCCCCCTATCTGACTAAACGCGTCAGTGAAGGCGGATCGATAAATAACTAAAGTTACTTGACGTCCATAGTTTTGTAGTATATATTATGAAACCACGAAATGGGGTTTCTAGCAGGATTGAGATCTCTCTGTCACTGTCCGATAATAGGATAAATAATCTGTTCTCTTGGCAGTGATCAAAACATATGATGACTGAAATCCATCATGGCTGCCTCCCTGAGTTGTCGTTCACTCATTCATAGGAAGGAGAATATAAGCCAGAGTTAATTTATAATGGGTATATAAATGATTTCATAAATGTTTCCATACAGCTCTGCGGTGATCAGGTTAATTCACGTAGCCATAACCGCTGTAGGAAAGTCTGTCATCTTCGTCGATACAAAACACGACACTAGCTATAGCGAAGCACCATAGGTGTCTCAAGACTAGGTCCTAACCGACATGAGATCATCAAAAATTAGGAGACTGGGCAATACATGGACGTCACGAATTATCTACATATTACCGTACCTTAGGAGTAGTCTCTAACTCACAAACTATATCGTAGAGGACACCATCTCCTTAGACGAAGAAAAACCACTTCGTAAGAATATTTTTTCCTTGACGAAAGGACCAGCTCTTGAATAAAAACGTCGTACACCCGCCATTTGTTCTCAGCAAGTACATCGGAACTCATCACTCGACTTGTCAAGATTCCATATCAAACTTACTTCCGCTAGACCGGAATACAATTGAAATCTTAGTCCCTCCTACCCATTCCAAAATACAATATAGGACTATTAGGACTGATTCTACTACTGTGTACTAATTATATATGTAATACACATATGAATTCAGGCCATAAAACAATTATAAGCAACAGTATTAATATATTTTCTGGCCACTATAAAAATATAAGTACAAACGCTAAGATGCATATCCTTGCGCCTCCACAAGGATCAATATCAAATGAACGATTACTCCTATAATCAAAAATAGTGTGAATCAAAACATGGATTATCTCGCTTTTACCATTAAATAGACAGCATTTTTCATACACAAATGAATAAATGATGTCTTTATTTTTTCCCATTATTAATATTAGCCATTAGAATAACGATTTTTGGTAATATGTGCGTCAAAATATGCACGATGCTAAACAGATTTAACCACCCCTCCTCGGGTAAAAAAAAATTGGTACATTTATTTTTATTTTTTGAAACATACAATCCTAGCGAAGCAACATACAATTTAGGGCCTCACAACGCTTCCAATAACAATGCGCAAGACATGTGAATAAGTCATAAGTTTTTTGATGACCTTGCGTTAGAAGAAGTACTTACTCTAAGTTATTGAATATTTACACAGCAGAGGTGGCATCAATACGACATACGACAAAATATTAAGCCATTGACCCGCCACGCTCTACCCAATTTTCCACATTAGTTTTATACAGAAATTTCAATCTAGATATCTTTATACAATTCATGTTCATTCATAAGCGTTAAAAAACATTGAATTGATCGAGTGGTGAATATACATATCTAGTAACCGCTAAGTGTGTGTGTCTATCTTTTTTAGGTTTTATTTATGTTGGGGTCTCTTCGTGTCATCTTACTTTAAGGGATGAAGTTTCTGGAGGGCTGATTTGTTGATCGTGGTTCCTCAGGTCATTCGATAGAAATAATGTGATTGAAGATTGAATGACGACTTGGTACTTCTCATCCCTTGATAATCGAGAGAGACTATCTGCTCATGGTTGTTGACAGAGACTTTAAAACACCCTTCACAGACTTCAACTCCACCAACCTCTCTTTATATTTGTCAACTACGCGCATGGAGACAGTGGTAGGTTGGGTGTGTTGCTCGTCCGCCGGAGTGTGGACAATTATCAGCAATACGCTCTCGCACCTTAAGATGGTAGACATGGGAATTTTGTTGGGGTGGATGGGGGGGTTCTGCTGATGATAGGACATGGGTTTTCAGTATTTTGTTTGGAATAACGTCTTGTAATAGACAACAGAAGATGCCCTCTGATCCTAAGGCGTCTACTGAAGATCGGCGGAGTGAGCAACCTCGATGTTTTGAAACAGTCAAGTTAAAAAGTGGCAGGCGCAACATCGAGTTCACAGGCAAGCTAAATAATATTCCCTGGTACAATAACAATCTTGGATTTAAGACGAAACAAGATTTAGTGTAAACACTCTCTCCGAACCGAACGTCGTTTGATGCTCGGGAAATTGGGTACCCCACATCAGGGTAACAATTTTGGAATAAGGAGGAATGTGCGATTAATTTCACACTTATCCAAAGAACAACGATGGCACTAGGGGAGAAAGGTTAAAGGATGGAGTTTTCAGGCAGATAAATAACATAAAATCAAACACAATAGTGTTCACTAAGTTTGTGTCCAACCTATGTTATCCCAGGAGACGCGTTGCATGACTGTGCCAATGAGTTTAGCAAGGGACTTCTTGACGGATCTTTGCGCCCAACTTGAACAGCCGTTGATGTTTCCTGGATCTCCCTCTCCTGTAGAGTGACTTCCTTCGTTGTATGTTTCCACATGTGTGGAAGTTGAATGGTCTGGATGAGCCTCGTCGGAGAAGGTAAATTATATGACGGTGTGATCACAACTTTGCATGCACTTACCGCTGGTCCTGCACGTGGGTTCACTACGGAGGCGAATGGAAACATATTTGATGTAGTAATGATATCAGCGTAGGTCGTACACGGGACACACGTTTACCTAAGGAAGTACTGTATTGGGTGTACATGTTTTCTGGCCCGTGCTGTAATAGACTTGAGTGTGGGAGACCAATGGTGGAGTTTGGGGTTCGGTCGTAAAGTTTTGTATGGGTGATGCAGTATCAGGGAGGGGAGATAGGAACAAGTTAGGAGCGTGGCGGTAAGGCAACGCGGACGGAGAGTAGGCGGCTGAGTGGGTTGGTCCAAATCTATTTTACACTGGTAATTTCTTATACGACTGTCCTAAGAGCGGACAATACGTTTTGGTCTTGCACCGTTGGTGAATGCAAGTGTTTTAACATTCCGTATGCAGAGGGACGTGGCAGGCGGGCTAGCGATAAACAGGAACTGCCGGGAAGAAACACCTGGCTTAGGGAGGGACATACATTTATGGTTGTAATTGTGGTAGCTGGCGATGCTATACCTGAGTCGAGGCTCGTGACAGGGTAATATATGGGTGATAAGCGTTTCTTTTAATACTTTCTCTAGCTCTCTGCTGCGATCCGATTTACGATTACGCCAACAATAATCCACCACAAATGATATCTCGAGACATTATAGCGCAAGAAAGTTTGTGTAGTTAGGATATTTCCGACGCATTCTCTTGCAGTAACAAATTTGCATACACATCATCACTTATAAACCCCAAGCACATAGGGGACGTTAATAATCTTATAGTCCGAATTTGCTATGAAAATACAATTCCATTGGACTTTCGAACCAAATTGGGAGGCACTGTTTTTTGCGACAATGGTTTCGCGGGAAATCGAGAACAACGGGGTGGGGGCCTACGGCGGAGGAGTAACTCCAACGTGACCAGCGAGGGCACAAGGTCCTGCGCGGGGGGGCGGTACCACAACCGGGTCACCCCGCCCGCGGGTTGCGCCTGTTTACACACGGCTTTCGGCCCACGTGGTCGGAACTTAGTGGAAACCCTTGCCATTATCTCCCGCCCCTCTACGACAAATCAGAAGTATTAGTATTAGTACGGACCCCAATACCGTGATGGCGTTAGCGCTGTTATGTCTGGTCGTCAGCCGGATCCTCGGTTTTCGGACTTTGGGGATGATCGACACGTTGGGTTAGCCCGGTTAAAGTGATCGATTTGGAGAGTCAAATCGTTGACATGCAGATATTTGTTACCAATCGCGGTGTCGGGGATGAGGCAAAGAGGGGGGCTGCAAAGCTAGTAAGAAGTTCACATTACGACAACTGGAGTATTTCCGACTTTAGTGGCCGGTAGCGGGGGATGAGGGGCCGCCCGCCCCCCTTGTTGTTGGGGAACTATTCGAAGTAGAACTGACTACGATGTATATAATCGCGGTGTACATCGGTCCACGCCCCCCCCCCGTCACGCGGGTTCTTCGCGTAATCAGGGCCGTCGTGTGTACCGGGAGTAAGCAGCAGTAAGATCTGGGTCTCATGTCTGTCATCGTAAGTATATATGATCATGCAAATTGTTTGGACTATCTCGTTTACCATTCGACTGCGAATGTCGTATAAGGACATACCATAGATAATTGTCCCTATTAACATTGTAAAGAAGTAGTAAATCTTGTGTATTGACTGCATCCTGGAGTGTTGGAGTCGGTTGTACTTTGAACTTGCGATATATGTACAAGGAAAATGAGTGGATGAGCTAGTATTTCCGGAGTTGCCCTGTGTCAAGAGTAATGTATGGGGTTAGTTTTTCTTGGTTTTACTGCGTTACGTATTATTGGAGTCACATGTAACGTAGCGCACTCGGTTCCGATTGGGCCGTATGTACGTTGTTATCGTACGTCTTCCTCTTCGGTTTTTCAGGTCCTGAGAATGCCTCTTTTAGTGTTCTAGTGTCACATTGTGGGGATCTGGGAAATATATCTCTGACGTGTGACTGAAGGTACCCTTTTATATGGTTTACGCTGTTAATCTTGTAGCATGGTCCCAGTCACTTGGGATTAGGGATGTGTTGTCGTTCGTACCACGTGACATGCTACATTGTCGGTCTGGTGTGTAGCAAGGAACCCTACGGACTTGCTGAAGTCGAGGTTGGATTTTCATGAGGCTACTTATCATTACGATCCACAGGGATATCATGCCTGTGTAAAGAGGTCCGTTTATATCCAGGTCCACGGGACTTGGTTTGGTTGTGTCTGGAGATGGGTGCCAACGTCACTTCCACCTGCTCTTTAGAATAGTTAAACTATACCCGCGCGATGGTGGCCCTCCTGCAAGATCTATGCGATGGTTTGCAGTTCGGATCATCCCGGGTCTTTTCAGTTGGTCCCCCCCGCCTTATGTCCGATGACGGTTTGTGGACACTTTTTACTTAGCGGCACAGGGCGCGGCTGCGACTTTTGCTCGTTTAGTTGCTTAGGGGGGTCACTACTGGGGTCACTCTGAGGCATTAGGGTTGACGGCTGCGAGGCCCTTCCTTAAGTCGCTCGATAGTAATACATTATCTCTCTGGAATCACAGTCTTTTGTTTGTTCTGACAGTCTATCATGATCATGAAGTCACAAGGACATTAGGACCCACTCGCACGGGCTTTCGCGCACCTAAGGTACCCAAGTTACTTTTTAGGGTCGTAAATTACTGTTATTTGGAACGCGCGCGCAGCAGTACCTAGCCGCGTCCTGTGGAATATTCTAAAACAGCAACACCTCATTTGAGCACAAGAGAGGGAAGGGCGAGGGTTTTTTACAAAGTCTGATAGACAACCCATTTGCCGGTGGCGGTGAAGCCAACGGTGTGCCAGGTAACAGTTGGTGGGGGGGAATGTGGGAGTGGATTTTAAGGCGTACTACACACTGCCCCTGTGATGTATGTGCATGGGTGTTTTGTCCCGTACGCTGCCACAGTTGACAGAGCGTGAAGGTACCAGTCCGGGCGTCCCCCTGCTTCTGGAGTCTTCGGTCTTCCGTATCCTCTTCGTCGTTCGCCCCCCGCGACCCTCTCCCTTACAATGGACGCCCCGTTATGTTTTCTGAGGGTATCCCCCCAAACCTGTAATGTCGTTATTTGTAAGGTTTAATAACCTTGGGATGCAAGGGCATGTACTGCTGAATAGGTGTCGGTGATTATTGGGATGGCAGAGGGTGATTTGGCTTAATGACAGAAGGAATAATCAGGCGAGGAATACTGTTGAATTATAATAGGATTTATAGTTCTGGGTGGGAGCGGATAGACGTGATGTTAGCGGTGAGAAGGGGGTATTGTTTATTGGTGGGAGTTGGAGAGATGAGGGGGAGTTATACTATTGTGTAGTTCCTAACACACATATCCAATAACCAACAACAGCACGCACCCGGTGGAGTTGGCGAGCAGATATGATTATGGAGGTGTAATATATGAAGCGAGGTCAACGAGAGTGTTAATAGTTAAGTAATATTGGGGGGGGTCATGTATATTGAGAAGTGGATATCCCGGTTTTTGTAGGTAATAGATTGTGGGGGTTAAGAGTTATGAACAGTGGGGGGAGGGTTTGGTTAGGGGGAGTTGGAAGAGTTAGGGATCTAGAGTTTGATTGAAGCGTTTTTTTCTAGGGGGGGTTGGAAGAGTGGTGAAGCAGGTGATTGGAAAATGTGGAAGAGGGTGGTTTTTGTAGGGGTAGGGGGTGGGAAGCCTCTGAAATGTAGCGAATCATTTAGAGCGTGCTGGGTTGGGATGTTTACTACTATCTTTGGGGATAGGGGAAATGTTGGCCTCAGGTGGAGACCCTTGTTGGATTGGAGTTTGGTCACAGGGCGCGAGTGTCATGTAGATGTTCCATGTCGTTTTAGATTATTGATAGATGCTGCCATTTCTGAAAGGATGGTAATCCAAGATTGTAATGGTACGTTAGGGTATTTTTAGGGTGTGAATGAAAGTTCGATTGCATTGAATGAGTTAAAGTACTGATATGTAGCTTTTGCCGGTACTATGTGGATGCTTTACTGTCCCTGATAGGAGGATCGTCTGGTGATTGTGTAAAAGGTAATCGAGGACATAACTCCAGGGAGGAGGTCTTAATATGGCCGCCAACACTTGATAGGGACAGACTAGTTGTTTAAATTTCTAGGTTAGAGTAATTGGTGGTAGGAAAGTGTAACCTGTGGTAAGAATTATTGTGGTAATTTTGTGATACTATAGTGGTTCAATTAAAATTTTGGCATCTAAATGTCCTCTATTGGCTTAGTATAAAGCATGGTCCAACGTGAGGAAATAAGAGATGTGGGTTAGTGAGATTATAGTATTGTGTGAGTAATGAGTGTTAGGGAATGATTGAGTTAATGAGGGTGCAGGGTGCTCAGTTTAGAGATCAGAGTAAGGGTTCGTTCTTAAGCCCGCTGGGGGTAGTGAAGTTTACATTATGAGACTAAGGGAGTCGTGATGGTTTTTGGGTGTTGTGTTTGGGGTAGATGAGAAGTGGGTGTGGTTGGGATGGTCGGTATATGACCCGTTTACTTGTAGTGCCCCCAACACCCGTTTTTGTTCACTATATTTCCTGGGTGTGCTCGGTTCTTTAATCCCCCGAATCTTGTAGATTCTCAGGGTGCCAGATTTAGTCTTGTGTTTGGATGTTAATCTAGGCACACTTGAACTCTGTGTGTAACTTGGTAGTCACAGTCTAGCCCTGCTCTGATAATGGCCAAACAAAGTAACAGCAGTAGACTTGCAGGTTCCTGTCTGATGTGTATGAAACGACTGTCACCAGCTTCTTCATTAGACATTGTGATACCGAATAGTGACAGATCAAAGACCCTGTTTAGCATAATGAAATAATGTCTCATTTTTTGGATAGTAATAGTGAAAGCTGCATGAGTTATAGACTATCTCGCACTTCTGAGAATCATAAGGAAATAAAAAAGTGCGTCTGTATTTAATGGACCAATCCAGCAATCATCCATTCCACAGGCTGTACAGCTTGTTGGGTTTCACATGTCTCTCCTCTACAAAAGGCGGTACTGCATCTGCAATAATCATTACTAATCTGTCTTTTCTTCCATACAATTGGGAAATAGGTGAGCTGTGTCCCTCTGGTCACCTAAGAAAACCTTTTGTCACAAAAAACGTGGGAAATTTACTACAAAACTAGGGCAATGTGCCTATTGCCATAATTCACCTTAGGAGCTTATTGGACGCCCTACATTTATGCTGGCCACGGGACTCGACTTTACTTTACAGTCGTGATGTCGAGCTGTCTGTCCACTCCACTTTTGCCAGATCACTTCGATTACGGAAATATGATCATGCATTGGGATATCGGTCTTAACCGCAGAGCCCATTCAGAGATGCCTAAAAAAACAGTTGTACGGTTGAATTAATCGCAAGAGGGAAAACTATCCAGATGTAGTTTGCTGGTATGAGCCAACTAGGAGATAATGGCCTACTGTACTTTAATCTTATAGATCGGTCTCTTGGGGAGGCAGACGCGGCTAATCGGACTTTTTCACAGTGAAATAAGTCTTCATTCCTACGTTCTCGTTGCTCTTGGACGTTAAAGCGTGTCTACAAATGGCGTCTAGATAAGCCTATGAATAGTACTCGTATCATTGGGGGGATAAAGAGAGAATGTGGTATTGACGCAATGGGATCATAAGCTACTTTTGATTATACCTGTTCAACCATTTTTTATAATCTAAGGTTCCTCTGATGTTACGGTCCAATGTTTGTGTAACTTCTGTCTAGACAGTGCTTTGTCCGTCCGAGGCTTGAAGTATCATATCACCCGAAAAATAGTAGACTTGGATTTTGGCCTAACACTCACCAATAAACATATCGTACAGTCTTAAGCCATCCCATAATTTTTTTCTCCCCTAAATGACTCATACCCCATTCTAGCATGTACCCTTTCTTGCTTTTTCAAGGTTTTGCGTCCAAAAAATTTCAATTAACCAGTTAGCTGCAAAGTCTCCAAAACGGAGGCATGTGTTGCAGTCTGTCTAGTACCAACAATTACAGTCTCATTGTCCAGTATGACTGGGGATTTCTATCTGTCGGATTTGGCTTGTATTCCTGGTCTTAGCGATATTATGAGGCATATCTAGGGACAAGTCTCAGACTCTATGTACTAGCTGAGACTTTTATTTCTTAGAACCTATTAATAAGTAGAATGTCAATGATATGTTTCCTTTTTGGTGTTCGTTGTTTTCTAAGTATAACTACTTGAACTGTTATAAAAATCGCTTCGCAGATCTTCCTTTAGTAGCCAGGTACGGAATGTGAATTATGCGATGATAGATGTGTAGTTATGCGCGGCTATTGATTTATATGTAGTGCCGTGCTTTTTGTTAGACTAATGTATTGGACTTGGACGGTTTAAAGAATAAATTTTTAATAGTTTCGCGACATCGTAATTTCGACACAAGCTAAACGGCATAAACGGTCTCGCACTGTCGGCTCCGAGTAAGCTAATCTTCAAACTTCTAACACTTGAGACAAGCCGGGCAGCATGTAGTCCGCTCTGCTCGCAATTACTTATTAGTCGTTCGTGTGTATTTATTCAAAGATATTTAAAAACTTATCTTTCCTTTGTATAATAAATATAGTAAAGCTTGTCGTTTTTTTCAATGATTAATTTATCGTTAACCTAAGACGGGGCGAACGATATAGTTTTAGTACCAAGTGTTATTACATAGCGCGGCCAATTATGGTTTTATGTCTTTACGTTCTTATCACCTTACGGCTAAAATCGAGGACCTCTTTTCTGGCGCAGGGTTTGAAGACTTCGGTTGAGATAACCTTTACTTTTTCTATACATTTATATTCAAGTATCTTTCCTGTTATACATATGAAATTAATGATTGCACCCACGTTTTTTTTAAGCCCCCGCCAGTCCCGTTCAACGCATGTGTCCCATTATCAAATCATCTTCGACCATAGCATATCGCTATTGATCCAATGTACTTCATCAGCACCTATGTTGGGGATCAAATACGGCGAATTATGTTCCATCTCAGACTGTCGCATTGATTAGCATCTTATCCTGTCTAAATAAGCAAGCGGTAATCTTGACCCATTATGCTGAGGCAAGCTGTCCGTAAATGCACATGATTGCGTGTGGCAGATTTGGAAATTTGGCGTATTCATTATATAGTCCATGTGCCCAGACCTTGTGTAGTACCGTACTTGAGAACTCAGAAAAAACCAAACATTATATCCATGGGACGAGATCGGGCCATGACTTAATTTACCATGAAGTTGTCATATTTCTGTTTGCTATACCTAGGTTGATCTGAGATCTGTAATTATCTTTACGTGAGTGAATATGCACTTAATTTTGGATCATTTACCCAGTCCACGGTCTAGATTTCATCGCATAATCGACAAGTGTGACTCTGAACGTTGCTACATCTAACACGGCTGTTTGTGCCCTATACCAGAGCGCTCTTTTAGTTTCGGGTGACCGGAATTCTTGATACCGGGTATAGTAAAAATTTTCTCGGCTGTTGTGTACACCGATAAAAGAGCACTAATTTTCTAGTTTTTGGCGGGGAAAATCAGGCTGACTGTTTGGGTTGTAATAGGT
Source organism: Oreohelix idahoensis (assembly GCA_024509875.1). Taxonomy (NCBI): domain Eukaryota; kingdom Metazoa; phylum Mollusca; class Gastropoda; order Stylommatophora; family Oreohelicidae; genus Oreohelix; species Oreohelix idahoensis. Next base: position 10,914 of record JAMPIV010008611.1, on the reverse strand, counting down.
AAAACCAGTAGAAAATATCGAAATCATTACACATACTCGTTCTGCGATATTAGATTATAACACGAGCGCTAAAAAAATTTCTTTGGATGTTGTATAAGTTGTAACTATAACGTTTGTTTCTGTGTGTTATTTATATTTTTTGATTGCATTTTTATGTTGTACGTTGAAAGTTAGTTTTGACGGCCAACGAGTTACAGGATAGACTTTTTTGAAAAATAGAGATCAGAGACGTCTCAATTTTTGAGGAAATTCATAAGAATAAGTAATCTTTTTATTAATTTAATATCTATAAAATCGGCCCATTCGTTTGTTCGTTTTATAATTATAAAGACTTCTCGAAGGGCTAAGCTAAAGATTAGATTTGTTCTCCACATACTTTTGTATTTTGGTTCTTCCAATATCTGTGGAGAATGTGTGGTAGTCAGGTTTTGTGGAGTTTGGCATTACAAGAAGACAAAGCATATTGTCACATCAGATTTCTTATAGTCATTTAAAGATCCATCTTTAAAAGCATTCCTGATACTCACCAAATCTTTAAATAAGGTTGTAAAAAAAATATAACTTTTTGTAACTAGCACCTATCTGTTTTTGCATTTTTTCAGTTCATGCCCCCTGTATATAATGATATTTTGCTTCGCGTATATAAGCCCCCCCCCCCCCGTCCCCCAGGAAAACATGTAAATGCTATAGATAGATTACTACTTATCCATACATAAACTTTGTCTATCTTTCAAGTAGTTCGTATGTTAATCCTTCGTATTTATAATATGAATTTTTTTTTTAAATTGTGTGTGAGATAAGGGATCTGTTCCATTAGGTGTTCTTTGGTAGAACTATCCTGTGCACACGACGGCTTGACTCCAAAGGGATTTCTAAGTAAAGACTGTTTTGTTCATATCTTCTTTCATTCAAAGTTATCAATGCAGGTAGTAAATTTAGAGAATGAAGAAACCAAATTTTGCTATAACCTCTCTAATATACCATCCTTTCTATCCTGAATGGCTAGAAGGCGAGTCAGAGAATACATATGATATAATTTAGAAATATTTATGAATGGCATGAAAGCTCAGATAGGAGGTCACTAAAATAATAAAGTATTTAGAGTGGTTAGGATGGTTAAAAAAGTTTGTTGTTTTTTTCTTATTGCGGGGATTTATTTCCTTGTTTTGCTGGAGACACCCACAGGGACATGGGTATATTCCTTGAGCTCCAGCCAAACCAAGACATTTTCATATGCAAAGACATCCAGAGAGCGCTATACAACTATGCAAACCAAGAGATAGTTTGGCCAATGTTGATAAAGAGATTACAATAGATATATATGAAATATTGGGAAAAATGGGAATAAAAGGCAAGTGGATCACGTTACTTACCATAAGTGTTTTACAACAACCAATTGTTAGAGATTGAAATTGAAAATGTAGCTCCTCCTTACCATTCATATTTTATTAGGCATTGTTTTGAAAACACCAACCAGAGACTTCTAGAACAGGTAGCTGATACAATAGACGCAAAGATATTTGAGAATATCGCAAGAGATAGTCATGCCAAACATTGAGTACTTTTAAGAACTTGAAGAGATTTAGTAGGATATACTGGAAATAGGCAGAAGAATTAGGAGCCTTAAAAAATTGAAGTTTTTCAGGTAGGTAGTATGAACTTTGTGCAGGATAAGGAGTGAGACAGATGTAATTTTAAAGCTTAGACTTGAAAATGCAATTTTTAAGATGCGCTGGCTGTCGAAACTTTGTCAGTTTCAAGATCTGTTGTAACTAGTCCTGATCTCGTCCCAGTTTGCTCACATATTATGGGAACAAGGTACTAGCGCGACAAACACACAAAATTGTCATTACTACATGGCTTATAATAGCAGAGCCATTTATAGGGGAATCACTGCCCACAGATTTCACAAGACAAAATAAGTTTTATAGATATAGATCTTACAATAAGCAATTATTTCGACATAACAATGTGAAAATTACAGACCAAACAAGATTAGATCTAACTAAACATTGCTTTTTATTGCCCAAGAACATGATGTATCCAGACTGCAGCTCGACATAGAAGCATTTGATGAAAGTACACAAGCGCTGCAAAAATATCAAACTAGTATAAAAACCAATTAGATAAAGTAATCGCAATAACATGGCATCGAGTAAGAGGACTCTATGTTAGATGTCGCTTTGTTCAGAAAGCTATTCCCGCTTGTATAAGGGACCAATTCATAAAACAGCACATATTAGATGAAATGGAGATACGTCTTTCGCGTGGACTGGTATCAGAGAGCTCATGTGGTGTATGATTGAGTTGATAATTGTTAGCTCTCGTGTTCTGGGGAGCATATGGGGTGGTGTTATTTTTAAGGTTATAAATGTGGGACAAGCAATTTAATAACTTTCAATCATTATTGTTTGACCGCAATGAAAACCAAACACAAACAAACTTTGATGTCCATTTTCTGCAGGTTTTTCTACTTTTGATTTCGCTGTAATTTTGTTATGCATGTTTGGAATTGTGTCCTTTTTAGTCGTGTCAAACATGAATTTCCCCCCCCTCGTAAACCGAAACCATAACTAAACAATTGTCAAAAAAAACACACGTAAATTTGTACATCTAGTTACAGAATTATTTTATCTTCTGTTTTCTAAATTGTGATTATACAACTGTTTCTGTTATTGTTCATAAATATTTACTCTAAAACTTTCTCGGTTCTAGCTTTACGCAAAATGATAAGCCAGGTTCAATTTATAATAATAAAGTAGGCATTTTTAGCCATTTCAAACCATGTTTTGGGGACCAATTTGGGTGTGTTGTATTTTTAGAGTATATTAACTGGTGGATTTGCAATTTTAACTAGTTAAATAATTGTTTTAATGTTTGACGCCCCACAGACTATCCTCGCACCAACACAACCAAACAAACACACAAAGACTTTCTGATGCATCACATTTTTGATGTGCAAGGGTTTTCTTACTTTTTATTTTCTGTAATTTGTTAGGCATGTTGATTGTGACCGTTTTAGTGTAAATTTGAATTAGTCTAAAACAAATACATAACAATAATGTAATAAAAAAAAACGTTAAAATTTTACAACTATTTCAGGGTACTATTATATCCTTCTTGTTGTGTTCTAATTTGTGATAAAATATGTTTGTTACTTGTTCTGGTAAATAATTTACTCTAACATTTCTTAGTCTAGCTATTACTTTCTTTTATGGTCAAAATTAAAGCCGGGTATTTATAATAATTGTGTAAAGTAGCATTAAGAATGAAGCAATTCGCAAAATCGTATGTGATTTGGGGACAATTGGCATCCGTGTGTTATTTTATGGTAATTAACATGTGTCGGAATGGCAATTTACATACTTTCAATAATTTATGTTTGACGCTGAATCCAAAAACAAATCTATTGATCCCGGGTGTGTGATGCTATTGCCGGCGGGAGTTTGTATACTCCTGGCAGGGTGTTCACCCAAAGCCGGAGGGGGCACCGATATTTGAGGGGCCAATTGCACTTTAAGTGGGCTGGCAACCAGTAACAAATATGTGAAAATGCCCTTAAGTATATCACAGTATGGTCAGACTAGCTCAGAACCCCGCGCTGCGAGTTGGTGATACCGATGCTTCTGGTCTTGCACCCAGAGTTCCTTCTACCCCTCTTACGTGTATGGGTCTTACGCCAAATTAAAGCCGGTATTTCTAATGTCCGTCAAGTAGTCTAAAAGCATGGTGTTTAAGCCCTGTCTAAAAGTAAACATCGCCACATTGGCACATTAGGAATGACGCACGTGACCTCTGTTGAAAGTGGGCCATCTCCCAATTGGCTGCAGTGTTAGGTGTACCCGGAAAACTGGGGGAAATAAACTAAAAGATCGCTCGCTAACCGCTAGTGCAACTGTTTGGTGGAGTGGGGGGGGTCACCTCATCGGGGGGGGTGGGGGGGAGGTGAGCTACGTTAAGTCCGCACACGAATGTCAGCGGTTCATTTCGAACATGGTGCAGAATTGAGGAGCGGATGGCTGCATGCATCACAAGTCCCCCTGTGTTGCGTCTACACATGGTTTATCGACCTTGAAGGGCATTGCACACTGATGGCTCCTGGGGGTGGTCGTAAAAATTGGCGTCCATCAGTGGACTTAATTTAAGAAGGATCGTGTGCAGATTACGTCAACGATGTTTGGCCGCATGACTAGGAGATGTATACAATGGAGGGGTTGGCAAACTGTGAGGTTGCGTCTGGAAACGATGGCTCTGTTGGAGTTACGTGAGGGGAGATGGATCGCATCTTGGGAGAGACCCAGACAACCTAGAGCACAGCACATTTTGATGCTAAAGTCATGGTTGCTGGTCCTATAATTGTTGGAGCAGCCACCTGGCTTGCGGGGAATGTTAGACAGTGTGCTACCCACTCTATTCCCATCCATACTGCTAACGGTCTTAGAAAGGGGGCAGAAGTACGGTGACATTCCTCTGTTTCAGTTGTTTGTTGATCTACAGGATGGAGTGCATAAATTTCCTTTACATGGGATATTCAGGATTTAGTGGACTTGGAGCGTCAGAATACCGTGCTCTGTTGGTGATCAAGATTAAGGCTTTCTTGCAGTGTTTGGCAGAAAGCCACGTGGTTGGTCGTATTGGATTTTTTTTTATTTTGAAGATACGCAACCATGTTCGGAAGATTTCAACCCATTTACTTGTGCTTCGTGACGCCTAGCTCCTGATACAAGGTGCAGCGCTTTTTGCATTATTGAAGTGAGTTTCTTTACTCCAGGTGCTTGTTTTATCGTATGATTGATGTACTGGGAACTGTAGTAAAACTATGTGAGTTAGACGACTTGAGCCCGTTGAGCTCACGTGTGAGCAGCTGTGCTAATAGTCGTATGGCGGTACTTGGTCTCAGAATGGGCGTTTCATCGGGAAACCACAGTTTCGAGTGTCCGCAATACTTATGCGCCTGATGTGGTATTTTGTATACGATGATAGAACGAGATGCTACTAGGTACGTTCGTAGTAAATTCTGTCAATAGGATTCGATTCGTTCTGGGTGCTAGCTATGTGTTCAAGCCTATCCACCAGGCAGGGGCGCGTAGTGCCGGGCTACAATGGAGCTAAGTTTAGATAAGAGCCCAAATGAGTTCAGCTATCTGGAGTAGCTACTAGACCTACGTCTTATGGAGTCGGCAGGACGGCGGATGTGATTGGGTCAAGCTGACATGAACGCAAGAGTACAAAACATATGTTAGTGGGATTTAGAGAGAGAATACCCAGAGTTGCACTTGTTCAGGAGATGTCGCACCAGACATGCGATGGCGGGAGTGAACAGGCAGAAGCCAGGGATATACAACAACAGAAAGAGCCAATCAAGTATAATTTATACATGAGAGCATGAGTGTATAGGTTTTCGAGTGTGGACTGGGAGTTGTTTGGCCTGAAATAATAATATAAAAACGAAAACGATATCAAATGTGCAGTCAGCGCACCCGTACCGCACGCCACATATATATTTTCCATTAAATAGGAGGATTACTAGTATTACAAACTGTAAAATACAGTCACTTTTCCCAGACAATAGGAAAACCTATTCTTACACTACCAGATAATCGTTAGCAATGCAAACCACGGTGAAGAGGAGCTGGGACCATATTTATAAGATTGCAACAAACAAAGGCTACAACAGACAAGAAAACACTCAGTCAGCACATGCTCTATATACAAGGTAACAGGTCGGTAGGGTACTTCATGATAGGCCGTTGGTTATATTTTATTGCCATCCCAGTGGGATATTATAAAGACCAAGATCGCGGAAGCTTAGGATAAACTTCGCCTGTGTCATTCGTATTATTTACCAACTGGCTGGCGTTTGGAAACGAGCTAAGGAATAGGGCCAATTTAGATATACTCTCGTATACTACTGACTACAGGTTATCTTCACCCACTGCAGACCCCATAGCCTTGCCTTCATCGCAAACATATTGAGATAAGAAATTACAAGATGTAATGGTGAAACGACCTCTACAGGTTATGACGCACCGATACCGCCAATATATTGAGATCAGAAATCCACATAGGAGGTAATGGAACGACCTCTACAGTTAACGACCCACGCCCCAACTATATATCAATCGCCGACGGCTTTCATCGTCACCCAGAAGGACCTGTGTTACCTATACTGTATGGCGAGGGGACAATTTTCTGCTGTACATGAAATTAGGATACTCACGTAAAAATCAAACTGTCAGGTTAAGACATCTAAAATATAACATGAGATTTTCGCCCTCGTCCTACGCAGAGTATTTAGTCGGGGCGTATGAAAAAAAAAAAAAATTTAATACTACAATATTTTAGGTATTAGGGCGTGTGATGTTGGGAGTTAGAAATTGATCAGTTAGTTTGAATGCACAGAACTTACGCTTCGCATACCCCGGTCCTCTTAGACACTCTCTATGTCACGTGATGAGACTGGCGTGAGACAAGGGATTGCTGGTGCAGGCAGGGCTGTGTAATGAAGAGAGTGCGTTTAAATATCAGCGAAAGAAGGGTGGATGGAAAAGGGGGGCATTCACGTGACCAGCCGTTTTCGGGAACTGTTGAGATGAATATCGGAGGTGTGTGTATGGCCCATAAAAACGAATATTCATGGTGTACAACATATTCAGAAGACGATTGCATGTTATACAACTGTTGGAGCTTTCACATTTAACTATTGAAAGGAGTTGTTAATCTTTCCAAGGCACATTTGAGTGACCTATTTATTATTATTAATCTTTGATTGCTTGACCCACATCAAGCTGGGTCTTTGTGAAAGTTTGCGTGATGTTATGAGTTCAATGTTAGATAAACCAGTCACTCGGCAGTTTTTTACTTTCATTTGAGGATAAAGAAGATGGTAGTGCACAAAATGTAACAGACTAATACTACTGTTTTGCCCCAATGAGGCACGTAACCACTAGAAAGGAACAGCTGGACATTTCCAAGCTTCGGTTTTGAAAGTATTGGTTGTTCACCCAAACAGCAAAATTGTAAAATCTGATATGCCCCAGGTTATTTAAACTGTTTGCTTGTTGAACCTGTATATTGGGGTAGATGGTGAAAGTCTATGTAGTCCACAATCTACTGGAGTGAAGCCATCACAATACTCAACACAGCTAAATGTCACTACCGACACTCGTTCAAGTTAACCGGCAACAGAAGTCTGTTGTACAGTGTCCCTGGATGTACATATTACGAGGTATTAGTCAACCAATGCAGAATCCTGGACATCGGTAACATCTTGAGTACTGATGCTCTAACTCTATTGAATAAACAAGCTCGGGAGCCGGTGGCACACTATAGAAGACAATAGCTTCTTGACTCAAAGCATCAAGATCATATTACAGAAGCTAATCGAACATGATGAAAATGGATCCAGTCTTACATACTTGCATAACAGGAGAGAAACTAGAGTCACTCTTGACGGTCTGACAGAGCAGAAAAGTGTTGCTCTATCAGGGGGTACCTCAAGGGTGGAGGAGTAATTTCCCCAACACTCTTCCTTGTTTACATCAATGACCTGGTGAAAGATCTCCCCGGCAGGAGTGTTTAAAGCTGCCTTATATGCAGATGACCTAGTACTCTGGTGCGCTGATGAAAATGTCACCACAGCAAATTATAGAATGCAGCGGGCAGCAGACATGCTAGTGTCATGGGCAGAGGAAATGGCTTATCACAATAAACACAGACAAAACCTCCACAACACTGTTCTCTATTGAAAATGCAGAAGGAAAGGCCCGAAGACGACTAGGCATACTCAGAAAATTAGCAGGTACCAACTGGGGAGCAAATGAACGAAATCTAAAGAAGATTTATAATGGAGTAATAAGACCACACTTAGAGTTTAGCTCAGCAGCATGGTCATCAGCTGCTAACTCACATCTGCAGTCTTTGGACAAGGTGCAAAATCAAGCTCTCAGGCTCATTACAGGAGCCATGAAAACTACACCAATAACAGAGATGCAGAAGGTTGCTGGATTACAGACATTGTCCCATAGAAGAGACACAAAAAACCATGATCCAGATGGAAAAGTACAACAGTATGCCAATGCACCCAATGAAGGCAAGACTAGATGATCTGGCATTGGGACGTCTAAAGCGTAGCAGCTTTGTGCATCGGGGAAAAAGACTTATAAGACAGCATCAAGAAGACCTATCCATGAAGACAACACCACTGAAGCCCACCCTATACCCTGTACCATGGGAGCAGGCCAGCAGTGCCCTCCAAAATTAATACATCAGTCAGTGGTCTCACAAGTGGATGTGAGTATAATGATCTGCAAAAACGAACTGCTACATTGAGTATGATCCAAGAAAGCTATCCCGATCAATCATGGATACATGCCTATACAGATGGATCAGCAACTAATGCTGTTAGGAATGGAGGTGCCGGTATCTTTATCTCATATCCTGACAACCACTATGAGACTAGGCACATTCCCACTGGTAAATTCTGTTCCAACTATACAGCTGAGGTTCAAGCTCTAGAGCAAGCTGCAAATATGATTTATAACACCAACTCTGACTGCCACCAGGTAGTCATCCTCACAGATGCACTGTCTGTCCTGCAAGCTCTCAAGGGTGGTAAACTCCCGCATCTGAGAAATGAACTAAACAAGGTAGCTGCCAAAAAGAGAACCATACTTCAGTGGGTACCATCTCATTGTGGTGTACCCGGAAATGAAAAGGCAGATAAACTTGCAAAAAAGGGAGGAGAATGTGAACAAGAAGATAATGAAGTCACATACTTTGAGAAAAAGAGAGCTATCCAGACTATCAGAAGAGAACAGAACCAACCCAAAGACGACTATCACACTCTCGACCGGCAGGGACAGATAACTATTTTTCGACTCAGGACAGGGCTTAACAAACTGAATAAACACATGCACAGAAAGAATATACTGGCCTACTCAATGAGCTCAAACACTTAAACTCAAAAAGCTGTATATGGAGCTAAAGAGGAACTCATACAAAAGCGTTCAGTCGAATTCACGCATGAGGAACTCGTCTCTTTGACGGTGTGTAAACATCAAAGATGCTGCTATCGCAAGAAGAAGTGAAGATACGGAGTTAACAAGAGACTGTGGCATGATTTTAGTCATGTTTCTTGATTGAAACACGTTCGCCCTAATCTTACTTTTACTATTATTAGGGCCTCCTCTAGTGCCGGCATCCACCTCGCAACCAGGAAGCTCCTACGTCAGATTTCAATGTCACACTAATAACCTCTCGAAGTACATGATGACTCTCTAAAGAGTCCTAATCACGAGGCGTGGCATCCTGTCTTCCATGTCATGTGTATACAATTTCAAGCATCGATAGGCCTCCTAATGATGACTCCTAAAGAATCGTCAACACAAACGCGGCATTACACTCCTCACGTTACATATTCAAGCATACTCTAAGGCCCGTATAACATCACTTCTAGACCTCAACAGTCCAAACAATAATTAATCTGTACAATATAATTGTTAATAGTTTTCTTTTCTTCTTTCCCACTCTGTAAAGCTGTCCGTCTGTTATGCTCAGTAAGACGAGCTGGGTGTTGTGGTTGTGTGAGATCAGACATGCCCCCGGTCTACCCAGCTGTTTAATGGGTTAACTCCACCCTAGTCCATGAGTTAGGGCAAGGCAAGGGCTCCCCAGGGGAAGCAGGCCCTAAACTTGGTCACTCGCCACGAAACCGACGCCAGGACGGTGTGTATGTATGAAGTAGAAGTGTAGAGTGTGATTACCTGCGAATGGTGTTCTGTTCGTGTGTGACCAATATAAACCGCGTCGTCATACACTTGTGTCTACAAGGCACCACATGCAGACTGCTTGGAATGTCTTTGTGTTACTCAGATTTTCAGAGCGTACACACTTGGGGGACATAGTGAGTACATTGTCTTATGGTTATGTTGACATATGGCAATATTTGTAGGTATCACATAGCAGATTGAAGTTCATGACTACATTCAGAAATAATAGGGCAGTACACATCAAAAAAGTTCAATTGTCATTGAATACATTATGGCCGATCTCCCTTATCTGACTAAACGTTGTTCAGTGCAAGGCAGAATCGGTAAATAAACTAAAGTTACTTGACGTCCATAGTTTGTGCATATATTATGAAAACCGACGAAAGAGGGGGTTTCTAGCAAGACTGAGATCCCCTGTTTCATTGTACGTCCGATTAATTAGGAATAAAATAATCTGTTCTCTTGCAGTGATCAAAACATATTGCTGACCGAAATCTAAACATGGCCGCCACCCTGAGTTTGTCGTTCAACTGTACATTAAATTGGAAAGGAGAATAATAAGCGCCAGAGTTAATTTATAATGGGTTATATAAATGATTTCTATTAAATGTTTCCATTACAGCTCTTAGGTGCATCAGGTTAGTTCAACGTAGCCATAAACGCATTGTAGGGAAAGTTCTGTTCATTCTTTGTCCGATACAAAACACGACCGGACATAGGCGATACGTAGCACATGTTTCATCTAGGTGCGGAATATCGACGTGAGATTCATCGGAAATAGAAGGTTCTGCTGTGGCATTACATGGAGTCCGATATTATACATTGTACCGTATCTTAGGAGCAGTCTCTAACATAGATTAACTTTATGTAGGAGATACCATTCTCCTTGTTAGAACGAATAAACCGCTTCTCATGAATGCATATTTCCTTTAGAATTCTACCAGCCCTTTGAAAAGTTGCGTACCGCCATTATTCCTTATCGGGTACATCGGAACTCATACACGACTAGTCAGACCTAACTCTCATTACTTCCGCTAGACCGGAATAACAAGAATTAGTCCCCGCCTACCCATCCAAAATATACAATAGTAGGATGATTCTACTTGTACTAATAATATGTAATACATGATTGGAATATCAGGCC